>LR824625.2:6002500-6602500 GCA_902829305.4 Spodoptera exigua | reverse complement strand
AAACAAGTTTGTCATCTGTCACCCTACACTTCCTATGGGTGTTGGAAGACTCACCAAACCAAGGGTCTACACAACATTTGAAGATCTCTGGGCAGCAGAAATTTTTGATATATCTAAACCTTTTAAATTGCTATCGGCGACATATAACGCTTTGTCAACGGTTGTTTCAAGCCAGTTACTTATGTTTCCCTGAGGCCATGGTATCACTCCGGTCGGCCGACCAACTCGTGCCAAAGCATGGCTCTCCCACACTTAAATTACGATGTTTCTGTAGCTATCAAGGACTAAAACTAGTGCTAATTGCTCGTTTGCTGCTCAATCTACTTCAAAATGTCATTGAATATTAAAATCAGAACAGTGAATACAAAACTCACTCAGTACAAACATACAGACGTAAGTTGTATCCGATCTATAATATGCAGTTTGGTTGACAAAGAAAAAAAAACAAGAGACTAAAAGTTTGAGGCTTGTTTGAAGAGTTGGAAGTTAAAGAACATGTTTCAGATGGATGTAGTTACAGATTTTATTGGAACTTCAGATAAGAATGCTTTTAGAATTTCATGATTGAATTATGAACAGAAGTGGGTGTTTGATGCGCCTTCTTTTGAGCATTTTGGTAATAAGTTTTTATTTTTTTATGTCAAAGGGCGGTAAATTATATGCTTATATTGCCTATAGACAACCACAGCACCAAAAAAGGGGGTGTTGCCGGCGTTTTGGGGATTAGGGTTTCGGAGATTTGGGGGTTAAAGCGAGATTGGGGGAGGGGAAGAAGGATTAAGCCTCTGCAACCTCACTCACATGACGAAACACGACGTTGAGTTTGTTTCGCGCTAGTTTTCAGTGAGGCCATGGTATCACTTTGGTCCACAACTTCGTGCCAAAGCATAGCTTTTCCACATTTAATATACAATATTTCCGCAGTTATCCAGGACTAAAACTAGCGCTTATTGCTTATAAGGTGACAGTCAGCTAATTTGCCGCCCTGTCCGCTCAAAATGTCATTGAAATATTAATCGTATTGTTTTCTTAAGTTATGTCTAAAATTAACCAGTAGGCTACGCGACGTCGCGCCGCTGCTCATAAGGAAGAACCCCTCTGTGGTTCGAAACTAGTAGAGCCTTTCTCAATATACACACGTGAGTAACCCGCGATTTTTAGTTAATTTAGTATGTCTCACGATAGTTATTATAAAAACTTATGTCTAAAACTCCAAAATTAAATGAAAGCGATGCCATTTGGTCTCCATGAAACAAACACGAAATAAATTAAAGAAAATTTAACTATTACTTAGTTTTTATCGCTCATCAAACGAAAATAGCACGACATTCATAAAACTTAAAAAAATGTTTACGTTATAAAAAACTTAGGAAATAAAAGTAGTTAATATAAATATTGTAGCACATGTAGCGGCACTATCACGTCGCTACATTACTTAGATACGATAGAGATAAGACATACATGTTAATTGTTGCACGTTTGTTAAGATAGCTAAATCTGAAAATCTCACGCATCTTCTTAGTATATAAGCACCAGCAATTAAAGTAATAAACAGACCTTAACCATCTACAGTCTCATTATTTACCTTGCCACGAAGTCTGGCAAATTGGTGACCCGACGAAGAACAATCAACATGACTCATTCACCCTGCAAATCAAGCAGCAGCCAACAAGAAGCCTTGGAGATATCAGCCGGAACCGCCATTTTATCCCGTATTCCGGAATTTTGGAGGGACCAACCCAGATTATGGTTTAAGCAACTAGAAGCCATAGTAGCACCACAGAAGCAAGGAGACGATTACAAGTACTATACGGTCATTGCAAAACTGCCAAAAGAAGAA
Source organism: Spodoptera exigua (assembly GCA_902829305.4). Taxonomy (NCBI): domain Eukaryota; kingdom Metazoa; phylum Arthropoda; class Insecta; order Lepidoptera; family Noctuidae; genus Spodoptera; species Spodoptera exigua. Next base: position 6,600,660 of record LR824625.2, on the reverse strand, counting down.
ATAATACAGGTTAGTGACCTCATTACTTGCCCACCGCCAATAGAAAAGTACAAGGCTATCAAAGAACGCCTAATCAGTTGCTATGAGGAATCAGACCAACGTCAGCTCCAAAAATTATTGTCTGAAATGGATCTCGGCGACCAGAAACCATCACATCTTCTGCGCAAGATGCGGACCCTGAGTAACGGAAATATCAGCGACGAAACCATCAAACTTCTATGGTTGAGGCTTCTGCCACCATCAGTGACTTCGGTTCTAGCAGTCACAGAAGACATAGATGTGAACAAGATGAGCCAGATCGCGGACAAGATATTAATAAATTCAACACGTACAGAGGTGTCAGCTGTAAACGGAAACAAATCTGGCGACGATACAATGTCATGCATACTAGCACAGTTAGCAGAAATGCAATTGGAACTAAATGCAATTCAGCAAGGTCAAAAAAACTATCGACGCAGCACTCAAAGTTATTCCAATCGTCGGCATTTCCTACCACAGTCAAGTTCAAGAGAAAGAAGGCACTTTTGTTTTTACCATGGAAGATTTAAAAAATATGCACAAAAGTGTGTTCAACCTTGTGATTGGAAACAGGATCTCAACTCAAGGAAACAGGGAAACTAATTGAAGCACGGACAACGGCGGAACTCTGTGCTATTCACCCGTCCAACCGCCTCACTATTACCGACCGAAAAAGTGGTATGAGATTTTTGATTGACACGGGAGCAAATATTTCAGTTATTAGCAAGCCACAGAGACAGTCACTAATACAAGATGAACAATGTATACTTTATGCCGCCAATGGTACAAAGATTAAGACATATGGTGAAAAAACACTCTCTTTAAACTTCGGGCTACGAAGAAACCTTGTATGGAACTTTGTCATCGCCGATGTAACACAACCGATTATTGGAGCAGATTTTTTAGAGCATTATAAGCTATTAGTCGATATAGCTGGTCGAAAACTCATAGATAGGGTAACTGAGCTGACAACGCCCGCAACCCTGATCAAATCGACGCAGCAAACAATCCGCACTATTAACATTGAGACGAATCCACGCATTACTCAACTATTAAATGAATACGAGGATATTACGAAACCAGCCTCCCTCCACACTACTCCAAAACACAAGATTAAGCATCATATTATCACTAAAGGACCACCGGTATCAGCACGTGCAAGACCATTACCTCCTGATAAATATCATATAGCAAAGAAAGAATTTCAGACTATGATGGAGCTTGGCATTTGTCGCCCTTCGGACAGCCCATGGGCTAGTCCTTTGCACATGGTTAAGAAAAAGAACGGTGAATGGAGACCATGTGGAGATTATAGAATGCTCAATAGCGTGACTGTACCGGACAAATATCCACTTCCACGACTAACTGATTTCACTTACATACTAGAAGGGAAGCAAATCTTTTCCAAAATTGATATTCGAAAGGCGTACCACTGCATTCCTGTAGAAAATGTGGAAAAAACTGCTATTATCACTCCTTTTGGACTTTTCGAATTTCCAAAAATGCCTTTCGGTTTACGTAATGCGGCGCAAACATTCCAACGATTCATGGACTCGCTATTCAGGGATTTGGATTTCGTATTCATATTCGTCGACGATTGTCTTATAGCATCTGAAAACGAGGCTCTACATTATCAACATTTGGATACGGTTTTCAAACGTTTACATGAAAATGGATTAACAATTAATCTCGAAAAATGTGACTTTCTTAAGAGTGAAATAGATTTTCTGGGTTATCATACAACACGTCGAGGAATACGACCAACGGAGGAAAAGTACAAAGCAATTATGGAATTTCCTAAACCTACGACAATCAAGGAGCTAAGAAGATTTTTAGGAATGATCAACTTTTACAGAAACAATCTCCCTCATGCCGCTGAATATCAAACTATCTTAAACAACTACCTGCACGACTCTAAAAAGAATGATAATTCCCCAATTTCTTGGACAACAGAGGCCGAAAAAGCTTTTGATAAATGCAAGGAAAATATAATGAACGCAGTATTAACAGTTCACCCCTCTCGCACCGCCCCTTTGGCACTTATGACGGACGCCAGTTCGACCTGTGTTGGCGCAGTTCTGCAGCAGAAGTCAGGACGTAATTGGGAACCATTAGGATTCTTTTCAAAGAAATTAAGTGATACTCAACAAAAATACTCGACATTCGACAGAGAGTTGCTCGGAATATATATGGCAGTCAAACATTTTCAAAGGTTAGTCGAAGGAAGAGAGTTTACTATCTTTACAGATCATCGACCTTTGACTTACGCATTTTCCCAAAAACCGTCATCTAATGATACGCCACGGCGAATACGACAACTGGATTTTATTTCACAATATTGTACCAACATTCAACATATAGAAGGACGTGACAATATTGTAGCTGACGCATTGTCACGGATAGAACAAATTGATGTGCCATCACCGATTAATTATGCTGATTTAGCAAGATGTCAGCATGATGACCAAGAATTATTACGACTTCGCAATAACAAGAATTTAAAATTTTCAAATATCAAGGTTCCGGGTTCTACTGAAGTCATCGCCTGTGACATATCTACAGGAAAAAATCGCCCCTATTTACCAGAAAAATTTCGGAGACAAATTTTTAATGTCATGCATGGACTGAGTCATCCTGGGAAGAGAGCTACTAGGAAAATGATAACTCAAAGATATTTATGGACAAGTATGAATAAAGATATAAATGAATGGTGTAAATCGTGCCTAGCTTGTCAAAAATCAAAAGTGCAACGCCACACTATATCACCTGTCGGGAACTTTATGCCATCTCAACGTTTTGAACATCTACACATCGATATTGTTGGACCGTTACCTGTTTCTCAAGGAAAGCGATATTTAATTACAATGATAGATCGTTGTACTTCTTGGCCGGAAGTATTTCCCGTTAAAGATATCACAGCCGAAACAGTAGCGCGCATACTGTATGAGGGATGGATAGCAAGATTCGGATGCCCATTACGCATTACTACGGATCAAGGTCGACAATTTGAATCAAGAATATTTGAATCACTTTCACAATTTTTAGGAGTACACAAAATTAGAACAACGCCTTATCACCCACAATCAAATGGAATGATAGAGAGATTTCATAGAACTTTAAAAGCGGCGCTAATATCAAGAGAATCTAATGCTAATTGGATGAACGAAATTGCTTCAGTTCTACTTGGATTACGAAGTTGTGTACGCGAGGACACAGGATATAGTGCAGCAGAGATGATATATGGCGCACCTATAAGGCTTCCCGGAGAATTTTTTGAATCGTCACAGCCTTCGACATACGAAGAATTTGTCACAAATATACAAAAGGACATTTCTCGTATGACATCAACATCAAAACGCAAGAAAATTAAACAAACAGTTTTCATTCACCCCGAGCTCAACAAATGCTCACATGTATTCGTGCGCTGTGACAGAATAAGGAAAAGTTTAACACCACCATACGAAGGACCATTTCTAGTGACAAAGAGGATAGATAAGACGTTTATCATTAAAATTGGGGACAATGAAAAAGCAATATCTATAGACCGATTAAAACCTGGGGTGTGATTCTGTAAGACTTCATTCTAAACTTCGAATCTGAATCCGCGGTGAGTTTCTTGATTGGCATTCTAAAACTCGATTCCTAACTCGAATCTAAGCTAGCGCTACACTTGCGAGTGTGTTTACGAGTTGAACTAAATTGACCGCAACATTTTGACAGATAAAGTATGAGATAACGTTGAAAATCGTATTCTATAACGTAATTGCCCCGTCACTTCGACGCTCACTTCGAACTAGAACAAGATTCAAAATGTCAAATTAAAAGTATCTATTTTACGAGTGAAAATGGAAGAAATAATAGTAAGATAGTGTTCAAATTAAGTTTTGAAAGTAACAATGTGAATAAGTGCTTACCTATTAAAACGATAACGATGGCAAGAATGTTTTTGGTAAAATCTTTGTTTAGAAGAAGCTCATGCTTTAGATAAACAAGAAATGCGTCGACAATCTAGCACCATTCGAAGTTTGTCTTTATTAACCTGAGATGACGACTATGTGAGCGTGTATGTGCAATGGAGCTGATTGACCAACTGGAGGATGAGGCCTTTGATAAAACCCACAAAACGGCGAGGCAAAGGACTTTGGTATGGTATAGTTCATAACATGTATTACCTGGTTAGTTATGTCCCTACTTCAGAATATATAAGTCTAATTACTAGGTTTTATTTATATTTGATTGGTCGGAAACGGATTACCTGATGGAAAGGATTCAGCGCCGCCAATGGATGGTATAGTTCATAACATGTATTACCTGGTTAGTTATGTCCCTACTTCAGAATATATAAGTCTAATTACTAGGTTTTATTTATATGTGATTGGTCGGAAACGGATTACCTGATAGAAAGGATTCAGCGCCGCCAATGGATACCCGCAACAACAGAGGGATTACGAGTGCGTTGCCGACCTTTTGGGGATTATGGATTTGGAGATTTTGACACACATTCACACGGCGAAATACAACGCTATGGTTGTTTCACGCCAGTTTTCTGTGAAGCCGTGGTATCACTCCGGTCGAGCCGACCCATTCGTGCCGAAACATGGCCTTCGCACACTTAAAATAGTATAAGTACTAGATAGTCATTCGATTTTTTTCAGGTGATTCAGGATATGCTCAACGTGCCTACTTTATGACACCATTAGTGGTGCTGAAGCCAATTCCCCAGAAGCATTTTAAAATAACATACATGCATATTACTGCTTGCAATTTTGAAGAGAGGACAATTAGAGACGAAATTATGTACAATTGCTGAAGTTCAAAGGAAGCAAATTAGGAATTTGCCATCTAATACAGGTTTAAATCTAGGACGTAGGCAAAATATAGTGCCTCAAAGAGCCAATAGACCACCACAGACGGAGCCCTACAGGGCTGATGTTCAGCCACGGTGGCGGGGCAAGCGCAATGAGGTGCCACGGTCACGGCCTAAAGCAGGAGAAGGAACGGGGGGGTTTTAGTCAGTAAGAGTCTGACACTATCTCGCCTTACCCTGGGCGGGAGAAGTGATATGATGATTTTCCCCTGACAAAAAAATATGATTATGATTTTATTTAATTTTATTTTGATTTTAATTCAATTAGGGTCTTGTATGATTTTATTTTTTCCACATTTTTTTATGCGTGTGATTTCATTGTTTTATTACATTTTTTTCTTTTAATTTAGCCTTACGAGCCTAATTGTTAGACCCTAGTTAATTTATTGTATCCCTTAATTGTTTGAATATACAATTGAGTTAAAATCAAATAAATAAATAGTGATAGGTGAGGATGGGTCTTTAACTAATAAAACTGCTAGTACTCGTTAAAATTGTTTAATTTAAATATAAAAAAAAAATTGGTTGAAACGTCTTAAACACTAAAACACAACTTCGTTGTTACACCCTATCTCGATGCATGGCCTCTGCCAATGCTCACAATCCATTCCAGATTGAAACTACAGATCCAGCTAAAATTTAATCATTCCCTAGACTTCTCTTCAGAAATGCTTGCAAGATCTGCGCATTTGATATTTGTAAATTCTTCCAATTGATTTGAAATCGTCTACTCTTCCACCTTCAGGAATCTCTCTGTGATGTTGGAGAATTCCGTTCGCCGTTGTGATGTTGGAGGAGCAGCAACTGAAGATGTGTGACGTGATACTGAAAAGAGAACACCGATTAATATGTGCATTGATAAAAACTCTTTAACAAATTGCAGCTTTTCGCTGTCGTTTGTTCCAAAAATTAAGTTCTTTCTTCAACCTCTGATAGCTCAACTTCATCTTCCACCACACCAGTCCTGTCCTGCGCCTAGCTGCTAAGCTTCTTATGGCGCTTTTTTCTCAGACCAATACTACAAGCAGACATTTATATTAATAAAGAAGTTATTAAAAAAAGCCTTACTTTTTATTATTATTAATAGTCAATGTAAAATTAAAATAAGATAAGTTATATAACCAAGGAGCACGCCAAGATTCATCGTTATTTTAAGTGGCTTGCATTAAGGAATATTAAATGGTTTTAACATGCCAAAGTAAGCACTACTTACTTCACCTTGGTCCTCTGTTTATAAGTTTTGAAAGTGCCATCTATACCATACAGGCACACGGCTAGTTCCTTCCACTAGCGCCAATTTCGCTCTCTGGCACCTTGAGTTCTCAAGAAACCCTTCGCCAGCCAGGTAAAACCTGTGATGACGACGGGTGTGAGGAACGTATCTCATTTGGACTGAAACATTATGGTTTGATTAGAAAACAAAATAAACACTCTATAATAAATATTATTTTTGAACTTTACAACCAGTAATAAAACTTACTTCATGTTTATGATCTCTCTTTTTATCGGCAAACACGGAACAGAAAAAATATACGAATAAACCAAACGTGGACAAAATAATACAAAGCAAATGACAAAGAGTTTGTCAACAATGAATGAAGACATTATCTGTCAGTTTCTTTTTGGTAAACGAAGCACAGATTATATTCATCGCCTGAATTTACAGTTTTCTGTTTATTTTGTAATAATTAGCTGCCCAAAATTCCTTAAAATAAGAAATTTCAATTTATACGTCATAATATCTAAAATTCTGTGTCAAAAACTTGTTAAAATAAAAACCGATAAATCTCGACTTACATTTTGTGTAGTGTGGTACTACACTAGTACAGTATTGGCCGATTCGGAGCTCACTCCACTTCGCAAGTGCCTAGGTGATGCTTACAGAATGCAAAATCAACGCCATTTTGAACCTTATGCGAAGTGAGAGAGAATGTCGACTTGACATGCGAGTTCGTGTTAGAATTTTATAGAATCGACGTGCTGCATTTGTCTTCAATAGTGGAACGAACGTGCCAAATTCAGAAAATAATCACAACGGGCGGAACACGTACATCACGAAGTCAGGACGGGCGGTTAAGCCGACAGTACGATTCGTCACTTGCTGACACAAGTAATCAGTCCATTTAAATACTCACCGTATTTTGAAAATACCATCATATACCGTCAGTATCTACGAGAGAACAATGGGCAACCAAAACTCCAAAGATCAAATCGTATATAACTCCGACAGTTGCCTTAATCAAAATGAAGCCGACCATCTCAAAAGTCTTGTCCTGGAAGAGCTACGGTGGACGAGAAACATTGCAATTGGACAAATCCTCATCACAATTGGCATCCTTCTTCTCTACGGAATACTGAAGACCTTAGACAGAAGAGTGAAAACAATAGCAAGAAACAATCAGCACAAATGCAGTGGATAGTTCATCGACTGCCGCCGCCGTCACAACAAAGGCAGCAGTTTTTATTTCCTTCGAATTAGCAACAATGACATTACATTACGCATAGGATGTAATTTATCAGCAAGGTTAAGTTATTATATAATTAGGTACTAAGGGTGACAAAAATGCATGGAGAGCTTAAGGTCGACTATTGACTGACAGGTTTTGCATAACGCTACAATTGATAACTAGATGGCGCTGCTTTTAAATGAAAATAACCCTGCAAAGCTTGAATACTTTACACTGCAGAGGCACACAATAAGGTTTTTGATGGTTAAAATAATAATTAAGAAACAATAATATATTTATATTCTAATACACATAAATTATGTTAATTTTCTCATTACCGATTACTTAATATAGCGCCATCTAAGTCAAGTCAAGCAAACCAATTAAAACATGGCGTCAATAATTAATAATAGACAATAATAAAAGTTATAAACTAACCCACATTTTCGACTTCATTAAAAATGTGATCGGTAGCTCGGATATATAAGATTGATAGAATAATGAAGTCGAAGGGCACCGGTTCAATTCCAGGTTATCATTTTTAAATTCAGGTTTTTTAATAATTGTTTTTTATATAAAATCAATAATAATAATATATAAATAAAATATTTGACGTTTAATATTTATAAAAGATAAAAAAATTAATTTATATATTATTTTAGAATAAAATTATGTTAATAAATATATATAAATAACTTTTATAATATGTGCTAACTATTAATGTAAAAGTAACATATTTTTCTTACAGATTAAGACTAATACTAAGTTTAATTCTCATAAAGGATAACAAATAAAACTATTTTAGTGACATTATAATTTCAGACATTTATTTCTTAAAACAATATTTATTTCTTTCTTATATAGTGTATACCCTGACCTAATAACTTTTCAGCTAACTGACACATTATTTAATACACTTTTTATAACATTAATAAGTATTTTAAATCAAAATTGTGTTGTGCTAGTCATTTATTAGTTAGTTTTAAACACAATGTTATAATACGATTCTATATAATATGCAACCTTACTTCTGCAACTATTTTACTTCCCCATAAAATTTAATTAAAGTATTGACTAAAGTGATTCATTTTGTGCATCATGTTATGACAAAGGCACATAGCTTAAGTATTCGTTCCAGAACGAGGAAGAAATTGAAGCTAGACCTTAAATCAATAACATTTCTAAGACCAGGATATAGCAGTCATTAGATATGGGACGAATTGTTTATAGTAATTAATAAATAAATAATTTATTATTTTGCAATCAATAGCATCTGTAGATATTAATATTGCTTTTATTTTTATTTCTCATATTTAGTAAAACATTAAAATCATTACTGTATAACAGTTGCTGGTTATAAAGTAGTCAATAAATTTATCCTACTAATACTAAGTTTGAACATTTATCCATTAAATAAATTATAGCTACCCCGGTCTTGTAATTGCTTAATCCTATAGTCAACAATATCTTTTCTTTTAAGAACTAGTGTAGCCGCCGTTTTTATCGATCCTATTTCTCCTATCTCGCTGGCCAAGGAATAATCCGTATGTCTGATTGCTGACTAAACACTTGCACAATTATGGAACATTACACATAGGACAATTGTCCTGCACGAACGTTATCACTAGCACATCTTCATGACATCTTTCAGCATATCTATGTAGTTTTCACTGTTTGCATCACTGAAGATGACAATGCTCCAGTAATTTTCCACATAACCTTGCCCCATAAGTTGAAGCTGGTCTGAGTCAAAATCACGTCTTCTGCCAGATCCACTACGGTGCTCCAATGAACCCCCTTCTTGAAATAGCTTTAGATATCCATAAAGTGGCAGTATTTACCTGTAAGGGACGTGTATTATTTATTATTTTCATGTATCGATAACCATGGATAATAAAATAAATAACGAACGGTCATTTTAAAAGAATACTTACGTTTAAGCCAGTTTCTCTAGAAATTTCAGTATAATTTAAGCTTTGATTATGCAATGCTATTATTTGGGCCCTCGTAGCCATATCAATATTTGAACGCAAACTCATGATAAAAATAAACATTAAAAACTTGTTAAACAAATCGTAACTGAACTCACTCAAAGATAGTAAAGAATGTTATGATTGAACAAAAAGGTTTAATTTTTATACAGTTAATATTAAATTACCCTCAACTGTTTTGAGATTTATGATCGGGTCAAAGTTGCTAAACAACTTCAATATAATAAAGAGTAGGATAATTTCAATATATTTCAAGGTTACGCAATGACCTAATGGCTAGTGGCATCGGTAAATTTTATGCTACCGAGTTCGAATCCTGGTTATTGCGTGCTTTGCTTTAAAATGGTTTGGAATATCGTAGGATTAATTTGTGTAAAAATTTATTAAGTTAATAACTTTGTATCTGATAAAAACTATAAATGTATATTTTTCAATACCACTAGTATACTAGCGCCATCTATGTCATCCATGGTAGTATTATTAAGGCGATGAAACGCCGTACAAACGATTTTGATTTGGAATCCTCCATGCACTTATGACACTGATAGTACATACTAATTTTTTTCAATTTATATGTTAATTATTTTTAAAAGGGGGGAGTATATGTAGCGGCACTATCACGTCGCTACATTACTTAGATACGATAGAGATAAGACATACATGTTAATTGTTGCACGTTTGTTAAGATAGCTAAATCTGAAAATCTCACGCATCTTCTTAGTATATAAGCACCAGCAATTAAAGTAATAAACAGACCTTAACCATCTACAGTCTCATTATTTACCTTGCCACGAAGTCTGGCAAACACAAAACAGATTTCATTAGGAAAAAAATGCAGAAGTGTTTTAAAAAGTTGACTTCAGTTTTTGCTGTTTTTGTAATCTGAATGGATAAGACGTGGTTAAAATGCGAAATAATTAAAGTTAAAACTCATTTTCTTTGCTCTTATATTTTTATTTTTATAAAAGACATTAATACAATTGCAGTTTAACAAAATTATACATGTACACAGCCGCGAAAAAAATAATATGTAGTATAAATGAAGTTACTGCAGGCTCTAAATTTTCAAAACCCAAGTTGTTGTGGGTGTCAATGGGCGGCATTGATTGCTTAGCATTAGGTTATCCACCTGTTTGTTGGCCTCTCCTCTCCTATAAAAAAAACTAAACCCTTACTTCTAACCCCAATACCCAAATTCCAATTGTCAAAATCCCTAACCCCTAAAAAGCCGGTAACGGCCATTTTGATTTGTCTTGGTGATGCGGGTATCCACGGTCGCTGACAATTGATCACCATCAGTTGATCTGTCTGTTCATTTGCTGACCTATAAATTAAAAGAAGCATTTTATGTTGCGAAAACTACATTTATTATAATTCTATTATGCTACCGTCGTCAAAAATTCGTCACTGTTTACCATAAAAAAAAAGATATTTGTGCAAAATGATTGTTGAATCCTATTAAAAGATTTATTCTTGTTACCATTTGGAAGCCTTTGGCTTTTCTTTTTTAAGTAGATCATTAATTGGTCGTCAATAACATTTCTTGGTAATAAACGCTGATGCGAGTGACGATGGAACATGCTTGTCTTTGATATGTAATCCATAATTGTTGCTGGGGCACTAGAATTTTCTCCTATTCTGGTTGCGTTTATAAACATACGACTTCACATACACATGACACCAGAACAACAATTTGTGGATCACACGAAGAGTTGTTCCGTTGGGAATCTGACCCGCGACACGTTGCTCGGCAGCTGCTCATCCATCGTGCCAAAATCTGCCGATAAACAGACTCTGGCAACTTAGGGGTTCTCATTAAAGCTAGTTGTATAGTAACACACATTTTTTCACAGTCATGGAACAAATGTTGTGATATGGTGTATCATATAACACGACGTCATCAGACCTTCTATTAGGAGGAACCACGACATTGTCAAGGTCACGGGTGATTAATGGAGGGAAGTGGCGGATTGTTGCCAAGAGTGACGATCCTAAAAGTTCCCTCTTTTCAGAACTTCATGCCGTCTTCAATTTGAGAATGATAAAGGGTATTATGATAATAATCATCACAATTGGCATTGCTGGCCACTATTAATTAAATTAAAGTTTTATTTTTATGTATCTTTTATTTGATTACTATTAATCATTTGTTTTAACTATCAATAGACAATAATCCTTTCTTTGACTTACAGACACCGTAACTTACAGATCTGTTTTTGTAGTTATTAGTCTAAGAGTAAGACTACTTACACATTAAAATAAAAGGCAATAAAAAGCAAAACTAAGCCTTTAATATTAATCACTTAAGTCATGTGAGCTATATGAGAACGGTAGAATAGAAGTACACTTGTTAATAATCCAGTAACAGACATAGATTTCTAAGGTCCTCTTTATATAAAATAAATCCTACAACCACACACACAAATATTGACACATCACAAAATACCTGAACAAAAAGATATGTAATACTTTACCGAGTGGCCAGATACAAGACAAAATCAACGGCAAGGTCCTGGCGACAAAATAAACAGAAGTCGCGAAGACGCAGAATAAAAATAACCACACTGACACTAGTACATGTGATTGTCACTGGAATACAGAATGGGGTGGCGCTGTTGTAGAATAAAAGACAGTTCTGGTTCTTTTACTAACGTATTGTATTTGTACTTCTCCATTGATCTCTAGACTATATACACGTACATAATGTACCTATGTGCATCTTCTATGATTAAAATAATATATTGTTTCGATTGCCAAAATTGCTTTTCAATCCTTTGTCAAGTTATTGGAGTCAAACCGAACGCAAATCCCTACATCTCGGACATCACTTCGAAAAATGGACGAGTTGATAAATTTCCGAATTAAAATTAAATAGCTAGATATTAGATATTTCTCTCCCTTACACTTATTTTTGAATGACTGTTTTTGCTTGACCTGTCGTAAATACATGCCTAATAAAGGAGATCAGAGCCTGTTTCTATGCTTTCAAACCCCGTGTTATTATCGATAAATTTGGAGTAGACAAAGTTCCTACATTTAATTTTCTTTAGAATATTTTATTCCACAAAAAACGCAGATAAAAAGAAATAAATATTAAATGGTTGACTGAAAACGAAAATGTAAAAGAGACACTCCATGCGACTCATATTCTATAATCTAAGAGCACGACAACGAACACCTCGGAATATTCTCTGCGGCGAATATTGGAAAATGTTTGCTTCCCGCGCCGATTGATTTGATTTGCCCGCCCGCCAAAGGTTGCCAGCGGTAGTTGTCAGAATCAACACCTTGAATTCGGCCTAACAAATGTGCATAAATATACTCCGTATTTGGATGTTTTACATTTCCCTTTACACGTCAAGCTTGGGATCTTGGATTATGCATGCTTCTGATGGCTGGATTATGGTTTTGAATTTGTATCACGTTTGGTTGTTCTTTGATGGTGGGATGAGTTGTTTTCTATACACGGTTTCCTTCTCTCCGTATCGATTTGTCTTCATCGGGAGTTTAATTTTTTTTATGTACCAATTGATTTTCATTGTGATTGATGATTTTAAGAATTTAGAAGTATTCATTATTTTACTATCCAACATTTTTTTTACATACTTTTATCTGATTCTGTATCATTTAAACCTCTCATGTTGGTGTGTGATACTTAACAATTATTATCTTATCATGTATTTTCGTAATTATGCACGTTAAGCTGCCCCTTTTATGGATCGATATTTATTTATTCTATTTCTTTAACGTGAATCGGTTTTAGGATCAAAGTCTCAATCATTTTTGTTTAGAAATGACAGAGGATTAGAAATGTGGTATATAATTAAATATGTCTTTGGTAATCTTCTTTGAATGTTGTACAAAATTAAAAAATAACAACGCTACACATATTTTACCTAAACCTTAGGCCTACCTCAATTTTATTGGTCCTTACGGAATAGAAATCTCAGAAATAGAGTCTTTGCATGTCGACGTAAACTTTTTGGTCCTTTGAGGTGTACCTAAAACTCAGTGGGGCCCTAGTTTAGCAATAAATCGCTCACTACATTGACAATGGGATTTAACGCATTACTTTGAACGATGATATTGCTTAGCTTTATATTTTGAAGGTTCTAGACATACTCCTTAAGACGAATTTATTTTTGTGTTTTCTTTTTTTATTTTGCTTACGGTCATTTTGTATTGTGTTTGTTCTGTCTTGTGTTTGTTTGGACTTCTCCCACCCAGGGTGGGGCGGGAGGAAGTGTCCAGACTCTTAATGACTATAACTAACTCCCCGTTCCTTCTCCTGCTCTAGGCCGAGGCCGCGGTGCCTTATTGCGCCTACCCGCAACTCCAGCTGGACATCAACCCTATAGGGCCCATCGCATCGCTGGGAAACGTTAAGTTTGTTTGCTCAATCTATATTCTCAGTACCATTTCTCTTAGTTTGATATTGTGTAAAAAATCTTTCGAAGTTGTAGGTATATGCAATTTTTACTCAAAACTTTATTTATATAAAGTCCTCTTATCATTAATTCTCAAACCAAACACATTCTTCATTCATAGTAGTGCAAGGTAACGTTTCGCTTTGTAGACTGAGCTACACAGCACAAACTTTATTGGTTTATAGCCGACATTGGCATGAAACAAACATCTATAAATTGTTCGACATGCTCGCTTCGACCGCCATTTTGATTTTCAACTGACATCTGAGATTGACTTCTACAATGGATATTTTGTTGAATTAAACTTGTATTTGGGAGATCTTTTGTTGTGTCTCGTTTCTTGTTCTGCTTTTAATAGATTTAAGAATAAAAGTTGAAAGTTGTTTGAATAAGTAAAACTTACTTTCTTGCTTCCTTAACGTGAAGGACGTTAAGCGTACCATTTTCGCGTTTGTTGATTTTAAAAACTCCTTACGATAATACTAAATTTAGTTTTATATCCAGCTTTAGAAACTTTGTAGCCCATTAATTACATCTAATGAATTTTAAAAATAAATAAAACATTGAATTTTTTTTGGTCTTTCTTCTTACCACGTTTGTTGTATGATTTTTTTTCAAGCCTTTTTTCATTATCATATTGTAGAAATTAAATTCATATGTTTGGCTTCATCCACCTACCACAATCAAAACTTTAGTAACAAATACAATAAAAAACTAACTTCAAAAGTTCACATCCATTTTGTTGAAGACTTACACCATTTACATCTTAAAACGGGAGCAAAAGATAAAGCGATTTAACGCTGCTAAGATGCAAATAGGATATCTTAGTTTGTGGAGTGCCAACACGACTTAGAGGAGCTTAATTTGATATAAGACCTTATTCTAATTTGTGTTAACCGGGGTTCCTGTATTCTGAGTTGTAGGAAGGACGTGAGTGATGTCTTGTAGATAAGAAACATGATAAAAAATATAGCGATTTTGGTCCTTATGTGTTTTTTTTTTGTGAGGGGAAAATCATCAAATGAGTTCTCCCGCCCAGGGCCGGGCAGGAGGGAGTGTCAGACTCTTACTGACTAAAAACCCCCCTGTTCCTTCTCCTGCTCTGTGCCGAGGTCGCGGTACCTCATTGCGCTTACCCCGCAACCCCGGCTGAACATCAGCCCTTTAGGGCCCTGTCTGTGGTGGTCGAATGGCGTCCTTATGTGATACAGAGACTATAAACTGATTGGTAAAGTGTAACAGGCTACTTGGTCGTGTTATTTTTTTTTCTATTTTAAAATTAAGTCCTCAACGTGGACACTCGCAGCTCCAGAGGACCCATAGGTAGGTAGGTGCGTTGCAGCTACAGAGGACTCACAGGTGCATTGCAGGCCCTTTTGGGTTAGAGACTTGAGGATTGTTGTATTGGAGATTCTTAGGGCTGTAAGTAGATTTAATAACACGAAAAAAAAACAAAACTAAAACGTAGTTCCACGTCAGTGTTCTTGAGTTGAGCCAGCTCATCTGTGCTGAAACAATGCTCTATTGTAGATAAAAGCTTATTTGTGTTTAAGTGACGGATTTTCACTTAACTTAATCAAGGTCTTTTTATGTATATGCCTAGGTTATTTCAAGTAGTATAATAGAAGATTATCCTAAGAATCTTCAAGATGGCTGATTTGGTGTTATGTAATAGTTTTATTTCAAAAAACCTTTTTCAAAAGTCACATTTCATCAAAATTTAATCAAGGCTTTGTACTATCTTTTCTAAAAGCTTTAAAATTATTCTGTAATAAATATTTTATAAATGTAAGTTCTGCCAAGCGGTGCATATATGATATTATTATTGAAATGGATGATTGGTTGAGGTCATTTCAATAAGTCAGTCGGTGGATTTGGCCCGTCGACGCCTAATACTCCCTGATTTAGTAGCCCGTCGAATAATCGGGAAAATAAAATTTATATTGGAGAGGTGCAGTTTTTTCTGGATTTCTTTTACTATTGGAAAGAATGGATGTTATTTCGAATATGTTCAGAATTGTTTTGAAAATTAATAAAAGTAATGGTGATCTACGAGAATTTTATGAACGAGACTCTTAGGAACAAAATGAGAATCGTATGAGTACTTAAACACAATCTTGAAAAGCAAACCAATAATCAAGCTGATAAGCTTTTAATATGTAAATTATTATGATAAAATCGTTATAATTCTCATCATCAATTAATGCACTAGAATTGAACTGCTGATGCTGGCCTTCCTCAATGACTTCCAGGTTGCTTTCAAACAGCCTTCTTCGACATCTTGCAGCTTTTGTTCTTTTGTTCTTTAATGTCAATTTTCCTCTATATTGTTTGCTTGTTAAATTATCTCATTATAATATGTATACCCTACTACTTCTGCCTGTCCAAAAAAAAAATACAAGGCAAACCAATAAAGAAATTCTGTAACACCATTTATGGACTCGTTGATTACCAAATGTCGTTCCTGAGACAATTTTTCACGACTTTCCTCACACCCGTCGCTTCACATTCGCGCAGTTCACAATAGAATGACGACACAGCATTTTTATTTCCTTGTAAATATCTCTTGGGTGCTTAATATTCGTCTCGGCGTCATAAGGCATGAGTCGGGACGTGGTGTGTGTTACGTATAAAACCATTGATGTAAAGATAATGGAATGGCGTAACTTTAGATTACACGAATACTAATATAGGGTTAAGGTGAGTCTGGGAGAGCCATGCTTCGAAACCAATGGACCGGCTTGACGGGACTAATACAACAGTCTTACAGAATACCGACGTGAAACACCAGTTATGTTTCATTATCTCCGCCAAGTTGGTGAGGTTGCCAAAGCCCAAATTTTTTGCCTTCATCTTTATTCCCCAAATTCCTAATCTTAAATCCTCGATAGCCCACAAACACATATGGTACTCCTGGGGTATTGCGAGTATCTGCGGGCTGCAGCTATTGCTTGGTATCAGGTGATCAGTCAGCCCATGTGTTGACCATATCCCATTAAACATTTCTGATAGGTTTTGTGTGTCATATATCCTTACTTGAAAGATCTAAGATTTATTTTTAAAATAGCAATATCAGCATCTTACGAATATGGCTTTGCTGATTTACCTACTGCGAACACTTATGTACATAGTTTAATTTGAGACAAAATCATGTCTAAAATTTCAACTAAAAATATTAAGTTATAAAAACTTGAGTTATCTGTTTTCGCGTTATTGTTCATATCGTTCGTATCGTGTTCCTAATTCTCGAAATCTGGATCGACTTGAAGCGTTACCTTGAAAAAAGATTAATATTTATATCAGATGGATTTTATCGGAATCGTTGGATTTGAACATAGAAAGAAAACATAAACCTTTCGAATTTATTGTTGTACATTTATTATCATTACTTAGAGTCGTAGGTAGACCAAAAGAAAGTTTTCCTATATTATGCATGAACATAAAAAAATTTCGACTAGAGAATAGTCTGTGTGGAAAACGTAAATTTATCTAGAAAACCTACGCAAAATAGTTCTAGACATAGACTTAGGTATTATATTATGTAAATAGCTGGCTAGGTAGACATTTCTGAGGGACATGTTCAATATATTTACGAATATTTATTCGATTCCCTGTCCCAGCAAAAATCAAAATAGAACAGATGTTTTGTATTCGGCTGGTGTTTATTGTTTATTTTTGTGATGGTCGTAATCAAATTGCCATGTATGTGAGGGACAGTAAATGTTTTGAAATCAAAATCAAAGAAGTATTATTATTATGTTTGAAAGACTAAGGGATGTTTTTCAATAGTCAGAGAAAATGTTATCTGAGAGGTAAAATTGTTGCTGTCACTGTCTTTTACACACATTCTGACGCGACAGCATCATTTATTCCCCAGATAACTTTTATCTAACAATTGAAAATTCAGCCTTAAGATAATTCGATTTATGCATATTTGTAACATTGACATTTCAAGTTATGTCGTGAGTTTTATTTAAAAGAGCCCACTACGTTATGTTTCCACCACAGATGGGGCCCTTTGGGGCTGATGTTCAGCCGGGGTTGCGGACAAGCGCAATGGGGGGGGGGGGGGGGGGTTTAGCCAGTTAGAGTCTGACACTCCCTCCTGCCCAAACCTGGGCGAAAAACTACCATATGTGTGCTTTGCTTTTTACTCTATTTCTTCATGTGAGTGAGGCCCATCGCCTTCTCTCCATATCCTCAATCTCCGACTCTCTTATCCTCAAAAGCCTTACAAGCGGCACAATGTCGACAGCGCACTTGTAACTTAACTCTGGTTTTACTTTCGTTCATAGACCGATTGCTTTATGAATATTCTACGATATTAGTTTTTGCGTTAAACAAAATACTTATTTTTTTATAAAGTTTACCGTAAAATCGATTAGGGCTTTGTCTGCCAACAAAAGCTGTTGAAGCTAAACTACAATAAATCCTCCGTTTTGCGTTTACCATTGTCCGAAATTGCGTTTAATCCAAACTAATATACGAAAGTTACTCTGTCTGTCTGCTGTTTCTTCACGCCTAAACTACTAAACCTATTTGTGTGAAATTTGGCACAGACATAGCTTGGAACTCGAGAAAGGGCATAGGATAGTTTTTAAACCAAAAATCCTTAGCAAGTCACTATTCCACGCGAACAAAGTCACGGGCAAAAGCTAGTGTGTTAATAGAAGTGTAATATCTCTCTCTTTTTACTTTGAAAAGTCCAAATGTCGTTTAGCTTAAATAGGAACAATAGAAGAAGAACTGAAGCCACTTCCATTCGTTCTTATGAAACATGCACAAGTCTGGTACGTGTGTTCAAAGACGAAATGTGGTTAATCAAAATACTACGACATATTATTTGTTAGTAGGACAAAATGGCTTCTATCTGTATGTTAATGTCGTTGAAAAGATATTTAATAATATTCTTCTTTGCCATGACTTTTATGTACATTAAAAAAGCTATCGGAATTTAATATGTTCTGAAACAGTGCGTCGTATTCTAGATCTGTTTTATAGTGACAAGAATTGAATTTATAGTGACAATTGGAATTGTGAAGAATTTTCTTTTTATATTTAAATGTTTCTGATGTAATGTGCTTTTGATTTATAAATGTTTGGATACTTTTAAATAAAGAACGTGATTTATATGGACAATCTGTTCCATACGTATATTTTTCGGATACTTAAGGTGCGGTATGGACGTAAGGTATAGGTGGTGTAGCAGGCCCTTAGCAAGAAGCAAATCGTGTTAGCGTGGTTGGGTGGCTAATTAATGCCAGTATAACTGAGACTTTAAGCATACGGAGACATCGTGCACAATACGCACATACAAATCCCACCCCAAAGAAAAACAATTTAAACTCAAATACTCAAATCATGAGTATAATATATGTAGATTTAGAATATTCCCATATTTGTTTTTTTATAAGGAAAAATTTCAATTTTTGTTTTGAATGGGGAGCTACCGTTTTTAAGTCACCAGATTGCCTTTGCTCACTATGAAATTACTCTCACATCGCTGTCGCGATAAAATAAAAAGGTAAAATAGTACGGTTCTAGTTAATCTACGATTGGACGGAAAAATAAGCTCTGTTACTTTCAAGTTACAATGGGACTCTTATTCTAATTTACGTGAGTAAGCGTAGTCTTTTCAATAAAACCAAGTCCACCAATCATCACAACTAAGCCAGTCAACTGCTTCCAAGAAGAAGGAACACGTGCAGTGAAACTTCAAAAAACTATCTTATTCATTAATACGAACCGAACAATTCTCGAAGTTTTGAGTATATTCTTGTGAAGTTCATATTTCTTGTATTAGGGTGGAGAGCCACTAGTGTGAATATATAACTAATTATTTACTATGAACCACTCGATGTTACTGAGTTTGGTCAAAGTTAAGAATTGGGTAGTTTCCTAGGTCAAAAATAAATTAATTCGATGTTTCAATACAATTCAATATTGAAAAATAACTTTACTTTTATTAATCGATCGATCGATACACAAAGTTTTAGATTTTTTTTTGCTAATTATTATGAAATAAGTAAGCTATTTGACGCAAAAATGTTATGACGTCATAGCTCAGTTTTTCATACAAATTTCATAGAAAAGTATTGTTTTTGACGTTTGGATAAAAGTATTGAATTTGACTAGTTGGAAACTACCGTATTAAGCGAGCAAGTATAAGTGCTTTCGCTAGCGCGGGTCTGCGGACGGCAAGTAGGGCTCGTCCCATGTATTCTGGTCATACCCGAGTGTACGATGCACAAAAGGTCTGATGTTCAGTCGATATTGTGGGTCAAGCGCAGCAACGTACCACATTGTCATTAAAGCGTTGTGTTTCGCAGTGTGAGTGAGGTTACCGGAGGCGCTATCCTTCCCCTCCCCCGATCCCTTGCAATCACTAAATCTCCAAAACCCTAATCCCTAAAAGGTCGGCAACGCACTCGTAACT
Source organism: Spodoptera exigua (assembly GCA_902829305.4). Lineage (NCBI taxonomy): Eukaryota > Metazoa > Arthropoda > Insecta > Lepidoptera > Noctuidae > Spodoptera > Spodoptera exigua. The sequence goes on along the minus strand of LR824625.2, from coordinate 6,580,474 downwards.
CCTCCATTACGGGTGTCCATGGGCGGCCGTCATCAGGTAATCTGTCTGCTCGTTTACCGACCTGTTACATAAAAAAACATGATTATTCAAAAAATTTATTTCGGAGAATGGCTCACGGGTTCAGGTTTTTGTTATTTGGCTATGGAACCTGTAAATGTTCCAATGCGTCAGCAAACATGGGCGAGGGGAGAAAATGGCGATACTTATGTAGTGAAAATTGTAGTGATTTCCAAATTCAAACGCGCCGTTTTTTCGTGAAACTTAACACAACAAGATTACCAAACTTTCGTTGTTGATATTTATATGGATATTATAAACATATTTGACTTGACTTGGTCGATAAGTCAAGGAACATTTGACTTAGCTGCATGTACTTACTGAGATCCAAACTTCCTCAGCCAAAAAGCTTCCAATAGCCAAATTTTAGCTGTTGTTTTTGTTAAGAAGGTTTCATGACTCGATTGATCACAAACAAGTAGGAAATGCTTAATAATATATAATGCATAATAAATTAAATAATAAAAGATTCTCAGATAAGAACTAAGTACTTTATTTCTTTCCATATTTTAACCTAACAAGAATTTTATAACTCGATGCATCATACAATTAAATACGGTAATTGAATGTATTTTTTTTACATTTATTGTTTCTTTATTTATCATATAAACATATAAATTATATTTTTAAACATTTCTTAAAAATAAATATAAAAAACATTTCAAAATATAAAAAATAGTGTCCCACCGGTATCGGGAACAGGGTCCAAGCTACCGGCGGTCAGGGCTCCAGAGAAAGAAACCTCCTAACAATACGAGCCGTGTCCAGGAGTACCACTTTCTGGATCAAGCCTTTGATCCAGCCACCTAACGAGAGCCTCTTAAGGTGTTGGTCGAGGCTCTTAGCTATTAAGCCAATGGCTGACACGACTATCGGTACAATGACTGCCGAATCCACATCCCACATGTCGACAACCTCGCGTGCCAAGTCAATATACTTGATTAGTTTATCTTTCTCAGCTTTCACGAGGTTCTCGTCATGTGGGACGGCTATGTCAACAATCATTGCACGCCTCTCGTTTCGGTCCACCACCACAATATCAGGCTTATTGGCCACAATAGTCCTATCAGTGATGATAGACCGGTCCCAGTACAAGGTGATATGACCATTTTCAAGAACTGGGTCGGGCTCATACCTGTAGTACGGCACTTCCGATCCCACAAGAGAGTACTTCAGAGCAAGCTGCTGATGGATGATCCTAGCTACAAGGTTGTGCCTATGCAAGTACTCGCCGTTAGCTAGACGAGAACAACCAGAGATTATGTGACGAATTGATTCTCCCGGACGGTGACATGCCCGACAGATGTCAGCCGTGCCGTCCTTCACAATAAATCTCCGGTAGTTATTCGTCATGATAACTTCGTCCATAATTGCACAGACAAACCCTTCGGTTTCCCCAAAGAGGTCTCCGGAACGCAGCCAGGATACGGACGCCAACTGGTCTACATCCGGCCCATGTAGAGCTCGGAAAAAGCGTCCGTGAAGCTCCTTGCTCTGCCATACTTCCCTGCGAGCGTTGGTGTCAAGTACGACCGGTTTACGCCAGTTCTCGCTAGCCAGGGAGAGCGGGGTGAGCCCTTTGTCCACTGCCACTACATCTCGATGCATACCCACGTCGGCAGCAAGGAAATATTCCCTGAGACTACATACCTCGCGGTTGTGTAGAGTCTTGGCATTTAAAAAGCCTCGACCCCCACACTTCCGCGGGATATACAGTCTCATCACCGACGATCGCGGGTGATGCATTCGGTATGCAGTCAGCATTGTTCGGACCCGCCTATCCAGGGTGTCAAGTTCGGTTTGAGACCATTTGAGTACGCCGAAAGAGTACATCAATACCGGCATGACCCAATCGTTGAAAGCTCGCACCTTGTTTCCGCCTGAAAGAAAGCTATTAAATACCTTCTTCAGGCGACCAAAGAAACGCTCCCTCAGTGATTGCTTCATGTCAGTGACATTGATGCCTAAAGCTTCCGACATACCCAAATACTTATAGGTTTCGGTTGGAGAGAGGGACCTCAGGTTTATGGAATCCGTGAGTTGAGTGCCCACAGACTCCGCAATCTCCCCTCGTTTGACATGCATGACCGCACATTTGTCAACACCAAACTCCATCCTGATGGCGCTACTGAAGGTTTCAGTAAGCTTGAGTAGCTCCATCAGTTGCAGCCTGTTGGGGGCAAAAAGCTTCAAATCATCCATGTAAAGGAGGTGAGATATAACCTGACCACCTCTCTTCAACCGGTAGCCTAGACCTGAATTCTCCAGCAATGTGCTAAGAGGATTCAGGCTAGGCAGAACCAAAGCGGACTCAAACTATCACCCTGGAATATACCCCGCTCGATCCTTACAGTTTCGCTATTCGTTTGGATATGTCGACATCCCGGATAGCGAAGGACCGTACTCCATTGCCTCATACAGGACATCAGGAAGGTGCGTAGTTTTGTATCAATTTTATACAATTCCAGCACCCTAATGAGCCATGTATGAGGGACAGAGTCATAGGCCTTCTTATAATCTATCCAACATGTCGACAGATCCTTTCGGGAACGTCGAACCTGTTGGCTAATGGTCATATCAATGAGGAGTAGCTCCTTAGTACCGCGGGACCCGCTCTTACATCCATTCTGAGCAGTTGACATAATTACATTTATTACATTTATTATTATTATTATTTCATTTCCACAAAACGGCACGGATCGACTTCAAAGAAGAAGATGAAGGTATCGAAGCGTGGATTTAAACATTAAGGCATGCTTGTATCAAAAGTTTGATATTCAAATAATACCTAACGTTACAAAACCAATTCCGCAACGCATCAGTGCGCTCTCATCCTTAATTCCATGATCACTACTACCAATATACTCATAATGAAATTGGAGAATTTCATATATTAGTAGTTCTACAAGTGAGGGAAAGTTCAGGCCACAAAATGTTTTAGTTCTGAAGTTCAACTCACGTGCTGTAGGTAAATTAATTAAACTCCGAAAGCGCTATACGCGGTATCTTCAAGTCTACTGACGAATTCAATAAAAAGTTTTCCTTGTGTCTATCATGTATTCAGCGATTGCGATTTGAGTTGCTTGTTGAATCACTTTCGGGTGAATATTCGGTAAATAATTATCCTCATGTCTTGTCTTTTTAACGTACTTACACTTAAAACAAGTTAGTTTTTTGTTTAGACCACCACAGATGTGGCAAGCGTGCAACCGCAATAATGTACGGCAGCCCCGGGGCGGAACAGGAAAAGGAACGGGGTGGTTCTCAGTCTGCAAGAATCTAGCACCAACTGGGCGGCAGAAGTCAACGAATGATTGAAAAAAACTCTTATCATGTGAAATCATTTGGATTTTACACTAAGATGACCAGCCTTATTTTCGAAAATCGAATAAAGAAGCCTTTTGTTTTGTTTGACGTATAGTAGTAATTAGAAACTTTAACCTGCGATTGCCGCTGCCGGAGTGTAGACAATTCCTACCCATTGTACCCATTATATCTGCGATCTCTTTCTAACTACATTCTGTTAGAAAGAGATCGCAGATACAATAGGACCAATATGGCACTTTTCTAAAATATTTTAATGTTTGTAATTCAGCTTATAATCGCTCGCTACGGAGCAAAGAATTCTTCTCACACGGAGAAGCTTTGAACATAAACACGCTTGCTCAAAGCAGATTGGCGATTTCAAACTTACAATTAGAAATTCAGGTTGCCTCAATATGTTTTCGTACACCGTTGGTCAGTGGTGCCTAAATTTTCGAGACATTATTCGTGGGCCACCACGTCTACTAATATTTTGTCTGTTTATTTATTCGAAATAATAAATAAACAAATTAAAACATGAAGCAAAAAATGTTTTAAACCGACTGCAGATCCGTATTCGAGACCGTCTACTCAGCAAAAGCACTTTCGACAGGTTAAATCTACAATAGTTACATCGTAGCCCACACAGTTACCAGTTTGACCTTTGGGAAATACCAGACCTCCGATTCCAGTCCTAAATCCAAAGTCGACGGACTATCCCGTATATTTTACGGAATTTACGGGATACTCCGTATTCGGATGCGGAGAATCCATTGTGTGCAATACAATTTGTGATACTCTTCACACTTGATTCGATAGTTTCAGTTCCTTTACTCGTTGCACAAGATTGCAACTTATTTATTTATCAAAGACGTACCACTGGGGTTTCTAGTTGAAGATTGTTATAAATATTACGTAGGCTGTAAGAGTATTGTGGTTTCTTAAGAGAATGGATTGTAATATTAGACGGATAATTTGTAATTGTCGCAGAAGAAGAGTGCAAGTGTTCTTAAATTGTGATAGTACATGGCAGGGTGGGGAAAAGAATTCTTGAATGTTTTGGTAATTTTACTGAAATTCACTATATTCATTTCAGTTTTAATGTGAACAAAAAAACTGTGACGTGTACATTTTAATATTTTGGTCAAAGAAAATAATCCTACTACTCCAAATTTCAAAGTTTGTGAAAATATATGCATGTATATTCTTACACGCAATAACGGATGGACCGATTTAGTTGAATGTTGTTGTTGTATTTTGATAGGTGATACCCTTTTTTTTCAGGGGAAAATCATCGAATGACCTTCACCCGCCCAGGGTTAGGCGAGAGTGTCAGACACTTACTGACTAAAAACCCCCCTGTTCCTTCTCCTGCTCTGGGCCGAGACCGCGGTGACTCATTGCGCTTAAACCGCATCCCCGGCTGGAATAGGTGATACCTTGGATTACCATAAAGTTCTTATCCACCAATCGGATGAATATGCGGTCGGAAGCTTGTAGTAGCTTTCAATTCTTGAATGGTAAGATAAAATAATTACAAGAAGTTGGTACTGATTACTGATTACTTACTAAGTTGTAAATTATAAGAAAAACTATTTATACAAAAAACAACCGGTTGCACGATTGCAAGAAATCGCAATTTACGAAATAAAGCACGTTGTTTGAAAAGTACGAAACTTGTACGTTCGAGTTACCGAACGTTTTATCTTGGCTCTCAATTATTAATGCCGTCCTAACATTAATATGCATGTGTGAATATCATTCGGATTCACTATAATGTGGATGATTTATGTGATATGACTCAACGCTTTATTTTGTCGATTTGCTTTAAAATATTGCAATGAAACTTTTAGTAGTAGTTTTATTTTGTACTACTTGATTATGAGAAAGGTGTTTGTAAATAGTTCTAAGTTCTCTGTCTAAAATCTTATGTGTTTAGATAATATTCCATATTTTGGATTTTGTCACGCAACCTCGAGCATAGCTCTCTCCATCGCGCCCTGAGTACAATCCACTATCAAATCCAAGGAAGTATAATAAAATACGGAGGCAACTATTAAAAATGTGCTGTTTCATTGATTTATCATCCCATTTCAAAATAAAATCTTGATATTTTCGTTCAATTTACCAGTATTCAAAACTTTTTTTAAAGGGCTCTGTAAAGTCCCAAAGAGGTATTTATTTATTTTCTCCCTTAAAGCAAACATGATTTCGCCATCTTATTCCAAATGCAACAAGTATCCTTCTACCAGATTTATAACCTATAAAATCTCTTCTGCACATGACAAACCTACAATTCGCAGTCAGTATCCGTGGTCCGAAGTTCCACTGGTTTACTAAACAAAACTTTTACTTCGCAGTTGTTGAAGTCAAAACGGTAAAGTTTCAAACGTACCCTCCCAAAAGGGTAGTTTCAATAGACCTCTGTTCTTGTATCTCTTGCTTCGTGAAATATTTTTCAATTGGGAATAGACTGGACATGGAATTGCAATTGTTAATCTCAAAGGAATTGTAAGTTTGTAGTAGAGATTATTTGTTATTGATAAATGTATTCGTTTATTAAAAACCAATTTTCAAATAATAATCCCGTATTTACTAAGACATTTATTACATAATGGTTTCCGAACGTGGCTTAACTTGCGTGGTTTGTAAATAAATTAGCATATAGGTTCATACAGGGTATCACCTAACAAAACATGCATCCATTCTAAGTAACTTTCAAAATAATATATTTTTTTAATATTTTAAATACATAATTTTTTTTTAAAGTCGTGGTTGCCCGGATTTTACGTCGCCCGCTTCTCATGCATGAGGGTGCGGGTTTACCGAACCGAGTCATATGTACTTTCTATGATTATTTAGAGACCACTGACATACGGTGAAGGAAAAACATCGTGAGGAAACCTGGACTTATAATTTCTTATTATAAGTTTGAAATCGCCAATTCGTCTTAAGCAAGCGTGGTGATTGTGCTCAAACCTTCGCCGTGTGAGAAGAGGCCTTTGCTCAGCAGTAAGCACTTATAGGCTGATGATGATGATGATGAAGTGCGTGATGCCTTTTGAGGGTAAGGGATTAAGGAACCATAGTCACGATCACCATTATATTATGACTCTGAGTGCGGTGGTTAGAGTTGTTTTGACAGTAAGGAAATGTAATCAAGATATTTCATGTAAAAAGATAATAAAACAAGTTCTTCATTTAACTGTTGTGTTAAGCTTATAAAGGTGAAACACACTTACTCTGAAATGCCAATAGTTTTTGCCTGCAGCTTAGCTACTATTGCGTATGTCACAGTAAGGCATAATTATGAGGGCAGTTCCGTTTTTTCTACCCTGCTTTATCTACTACTTATTTTCTTACGCCACCCTGTCTTATAAGAAAAAAACAAATTTCCTTATTACCTTAACCAAAATTTTCTTCTCATCACTTGCTGGGGTCTCCTTTTAAGCATGTAAATATGCGCCTGTGTCAGGAGGCTTCGCTCTTCCTTAACGTATTAAAAGCATAGAAAGTGGGTAAGTAAATTTACTTAGTAAATATTTATTTATTATTAGCTTAAAGTATGCTGCTAGAATCTTCTTGTGGCAGTTAAAAACATACAAGAAAATATTATTCAATTTGGTTCAACTATTTTTAAGATTTGTGCTATGTAGTAATGTGTGGACATTAAGCAATTAATTTTTATATTTGACACACACACACACTCTCTCTCTCTTTCACACACACACACACACACACACACACACACTATCTCTCTCTTTCACATATACACACAACATGTGACAAGGCGATTCTAAAAAAAACTGCGAGACTAACAATACAAAATTCACAAACAAAATCTTACTATAACACTGCCTTAATTACTAAAGATTACATACATAAATAAAATCAAAAGTAAATTGAACCTAATTACACATAATTTTAAAGAATGAAATAGCATGTGTACGGCCATTTTGCAGGTAAACTAACAGAGGTTTAATCTCACCCAAGCACCAAGGGATTACAGCACTGTAATCGAATATTTAAACAACTTGGGAAGGACACTTAATAAATGAGAAATGGTGATACATAATTTATTTGTACGGGAAAAGTTGGCCTTCTGATTATGTTCAGTGAAGTGTTGGGTTAACTATTTTAGGCTGTGGTGTTTGGTGTGGGAAGTTGTAGCATTATCGCCTTTGTTTTTCTTTTATGTCAAGCTTGGGGTTTGGACTTTGAAACTGGGAAGTGTTGATTCGTTTTTTTTACAGTTGGAGTAGGAGTGCAGTGTTTTCTGATGAAATTAATGAAAAATAATGTTTAATTCGGATGTAGTTATGCTTTGACATGAATGGGGTGTCTGACAGAAGTTATACTATGAATTCACAAAAGACATCGTGAAACGACGCTGGCGTAGTTTTCCACCGTGTGAGTGAGGTGGCTGGGAGCTAAATGTTTCCATTTCCAATTCCCAATTCTCCCAATCCTCATATTACTCCAAACCCTGAAAAGAACGGAAATATAATTATACTGATTTACTTTTAAGCGATCTATCTTATTATTTTTAAATACATGTAGTGTGTTGTCAACTTTAAAAAAAACTTTTTTTTTATAAATAATCAATCAAATAAAATAAATTCTTATGCGGCGAAATAATGTATAATTTTTTCGATATGTTAATGAGGGAATAAATTATAATTTAATTGTAATTCTTTTTTTATGTAATTGTTAAGCAAACGAGCAGACGGATTACCTGATGGTAAGCAATCAGCGCCGCCCATGGACACAACCGCAACCGAGGATTTACGAATGCGTTGCCGACCTTTTAGGGATTAGGGATTTGGAGATTTAGGGATTGAGGAGGGATTGGGGGCGGGGAAGTATTGGGCCTCCGGTAACCTCACTCACACGGCGAAACACAACGTTGTGGTTGTTTCACGCCGGTCTTCTGTGAGGCCGTGGTATCACTCCGGTCGAGCCGACCCATTCGTGCCGAAGCATGTCTCTCCCACACTTAAAAATTCTGGTATGAAGAGCTCTCAAACGAACTTACGATAAATAGAACTAAATTAAATCTATGCACTTAATTATGCGCTTATGCATTACGAATAAGGAAAAATCACCTTTGTAGTAATATCACAAGATGGCGATAATTTTACCACGTTTCCAGTGTACAAACATGCGTACGTATAAAAAAAAATACAGACTAATTTCTTTGCTACTGAGTATTACCAACTTCATCAAGAACTGAGTTGAAACGAAAACAACAGAACGTATTTTCATAAACTTCAAATTGTGCACGTGAGTGACCTGTGACACGATACAAAATATAAACACATTATCCCACTTTCCGTGTAGTCGGGTAAAAAGTGCAACAAACATCGAACTGTGTAGTAATTACCCGACGCTGGTGATGTCAACGTCAACTAAAAGTCTAGTATCAAAGTTATGATGGCCGCGGGTGAAATACGGCATTTTGCTAACTTCAGGAGTATGATTTTAGCGGAGGGAAAAGGTGGGCGTGTGATTGTGTTAAATCAAATCAACTTGTTTTTTCACTAAACTTCTGGGGATTGTTACTGTGTGTATACATTTTATTTAATTTTGGTTGCGTACCGTACGCCATATTATGTACGCTGTATATTAAGGCAAATATAGTATTGATATCTAAGAATAATAAAAGGCAAAGCTATAGGTAATCATTAGAGCATCATACATCGAACACACGCTCCGAAGGGGTCCTGACCACATACCGGAGCATGCCTTGGATTGGAATCCCCAAGGGAAAAGGAAGCGTGGCCGTCCACGGCAAACGTGGCGTCGCACCGTACTGGCAGAAGCAACGAGCATCGGTATGACGTGGAGTGAGGTGAAGCGTGAAGCTCAAGACAGATTGCGATGGAGAACTTCAGTGGACGCCCTCTGCCTCATCTAGGGGACACAGAATATTAAGTCAAGTAAGTCATATAATAGATTTTTTTGCATATTTTGCTGTTTAGGTATATAAATTAGGTAATATTTTCACCTATACAACTTTATCCCCTATTTTTCTCTACAAAGGCACGACTGCACGAGTAATAGTACCATCTGTTTGAACTTTAAGTGTTTAGCTGCCATGATTCATGTGATACAAAATTCTGAAAGTGGCTTAAATATTATTCTTCATAACAAGCCTTTTAAGCTTCGGCGCGAATCCGTCGACTCGACCACAGTAATACCACGGCCTAACAGAAAACCGGCGTGAAACAACCAAAGCGTTGTATTTCGCCGTGTGAGTGAGGTCGTCTTTGAGTCTCCCCAAATAAACCTTAATCTCCAAAAAGCCGTTAACGCACTCGTAACTCCTTTGGTGTCCATGGGCGGCGCTGATTGCTTACCATCAGGTGACGATTGCGAACCAATAGATGATACGTCCGCTTATCTGCCGACCTATCTCATAAAAAACTGAACGTCGAAAGATTCAATACGTAATGAAATCCAGTTGTTAATGACGTCATTTTCAGGCGCTTCCCGAACGTAAACCGAAGCGGCCACAACAAGTAATGAAACGATAATAATGCCGCTGACAAGTTGAACCCAGTTCGGATTTTGCTTTTGGATTCCGCAGTACGCTGCAAACTGAACTAGGTACATGTTAAATGTATTCTTTAGTTTGAATTATGTGTTTTTCTTGTGCTTTGATATTATTATTTTCCTGGTCCGCAACACTAGAGGAGTTGCAGGTACGTTGCCGATATAATGGAAAATAAGGGATTTTGGGGATTCATGGATTGGGGAGGTATGAGGGGAAGGTAAGGATTGGGCCTCCGGTAACCTCACTAACACGGCAAAACACAACACACAATCCTGTTTCGTGGGTGCGTGCAAACATATAAAGTCACATACACATTATACGCAGATCCTAAACAAAATTTGCGGATCACACAAAGAGTTGTTCTGTATGGGAATAGAACTCTCCAACTTAAAAGAGTACGATTTACAGAATAAGTAGAAGATAGCATATTTTTTTTATTCTCTGAAGATATGGTTGGTAAACGTTAGTAAAACAAAATTTAGGTAACAATTAGTTTTGACGATTTATTTTATAAGTACCATGTTTATAATTGAAAGCGGGCCAACCATTACAGGTATAATGGCAGGCACACTATGTTTAAATAATTTTCAGAAAATTCGAAAAATAGCGAAAGCGCACACCCGTTTGCTTTACATTGATGTGATCGAAATATAATTTTAGCCCTGTGATTGAATAAATAATTTGGTATCAAATTCAAATCAATCTGAAGCTGAAAGTTCCATAAACGTGTCGATCGTCTTAAATAAAGCAAACGCGCACTAGGCACTGTTCTATATAACAAAAACAAAACTAGTGGATTACAATAAAAAAGGAGCGAAAAAAAATATTCTTCATCATTCGTAAATAAATAATTCCGAACACTTTCACATTGAAATATTTCGATGCTAACAGACAAACTCGATTGATTTCCACCAACGGAACTTTTCACTTACCTTCCTTTTTCAAAACTTTTCACTTTGCACTCAATTCATCACTAGCGCACGCTCGAGACAGTAGCGACATCTCTCGGGGTGTGGGGAAACTGGTACTATTACCTCACTAACACAAAGGAGATCCATTTAGTAATAATTCAGTAGAACCACACATCTCGCGAACCTTCGGAAATAGAATATTAAAGTGGGATGTTCATACATCTTGGATCGGTACAAAACTATTCTACTCATGACTTGGCGGTTTGCGGAATTCTTACTTATTTCTTTTTTTTTCGTGGACACTGTTCTCTTTTCAACTTGAAATGAGAACAGTGCTAACCTCTTTTTAGAAGGTTATTAGTTGTTTTTCTTTTATGAATATGGCGTTTGAGTTTCATTTTAGGGTTTCTATTTTTAAATTTCGACGTGACTTTTCTGAATAAAGAGGTTGTATGTTAAGTATAATATAACTGTGAAGTGTGGTCGCGTTTAAAAGTTATTTTTGTTTGAAATATTTGAAGTTATAAACATTTTTTTGTTTTTATATTGAATAATAAAATGCTATTAACGCAAGTATTTTCATAAGAGCCATTGCGTTTTTCAGCCAACCAACCATATAAAATCACCACCATGAAGGTATATAACCTTGGACTTCTTCGTTAGTTAATATCCTTTTGTGCACATCCAGTTTATGTCCATTACATATTTTCTTTCCCCGTGAGGATCTGGGTATTATTTTTAAAGACGTTTTTTAACTGTAACTTATTTCTGCCATATTTCTCATGCTTATTTCTTCCTAAATTCATAAGAAGTTTCTTAACATAACATTTTAAAACTGGAACAAAACAAAATACGTTGTATGTATCTTCACATGTTTTTAATACAATTTTACCCATCTCCACATGATTTTAATTTTCGAACGGTTTATCAAAAGATCCTTTGTTTAGTACTAGTGTCCTGATAAACATCTACTTGGTTTATCCCGGCGACAGGTCTAGTTCAGAATTAATTATCCTTTTCCATTTATTCGGCTAACGCTTGAATATTTTATAAGGGGCCCGTCGTCATGTGACCGGCTTTGTCTTGAAATATCATTGTGGTACTAATGTGTTAACGGGAAGCTTTTGTGTCTCTGTGTGAGTGGATTAGTAGGTAATGTGTATTTGTTATACGGACTATCTTGTTGGTCGAGCTTGTGATTCCTTGATGACGTATATAGGATGTAGGTGTTTTAATAGGATAAGTCTGCCACAAACTGCTCTATACGTGCAATACCTGTAAGACAGTTTAATAAAAGATATAACTTAAAATACTGAAGCCTGAAAGACAAGATATTAATTGACGAGAAAAGAAGAAAAAATACTAAAAAGTCTCCTCTTCCCTAGGTAAATTTATTATCGGGAATAAAGAAAATGAGAGGCCACCTATATACTATCTTACATAGTTTTACGTTTGGATTGCCAGGGACTGAACTCCCAGAGTATGTGATGGGCGGACTGCTCGTATTAAAACTTGGGTATAGAAAAATAACCATAGTTCATCATCATCATCATCATCAGCATATAAGTGGCCACTGCTGAGCAAAAGCCTCTTCTCATACGGAGAAGGTTAGAGCATTAATCACCACGCTTGCTCAATGCGGGTTGGCGATTTCAAACTTATAATTAGAAATTATAAGTCCAGGTTTCCTCACGATGTTTTCCTTCACCGTATGTCAGTGGTGTCTAAATAAATCATAGAAAGTACATATAACTTGGAAAAAGTCACATTGGTACTTGTCAGGTTTCGAACCCACACCATCATGCATGAGATGCGGGCTCCTTAACCTCCGGGCCACCACGACACCATAGTTATGGCAAGTATATCTTAAGTTTACCAAACCTGAAAAGCTAGCGCTAAGCAATTAATGACGTGGGTAACTTAACTAAATGACTTTAATAATAAAGGACTTTAATATTTTATGTCGTTGGTCCCGTCTCTGGTTCCAAATATATTATTTCATTTCAATATTTCTTTTCCCAATCTATGAGTCTATTAAAAACCTAGGTCTCTTAGGATTTAAATTCTTATAAACGCATGGCTTTTTAATTTGAAAAACAAAACCTTAATCCAAACCAGTTAAGGTTCAGTTTAGCGAAACAATGAATGTATTACTAAGAGGTTAAATGCAACGGCCGAAAGTCGACAATTACAATCCAATCAATTGACGTTCGAACTGAGGTTGTTACGACCCTCTTAATATGCATGAAGTATTCACTGCTAGGGTTGACACATAGTAAAAAAAACAATCTGAATTTTTTTATACTATCCGATCCTACTAATATTATCAACCCGAACACATTGTGAGTATGGATGGATGGATCTTTGTTACTGTTTCAAGTTAAAACAACAGACAGATCTAAAGGGCATATAGTATAAAGCAACGTTCCTTTGGATGAGCCGTAATACGGACACAATGTCAAAAACCATGGCTTTTCTAAAAATCCCAAATTTCTCGAAACCTAAATTTACTCAGATCCATTTGAGTTTCTAATACTAAACTGAAAAATATGGCCATCATCAACAAATATACTAGAAAGTACTCGAACAGATCAAAACAAAAAACGCTTACCGAATAAAATCCAATTGAAAAAAGAGAAACGAAAGAAAACACTCTGTATTTAAGTGCATTGTGCCAAGAAAAATACATCCTGTAGAAGGAGGTTGGCGTTAAAATTGAACGGTTTGACGGGCCATGTGTTATTGTTACAATTCCGTATTGAAAAGGTAAAAATAAATGTAAAAATGAAAATGATAATATTATACGATATTTTGCTTGTCTTTTTTCATGAGAGAGCAAACAAGGAGACTGATTAGCCGATGGTATAGGATGGATGGCAATTGGCGTCATCTGTGGACCTTCGCAATACCGATGGAGTTACTACAAGTGTTGTAGTAACTCCTTTTTAGGTTTGGTTATTAGGGATTTAAAGATTGAAATTTTTGAATTGAGGATGTGGGGGGAGAGGGGAGAATTGGGCTTCTGATAACCTCACTTACACGGCGCGACACAACGTAAGTGTTGCGTCACGCCGGTATTCTGTTTTTTTTTTCAGCTTGATTAATGATATGGCTTTTAGAAATAAAGCCGTCTTTGTGCCATATATCGTCTGAAACTTATTTTTTGTTTTACCTATGTTAAAATTTCTTTTAAGTCTTTATAATTAAGATTAAATTAATTAATTTATTCATCCATTACTTAATGCACCTTCTTCTTTATACAATTTTAAATTTATTAAATTATGTTGTTATAATAGGTGTATAAATTTTTATTTAAAAAAAGAAAAATACCTATCATCATTTTATTTTAAATTCTCATTTATCATCATCAGCCTACTATAAATATGTATGTGTCCACTGCTAAGCCAAGATCTCTTCGCATAATGGTGAACGTTTTATTTAAATTAACATGCTTGCTCCAGATAATCAATAACCAGTAATTTCAAACTTATAAATTAAAATTAAAGTTCCAAATTTCTTCACAACAGATTCTATTGCCGTATGTCAGTGGCTTTTTAAATAAACTTACAAATTTAGAACTTATATATTACTTGGAAAAAGGATTTGGCAGTTGCTAGGTTTAAAACCGCCATGCACGAGAAGCGGTGCTTAACCTGTAGGCCACCACGATACCCAAGTCCTAAAATCGGTTATTAAATCGTCTTTTTAAAGAGGAAAAATTATTCTACTTCTCCCATCCTGGGTAGGGCGAGTGGTAGTAACAGACTCTTACTGATTCAAAATCAAACTGTTCTTACAAGCCAGGCCGCAACGCATTATTACTCTTGGTCCCGCTAACCAAGGCCTAACACACGAAACTCGTAAAATATTGCTTGAATACAAACTTTTTGCCAACTGCCAACCCTACCTCGTATCATGACGTGGCATTGGGACCGCACCAAGACGTTCCCCGGTTTGATCCCGTGACGATCAATTAGTGGCCTGTTAAGGCATTTATTATACCTTTCGCTGATTTGAAACAAAAAAGAATCAACACTGTATCAATAGTGGTAGCCATTGTAGGATAATTTTACTTTGTTTTTTTTTTTAAAGTAGGACGAATATTTCGCTTTTTATGTTTTGTAACCAAAGGTTGTCCATTCATCTCTCCGCCTGTTACTAGACTGTATATAATGAACCGTGTTTTTAGACTTAATTTTTGTTATTATGTGATAGTTCGGCAAACAAACAGACGAATAACCTCATGGTAAGCAATCAGCACCGCCTATAGAGACCCTCAAGACTAGAAGAGGGGATAAGGGTTTTGTAGATTTAAGTATTGGGGAGTGTCGCCGCGTCAGTTGTTTTCTGTAAGGCCATTGTGTTTGAGCCGACCAATTCATACCGAAGCTTGGAAGTCCCAGATTTCTTTACGCATTCAGTTCAACAATTTGTGCGTCACCTAAATAATTATTTCGTGTGTGTATTATTATTCATGTTTGAATCAAGCCTTCGACATGTTTGACAAGAGCCACTGCCCCAAACGTGCATTCGAATGTTTGTATTAACATAAAAATTCTTTCTATATCGGAAATAACAGGAAATCTTTACGAAATATTTCATAGTGTATCTCCCAGGTGACGATATATACTAAAACGTATCCATTGAATGATTGATACACACGTCTTGGACTGTAGCTGTAAACAGCGCTGACTTGGACGTCTCAATGATGTGTTCCGTATAAATCACAATGATTGATCGGCTCTCAGTCGTGACTGATTGACGCTGACAATATTATTTGTCTTTGATTTTCGGTGACAGATTGTATATATATGTTGTTTAGGTGTTGGTTGTTGTTATATACTGACACTCTGTGCCGTTATTCAGTAATATAAAAATGGATCGCAAAATGTGTTGTAAGCGCATAACTCAACAACGCCTGGACCAATTTTGCTAATTTTTTTTTTGTTGTATTTGTTATTGTCAGGAGAAGGTTCTTATCAAAGAAAATATTAGAAAAGTAGAATATTAGAAAGAGAAAAAGTGACCCTTTGATAGCGAGATAGTTGGACCCGTGCGAAGCGGGGGCGGGCCGCTCGTTCACTATAAAAGTACGAAAATGAAGATCACTTCAGTACAGATAAAGTAACCATAATTTGGCTTCTAAGCCTACCAATAACAAATTATTTGGTTTAATGAAAAACCATATTTTTTTCGTGGTACAACTACTGGCTACTGTCTTCGCTGCACACGACGAGGCGAACATCGCGCGCTGCTCTTTTGAATGAGGCTTTCCGTAGTTTAAAAGTAGTTGGGTGACCCAACTGCTTAACGAGAATGTCGACTGCTAGTGTAACAAGTAAGTTGTTAAAAATATTAATGAATTGATTATGTCTCACAAAAACTATTTTTGATTAGTAACGATCATATGTCGTAGTGACCCGGAGTTTAAGGCGCCGCTTCTCATGCATGAGGGTGCGGGTTCGAAACCTGGCAACTTCCAATGTGACTTTTTCCGAGTTCTATCTATCTAGACACCATTGACATACGGTGAAGGAAAACATCGTGAGGAAACCTGGACATATAATTTCTAATTATAAGTTTGAATTAATCCGCCTTGAGCAAGCGTGGTGTTTAATGCTCAAACCTTTTCCGTGTGAGAAGAGGTCTTTGCTCAGCAGTGGGTACTTATAGGGTGATAATGAACGATCGTAAAACATACAGAATTTACTAAGTACGAGTAAGTCGTTTTTTTGTCTCTCATCTCTCTCACTCATACGAATGTGTTATACAAATTTAAGTGTGGGAGAGCCATGCTTCGGCACGAATGGGTCGGCTCGACCGGAGTGATACCACGGCCTTACAGAAAACCGGCGTGAAACAACCAGTGTTGTGTTTCGCCGTGTGAGTGAGGTTACCGGAGGCCCAATCCTTCCCCTTCCCTAATCACTCCCCAGTTCCTGAATCTTCAAATCCCTTATCCCTAAAAGATCGGCAACGCACTCGTAACTCCTCCGTTGCGAGTGTCCATGGGCGGCGCTGATTGCTTACCATCAGGTAATCCGTCTGCTAGTTTGCCGAACTATTACAAAAAAAATTGTTTTTTACTGTTTGTACAATAGCTTACGTGCATTTATTTTAAATCATTGCTCCTCACTAGGATACTCTCCTGTGCCTTTAAAAATATATATTTTCACATTACACCCATTACACCCAGAGCAGAGTCAGGGTCACACCAAGAGTCCGTGTCTCAGCAACCTGCGACACATTGCATGCCAGCCACCGCATCAACTATGCAGTCATCTGT
Organism: Spodoptera exigua; assembly: GCA_902829305.4. Classification (NCBI taxonomy): domain Eukaryota; kingdom Metazoa; phylum Arthropoda; class Insecta; order Lepidoptera; family Noctuidae; genus Spodoptera; species Spodoptera exigua. The sequence goes on along the minus strand of LR824625.2, from coordinate 6,563,361 downwards.
GTGTTAAATTAAGGAGATCATGAAGCAAACCGACATACAAAAGCTAGTATGTATGTACTTTTACAAAAGTACAATATATCAACAACATTATAATGAAGTTTTCCTAGAAAACTCCGCGCACTTTCCTTTTTACTTACCTCAACGGGTTCGTAAAATAATTGGTCTTTTACTTTTATGTATACAGTTTCTTTAGAATATAATATAGGTATATTTTGAATTTTGGAACGTGAAGAAATTAAGTATAAATATTTGTTAGTACAACTAAAATGTTTGTTGAATTGAAATTGAATGTTCTAAATAATTTGGGTATGTAGGCACGTTTTTTATTTCAGTCTTTTAATACTCGTATTATTTTGATTTTAAAATAATAATTTAATTTGCGCTTATTGATTTTATGTTTTATATTCAACTATAAAAATTTCAAGAAGAAAATTTGTTAAAATTAATCGTCTATCAAAACTAAACATAACGTTGGACAATATACAGAAAAACAAACATACAAAAAATATTTTGATTTCGAATTTACTGACATATTAGAGAACCAGGATTGAGAGCAGTGTAGGCGTATCTATAACATATATTATTTGGTATATTTAGATACAATAACACATAATAATGTAGGTAATTGATTTCCGTATAGGTACAGGAAAAGTAAATAAACGGAGGATATTTTTAGCGGGTTATATATCTAAATAGACAAAATCCGTGAATGAGAAAGATGATGTGATTGTAGTTTATTTTTTGTATTTATAATTTTATGCCATCTGGCGTTGTTTCCCAGTTAGTCTTAAGGTTTAGTAAAAAATAGCCATGTTGTGCCCAAAGGGATGATTTGTTTTTCTTTATAAACTTTACTTAGGGTCCTTTTCACTATGTCTAGATAGTCATATTAATGCTAGCCACTACAAGAATAGAAGGTAATTTGTTGTAACTATGTAAGTACCAGGTATGCCCATTAAAAACAGTTTTCTTTCTTTGTTTATTGGATCATAATGAGTGGCTAAATGAGGCTTTAAAACCTCGTATAGTATGGAGAATGATTCTTTTTAAGGAGTTCTCGCTATGTCTAGAATAGGATCTTGAGTCAAACACGTATCGCGTCCCCGGCCCGGAGCGGGAGAAGATACAGGGTGGTTTCTAGTCAGAAAGAGTCTGACACTCCCTCTTGGCCCACCCAAAGAAGAAGAAGTGATTTGATGATTTGCTTCCTCGAAAAAAGAACCTTTCTAGTGTAAAGTGTTTGTCAAACTTAGGGCTGATTTTTCAATAGTCAGCTAAATATTATCTGAGGAATAAAATCATTGCTGTCACTGTCTTATACAAACTTTCTGACGTGACAGTATCATAATTGTATCATATCATAATTTGACTGCACAGTTAGCGCGGTGGCTGGGCAACTGGCTGCTGCGCAACGTGTCGCGGGTTCGATTCCCGCACGGAACAACTCTTTGTGTGATCCACAGATTGTTGTTTCGGGTCTGGGTGTAATGTAAGTGTGAAATTGTATGTTTGTAAACGCACCCACAACACAGGAGAAAACCCTAGTGCGGGGCAACGTTTTTTTTATAAAAAAAAAAAATATTCCCCAGATAACTTTTATCTAACTATTGAAGAATCAGCCCGTAATCATGTAAGTATTTCTGTCTAGGTGAGATGAGCGATTATAAAGAAAAAGCTTCCCAAGAGTCAAAAGACTAGCATGACTGTATGTCTTATAAGAGAATGAAGAAAGACTGACCTACAAACAAGATTTTACGGCAAAAAGAATTCAAAACGTCCTATGTAAAATAAAAATCTTTCATAACCGAGAAACAAGATAATGAAATAGAAAAACATTGGGGACAGACTAGTTGCGATATTGTTCTTATTTTATTTAGAGGCAACCGTGTGTTGTCTTACAAACTTACGATTTACTGGTAACAAAATAAAAAATCAACCTTACCTTCTGGATATTGTGTTCAATTTGCCATGACGGGTGACAGCGTCAAGTGTATATTAGGGTTGTCAAGGTATGTCTTGGTAGGAAATAGGTAGTACGGAACCACGCACGGTCCCAAGAAAATTGCGATGTTTTATTCTATTTGCTGAACAGTTGTCGGTCGATAGGAAATGTAGTGAAGGATTTCAGAGTAGATGTAATATCAGAACGGCTTAGGGTTGTCCGTTAAATGTGAAAGAATTTTCTCTTCAAATCTTGTTTGCTATTTTGTTAAATGGTATTTTAGTATCATACTAAAGTTATACGAAGAAGGCTAAGTCGACTCGTGGATGTATCAAAAATTATACGGTATAGTAAGGTTCACAACTTTTTGCTGATTTGGTAAAAAAATATCAACTATATTTTCGTGTTTGGATAAAGAAACATCGATATTTATTTTAGTATTATAATATTCATCGTGATAAATTATAAATTAATTCAAAGCTTAACTGAAGTAACTGTTTGACGATCTAACTCTACTAATTTCAAGCCTGCGCGGCTTGAAATTATTGAGAATTTATATGGTGACAACAACCAGCAAAAATAACATCTTGTGTTTAACTAAAATGATTCATATCTAAATATATAAAAACCTTTTTTTCAATATATCACATAGATCTGTATAAACTGAGATGTTCAAACAATTACTATGTATTTATTTTTAATAAAAAGGTCTTAAACAATATTTAAAAAAGAAATTAATTATTCTTTTTTTTTTCAAACACCTTATTTCTTTACTAGGTACTTACAATATTAGGTATAGGTGCTCAAGTGTGTAAAGAGACAATAAGTAACAAATATACAAAGACACACAATAAATATTGCTAGGAGCAGCCGACAAAACTGTAATGCCGTCAAATCCCTCATTTGTCAGTTGTATGGCAACCCTACTAGGTGGCAAGACATAGTATAGGTAAGAACAGTAATTTAACCAAAATAATAATAATAATAAATTTAATTTTGAATATTGATAGAAATAAGAGTTCTGTTGTATCTTGGAACTAGTAAAGTTTCACAGTTATATATGTAAGTCATTTTCAAAAAATATATATTCTAAATTTTTTATGTATATTGCTATAGGTACATATTGCAAAGTACTTATGTATTGAGCCCAATTTGCATAAGTATATTTCTGTTTATTATGACAAAACATAATTTAGAATATTAAGTACAGTTTCAATTAATATTTGAAACATAATTTTAAAAATAGTTTAAACTATACTTCGAAATAATAATGTATACTATACATAAAAAAGGGTTTTAATATTTTTTGTTACTTTTAATTTGGTGCCTTACATAAATAAAAAGTCTTGCATAAAATATTCCATCATGAAAAAATATCTTTCATTTAATCTTATTCTGAACCGTATCAAGTTGCCCTTCGGTTCTTTTTTCTCTGTAGTAAGGTAGAGAGGATTTGTGATGTCACGACATACTACTTACTTTATTTTCGGGGAGTATTTCTTGCGTACAAATTGCATATGAAGTATATGTACCATCACACAGGGCCGTTTCATGCATGTCTTCGCTGAATTAGTTTCGACTTTGATTGGTTTCGGGTTTCAAATTTTTATGGGTTTGGTCTACAAACAAGCCTACTGAGAACTGAGACAGAGTTTCCCTTGAATTGTGTAAAAGAATACGTATACTAAGTATATAAGTTAATGAATGAAGGCGTTATTATTATTCTTAACTACTTTAATGATTTTACAAGTAAAAAAAAATATTTTTGGCTGAAGAAACTACCCAATTTTTTGCCCAACTTACCAAACTTATAACCCTAAAACGCAACAGTCGAAAAAATAAATAAATAAAACGATATCTCCTACTGGCCCATTTGGAGGCCAAACTAGGTCTATAATTCATAAGTAAATTACTACACAATTAAGTTGGTCGCGCCAAAACCACTTGGCACCGTCGAAACCTTACAAAATAGGGAATGCAAATGTAACGAGAGAAACGTCACGGGCCATAGTAGCATAAATAACTATGTTATTCATATTTTGTTGCTGCACTCTCAACGCTGCAGGAGTTTTTGAGAAAACTTGTAAAATTTATGAGGAGTTACATTTTTGTTTTTGGGATATATTAAGGTGTGAGTTAACGATCTTAATTGTAAAGGTTAATACATTGAAAACAAAACTGTGTTTTAAAAACATACACGTAGGCGTCCTTTACTGTCTTAGTTCACGTCATTGGTAGTAAGAAGGTGGCTGCTAATGGATGGATAACGTAGCATTGGCAGGACTCCAGCGTGGTGGACCGACGACATCGATAGAGTCGCGGGGAGCCAATGGATGCAGGTGGCGAGTTATTGTTCGACGTGGACGCTTTAGGTGGAGGCCTTTGTTCAGCAGTGGACGTCGTCCGGCTGATGATGTTAATGCACTATATAACCCTGGCCGTCAACGGCAGCAAAAACAAGATGGTCAACCATTTTCCTTTAAGTGTGTCTTCTAACCTCCATCCCAACAATATTGCAGCGCAAATATCCGAATAAATAAAATTACAGAGCCTAATTCATCCGAATAGTACAACGTCCCTCTGAATGGGCGTAATGGAGAAATATTCTTGAAAGCGTCAAATTACCGTAATAGTCTGAGAACAATTATTTCGTTCATGGTCTCAATTCGAGATGTATAATTTTGTTTATGTACTAATTAAGGTGAAACGTCTGCGGAGGAATGTCTTCACCTCCTAAAATTACTCAGACGTTTGTAATTTACTTTTGCCCTGCATTTCAAGAAGCTCCTTCTAGAACGTTCGTTATTCTGTCCCGTTTTTTTTGTCACATCTAAATATTTCCACAGGAAAAAATGTTTGTATTGTCTTTTTCTTTTCTCGAGGCTTTTTCTTACATCTTTTAGGGTTAGCTTTGTGTTTTAATCATGAATACTCCAGAATGTGTTATTTTATATGTGATCTCTCAATTAGATGGCTAAAGAGTTTGCTTGCATGCGCAAATCTCCGGAGTTTTTTTTTTGTGAGGGGAAAATCATCAAATGACTTCTCCCGCCCAGGGTCAGGCGGGAGGGAGTGTCAGACTCTTACTGACTAAAAACCCCCCTGTTCCTACTCCTGCTCTAGGCCGAGGTCGCGGTGCCTCATTGCGCTTACCCCGCAACCCCGGCTGAAATCTCCGGAGTTACTGGTTTGAATTGGACAATTCTTTTTAAGTTTGATAATCAATTTATGGGCCAAGGCTAAAAACACGCTCTGATTAATAGTAGCAGAGCAGCCCGGGATAGCTAGTCTAATTAGATCTGTAAATTCTTAATAACTAATTTGTATCGCTAAATTCTAAAGAGAATATTGGCACACAAATCGTACTTTTTTTAGTTTTTACCTTAATATTATATTCGAGGTTCTCAAATCAAAAGTATTTTACTTAACAGCAAAAAATTAATTCATAGGTACTTACAAAGGCTTCCAAAAATTTGATTCACCATCTAGTATCGTAAAAACAGGAGATATAAATTCATCCAATGGGGTTGTCGCATAAAATGTATTATCGGGGATGAAGCCAGACCTCCGATTTCATTTCATGATATTAAGTGGACCATTTTTATAGGCCATAAAACTTTCTTTTGAATACGTGGCTCCAAGGATATGATGTGGAGTTTTGAATTAGATGTGTAGCTATGCATCGTAATTTTCTTTGGGCTATTTTTCCATTAAGGTTGAAGGTAATTTGCCTAAAGGATTACGACTAATCTTGGAAAGCGATTCACGGAAGATTGTGGAGTACGTTTCTTTTCTTTCCCCGCTTTATCCTTTTGAGACCAGTTTTTTTTTATTAACGCTTACCAAAATACCAACTAAGATACAGTCAGACTTATAAATATGACAAACAACAGTCAGTATATAAAAAAAAGCAAGTAAGATATATAATTAAGAAGTGAGGCATTAAAAACAACGAAACAGTAATAGTGCAGCACAAAAATAATTAAAACTTTTACTTACAAAAACTGGGCAATTTAAAAATGGCGTATTTTGATGTCCTTTTCCTTTTCCATTTAATAAATTTTTTGAGAACATAATTAGGTGAGAGGCGCCTTTCTGTCGTATTTGTTTCTTTAAACATTGTACATTTAAAAGCTATTTATTGTTTGTTTATTATTTAGTATTATTATTTTTGGTTAAAAAAGTGTACGCATCCAATCAGAAGAACAATTGTAACACCCAAATAACGTCCGTAAACAAACCGAAGCTGCAATTTGTGCGAACACAAACAATTTATATATAAGTATTCAAGTTTTCTCCCATCTTAGATCGCTGAGTTTCGTCCAAATCAATTTATTTAATTTAACAGGACCGTTTACTGAGCTCGTAATCAAATATTTTTGGCGGAGAACTTTTGAAACAATTCAAGTTCGAACATGGAAGTTGAAATTTCCTTTGCTCTTTCCTTCGGACGGACGATAAATTTATTTTCAAACTTTTCTGTTTAGTGTATTCCTTGCAAGTCAATATATTTGAACGAGGACAGAACTATCTATAGTTTTGCATCGTCTTGATTTAACAATATTTTGGAATTCTTGATGTTTTCCGTTGAATTTTGTGGATTGTTTTTGCTGTATCCTTTTATAGTTTTCTGGTTATTCACTGACTTGATTTTTTTATACTAAACTATTTGTCTGTTTTATTCTGTGATTTGATACTTTGGAGAAAATCAATTTATTGTGTTCTTCTTTTCAAACCCTTTGGACTAAATGGACGTCGCAAAAATCTACATGCATAGGCAAACATATGTAGACTAGCCTTATACTACTTTCTATGGTAGTAATTTTAGTATTGCGTACTTTGTTATTCAAACAAAGTTGGCCAAGTAAATTTGTATTATATTCCTTTAGCACATAACTCTTTTCCAATTGGTTAGGTATAAAACTGTCAAAAACTCGTATTTTACCTGCACATTGGGTATCGTGCAAGTTTCTGGTAGAAGTAACTGAACGATTTCTTTTGTAGCCAACTTGTGCATTCCAGTTGGGTGCAGTAAAGGCTGTATTGCAAGACAAATTGTGAGTCCGGTACTATACGTAGTCCGGAACTCGTGTTACGGATGATAGAATTCGAGATTTGTTGTTCAGATTTTTTGTTTTGTAGATCTGTAATAGGAGTGAGTGAAAAGTTATGTATTTTTTTATATTATTTAAAATTGAGCTAGATTGCTTCATTGGTTATATGGTCCCAAAATCAGAAATTAAAATTCTCTCAATTAAAACTGATTTAGCAACTAGTGAACTGTAATAAATAATAATTTTCTTTCGGTGGCGGTGTTTCCGAACAAGATCTTCAATCTATCATAAAACAAGCGTAGTCCTTTTTAAAAGTCCGGCAACGCGCCTGTGGCTACTCTGATGTTGCAGGTGTCCATGGACGGCGTTGATTACTGAACTTAAGGTGATACGTACGCTTGTTTCCCTCCTATTCTTCTGTTATAGAACCGCGATGTTTTTAGTTAGTAAACGGCTTTCTGTTTCTCGTCCTAGGCAGGACAAGAGAAAGCGTCAGGCTCTTACTGACTATATAGTACCTCGTTTTTATCCTGCTATAGCCGAGGCCACAGAACATTATTGCGCGTCACAGCAACCTCAACTAAGTCAGAAAGAGGCTGACAGTTTTCAGGGCATCTAGTGAAGTTCTCTGTCCAAAACGAAATGAACAGTGCTTTGTAATAACAATACACCTATAATTTACCTAGCATAAATTACAATACAATCCTTATATCCCTACAAACATATAAGTAATTCTATATTCAAATAAATCAACTCAATCGGCTATCGACTACACTAACAATACCGAGAATGTCTGCTTCCTCATCTCGGACACTGCAATTTATGTGAGATCTTTTGTAAAGGTTTCGTGTTCATACTCGAAGCTCGGTTATGATTCCTCTTATTTCTTACTTTTCCCTTCTTATCATCAGCAATGAGGTCGTTTTTAAGAATAACTTTTCTAATTACTCTTGTCTTTTAGTCAGTTCTTGAATGTAAGTAGGCTTGGAATTTCTAGGGCCTAAAAAATATTTCAATTTGGATGAAATTCTCAGTAGTGTGAAGTCGCTTACTTTTTTGTATGGCAAAATGGCAAAAGGCTTATCCGGCTTATCAAATAAAATTAAGGGCCAGGTGTGGACCTTTTTTTTGAGAGGTGAAAATCATCAGATGACTTCTCCCGCCCAGGGCCGGGCGAGAGGGAGTGTCAGACTCTTACTGACTAAAAACCCCCCTGTTCCTTCTCCTGCTCTGGGCCGAGGTCGCGGTGCCTCATTGCGCTTGCCCCGCAACCCCGGCTGAACATCAGCCCTTTAGGGCAACAGACCACCACAGACGGGCTGTGGTGGTCTGTTGGCTCTTTGAGGCGCGCGCTGAATTCGTTGACGATGTCCAGAGACACCGCCACGACGACTCGCCACCTGGCCAACGCAGTCCCCGTCGTGAGGTCCCTCACGCGCATGATGGCGTCCACCGTGGAGCGCCCTCTGCGGAAGCCGAACTGGCCATCCGCTAAATCCGGCCCCCTTCCAGACAGGTGCCCGACGAGGCGGTCTGATATTATCCTCTCGAACAGTTTTTCCACCTCGTCGAGCAGCACAATGGGCCGGTACGCGGACGGAGAGTCCGCAGGACGCCCCGGCTTCTTCACGAGGACCAGTTTACCTGTCTTCCTCGACAGCGGAAACAGGCCCCTCTCCAAGCATGCGCTGAAAAGACCAATTAGTCGAGGCCTGAGAGCCTCCGAGGCCAGGACCCAAACCTTGGCATGCAGCCCGTCAGGTCCTGGGGCGGTATTCTTGCCGCTCAGCCGGCGCACCGCCACTCTCAAATCTACCTCGGTCACTTCCGGAACGGGTTCACCGTCGTCGTCGTTGTAGCCCGCATTTGGCATCGCAGGGGGCGGAGACATAGTCGGAGGCGTGTAACCCATCTGTGGTCAGGGGAATAAAGCCCCAACCATTTCGTCCACGACCTCCGGCCGGAGACTCTAAGTCAGTGGGGGCGCCCAGGTGCGGAGCTTATCACGCACTATCCGATAGGGGCGTCCCCACGGGTCTCTGTTCAGAGTCGCCAGCATCTCCTCGCGGGCCCGATCTTTGGCCCGCCAGATCGCCACCCTGAGGGTGGCGCCCTGTACTCCTCGTATAGCTCCGCCTCTCTGGTTTCAGCGTCCAGAGCAGGTCCGGACCTGGCCCTTAATTTTACACGAGCACAACTTAAAACGCCCTAAGCTGGCTTAGGGCGTAAGCATGTAAACGCCATAAGCTGGCTTAGGGCGTTTACATGCATACCAATTTAGCGCAAGATTCTTACCAAAGAATGCTGCTATCAATCTGTAGCAGATGTGAAGAGTCTCTAAAGACACTAGCAATTACTACACACTAAAGTGTTTTGCGTACTTTGAATGGAAAATGGTAACTGACAACAATTACCAATCACCAGCCTATAAGTGCCCAATGCTAAACAAAAGCCTCTTCTCACACAGTGAAGGGTTTAGCAGTATACACCACGTTTGCTGAAAACGAATTTGTGATTTCAAACTCATTATGAGAAATAATTATAAAATGTTAAAGGTAGATAAATATTATGCAATTCTCATTATCATTTTCTTCTACCGTAAAATATATGCCATTGAGACTCAAATCTAGGTCACAGTTTAATAATATACAAGTAAATTGTATCACGCAAAATGAATTTGATATTATATTTGTATATTTCGTTGAATATGTATATATGAATATTAAGCAAAGTGCTCCGGCTATGAGAATCAATATTTTAACAATTTTATTTGTATTGATGATAAATGGAATGATTTGGTTGCGTGAACAGGATAAATTATACAATGAAAATCGCTGTTGCATCGTTGGCCGTATCCCAAGTACATACACTTCGAACAAAAATTCTATTTCTGGGTTATTCAAAGTATTATTGGTCTTTCTAAGTAAAAATACGATGTTTTTAAAAATACGATTTTAATTTCTCATCATTATAATTATATTCATCCCGTACAGGACACATCAAAAAGAAAGCTGATTGATATGCTGGTTATTTTAGTGTACTTTTTTATTATTTTGCTTTTCTTTATAATTTACTAGCTTTCCGCTCACGGCCTCGCCCGGTTCTATAATTATCTTCTTTATATAAATATATAATTCTGATGTACGTGTTTATGTCACTGAATTCTTCTTATTATGACATTCCGTCGCCACCGCTTATGAGATTGAATAAAAGGCAAATACGTTTTAGTTTTCAAACACACAACGGTTTATGTGTGTATGTAACTAAATAAACAAAATTAAATCGATTGGCAATAAAAGTAATAGTCCACTTATAAAGAATATGTAATTTCTGCAATTGTTCAAAATAGTAATGAATTAAAAAACATTATTTACACGATTACTTTCTCATTTTGCGTTTTATGCATTCGTAATGGTTATGTTAATATATATATATATATACTTTTATAAGTGGAACTATAATATATTACATTGACCATTATCCTATTTCGCACAAAAATACACGAGTAGAAAATCAACATAGCATATAGACCTATAGGCATCTTCATAACATCTTTCAACGTCAACACGGCCCTCAAGTCTTCGGATAAACACAGCGACAGTAAGTCCTGTATGTTATTACAAGCCGTAAGCCGGGCGAATCCTCTTAAATTAAATTTTAAGCTAGATAAATCTGATACCATTAAAATATTTCCATTTTACTTCATTATGTTGTAAGATCCCGAACTGTGGATCTTTAAGTGACAGTGTCAGGTTTGCTTTTGGTATTCAGATTATTGGAGCGTATTTTGTTTTTAGGGATGAAAATGGCATTTTTTAGGTGTTACAGCGGCAAATGAGCAGCTGGATTAGCTGATGGTAAGCAATCAACGCTGCCAACATCACAGGAGTTGCAAGTACGTTGTCTGCCTTGTGGGTTAAGAGGTTTCGGGGATTCAGGGATTGGGCAGGCGTAAGATTCATCCTTCAGTAACCTTATTGACACACGGCTGCATAAGAGAATGGAAAGATATGCAAAAATGTTATGTTTACTTTAAAATAAAAACTGTTCCACACTGTAATTTTCTCCAGTTTCGGGTCGTAGTAGGTTAAGTTTTGAGGCGTTAATAAATCTATTTATTCCTCCTCACGCCAGAACCAGCCCCGAGTGTACGGCGCGTAGCGTTCCACGCGCACTTGAAAGAGCCAAAAGACCTCCACAGACAGGACCCTATAAGGCTGATGTTTAAGGCGGAGTTTTTAGTCAGTAAGAATCTGATACTTCCTCTCGCCTCATCCTGGGCGGTTAAAATTATGACGTCACAATTTAGTTATCTCTATATAAAGCGTCAAAATGTAGATCGGTATTTTTACATTTCATAAAATCTTTATTTGTCTTGTTGTCATCATTTTATTCGAATACAGGTCCGTCAAAATAACTGTATTATAATTAGATACATTCTAGTACATCCAATTAAAGCTACGACCAGTAACTAAGCATTCTAACTAAAAACTTCACGACCTCGTCCCAACGAACTACAATTAAAATCCTTAATTAATAGCCTGATCTCTTGAATATGTAAAACACGACGCTTAAACGAACCTTATCTCATTTTCGTGGAGTTCAAAAAACATTTTTCGTTAACTAGACGCTGTGTTCTAACAATGTAAGTGTGGGAGAGCCATGCTTCGGCACGAACGGAGTGATACCAAGGCCCTTACACGACGGCCGACTTTTTTAAATGATAGGTCAGCAAACGAGAATAAATGTCACCTGATGGTAAGCGATCTTTGCCCCCATGTACTCCCGCAGCCCCATTAGGGTTACGAGGGCGTTGCCAGCCTATTGCGGATTAGGGTTCAGGGAGGGATGACGGAGGGATTGGGTCTCCGGTAACTTCACTCACACGGCAACACAAGCACAACGCTTTAGTTGTTACACACCGGTTTTCTATCAGGACGACCCGTTTTGGTGCCAAAACATGGCTCTTCCACACTTTACGAAATTACATTATGAAAGAATTTCTTGTCCCATTGATTAAAAATAAAATGAGGTGAAACATGTCGCTGTTTAAATAATAAAACTCGTAGTGTTATGCAAATTCACAGCCTTCACTTTCAGCAAGACTCACAATCAAAGTCTTGCTCCAACGTAATTTGGAAACAATGACTGATGTTTGAGGACTTACAAAGTTTGTCGCTTACTAAAACTGAAGTTACTGTTTTAGGGAAAGCGGATCTAGGCCAAGAGTCCTTCTAAATGCTTCGAGTGTTTACTGATTCTCTCACAAATATGTTGCTAATGTCGCCGACTTGAGACGTAAATTGGGAATTTATTTTCTAATTTAGGGGTGACTTTAGTTTGCTGTGGCTTGTGCAATATACATTAAAAAGCTAAAATGCTTTTGCAAAAAAGAATAAAAATTTGAAAGAGCTGGATAAGATTTAAATGTGGGAGAGCCATGCTTCGGCACGAATGGGTCGGCTCGACCGGAGTGATACCACGGCCTCACAGAAAACCGGCGTGAAATAACCACAGCGTTGTATTTCGCCGTGTGAGTGAGGTTATCGGAGGCCCAATCCTTTCCCTCCCCCAATCCCTCCTCAATCCCTAAATCTCAAAATCCCTAATCCCTAAAAGGTCGACAACGCACTCGTAACTCCTCCGTTGCGAGTGTCCATGGGCGGCGCTGATTGCTTACCATCAGGTAATCCGTCTGCTCGTTTGCCGACCTATTACATAAAAAAAACCTATTTTCATACTTACTATGTTATAAACTACTTTGGCTTGGATTATCCGTGTGATCAAAAGGAAAAAAATGCCTCACTGTACTCTTCAAAATTGTTAACTATTTTACACAAAAACAACTTGAGTTTAACTAGTTGACAGAAAAACTATATTATAAAAGTACTCTGTTACGACGTGAATGAAAAAAATAGGTAGTATTCGTTGTTAAGCTTTGACTTGCTTTTAGTAGATTGAATATAAATAGTAGATAAAATATAATTCCTGGACAGCTTTCAACACCATTCAGTTACTTAGGATTATCAATTAAAATTCAGAAAGAAAAATAAACTTGTTTGTCAACTTCATTATACCAATGTTAGACAAAAACAATTATGATCAAACTTAACTTAAAATTAATTCTTATTTACCATTATGACAGAGAAACTCATTATAATAACAGTTGACTTCGCAAACCTTAAAGCTTTATATCCACTAGGGAAGATTTGCCGTTTGGACAATATTCTACAGCATCGCTCAACGTTTCTGGTTGTTGTTTGTTTCAACGCAACATTTTTTAACGATTTTTTTTATGATATAGGTCGGCAAACGTGAGGCAAAGGAGTTAATACAAGAACGCCGCCCTCTTGTGGGTCATTAGGGAAAAAGGATTGGGGATTTGAGGATTGAAGAAGGATTGGGTCTCCGGTAACCTCACTCACACGGCGAAACACATAGGTGTTGTTTCACGCCGGTTTTCTGTGAGGCGATGGTATTACTCGGGTCGAGCCGCTCCATTCGTGCCGAAGCATGGCTCTCCCATAATTAAAGGCGAACTTTGCTTTAGAAAACTCCGACTCAAATTGTATATAGACACTGATAAACAAGATTAAATAAATTTATACTGGCAACATATTAAAATAACATAAGAAGATACTACGGATTTTTTGTACGAAAAGTCGTAAGTTTACACTTACGACTTTTCATGATCCAATTTCCATGAATCCAGAGTAAAATTTCGCCGAGTGTACACGAAGCTTTACATCACATTCGTAAAATAAATACAAGTTAAAACAAAATTTCAATCATCCAAATGAATTATATTCAAACAATGAGGAAACAAACATTTCGCGAAGTTGTTTAATGAAGAAAGCCAGGCTAAGGAAGTTTAGTGAAACTTCAGGTATTATTTAATACGAGTATTTTGTTTCAAAACCACGTTTCTTTGATATACGGGTTTATAACTTCTTAGACTTGTATTTTGGGACTTGCTTTAAAGTCAGTTTCATCTGTGAATGAGGAAGAAAATCGTAAGGAGAACTCATAGTATTTTTGTATTAAAATTAGACGTTGGGTGTTCAGAACTGAAGATGTCACATCTTAGTGCGAGCTATTGAAAGGGTTGATATACAGGAGAAGACGGAAACGGTTAATACTGTTAGGATATGTCTTTCTCGTGTATCATTTCGAGTCGGCTTGTTGCTCATTAATAAACGTCTGGCATGGCTTGAAACAAGTCGACTACAATTGCCAATAAGTAAAACCATTAAATATAGGTAGTTACAGAAGTCATAGTATGCATAACGAATAACGAATTCTGTTTTTTGCCATATCAAGTTTACCATCAAGTTCCAGTTTTACTAGTAATCTTATCTTCGTAATCCCTAGAACAACAGATAAGTATCGGAGAAAAAGATTAAATTTTGTTTTTAACTTTTTTGGCGTATAAAATGTTGTCAAGCGCCTAACTCAAACTGTGGTGGCATAAACCAAACTACAAAAAAAAAAAAACGATTGTCCAAAATTTTCGAAAAGTGAAATTTCATTGTTAGCAAGGTAAGTAGAAGCATATAAATAAGCGAACATACAAATACACCTTCTCAAATCTGTTTTTAATTTGAGGCAGATACAGTACGTGCCCTTTTTGTAACCAGAGAAAAAGTACCCCTATGTTTACACAGGATTCGCGGTGTAGATTACACTGCAGTATAAATAAAATAAAAACTTCTTGGGTACATATCTGTTGGCCACGTTGTTTATTCAGGTCTGTAATATTTGGTTCGCAGTAATTCGTCATGGGAAGCTTGTCACCGGGGGATGTCAGCAATGCTGAACTTAGGAATTACATATAAAAGGTTATTTTTAGTGTCGTATATAGATTTTTATTTGTATTGATTCTGATTTCGGTGACTTAGTTTACTTCGTCGTTAATGGTGGTTTTATTGGAGGCCTCTTTTTTGTGAGCAGGAATATCATCAAATGACCCAGGGTGGGGTTGGAAGGACTGTCCAGACTTTTACTGATTTAAAAGCTCCTGTTCTTTCTCTTGCTCTGAACCAAGACCGCGGTGACTTATTGCGCACGCCCTGTAACCCCGACTGAGGAAGGCCCGTATGACTGCATCCAACGTAATGTGGCTAGATATACAAAGATAATACGTTTTTTGTAATTAGACATTTGACTAGCGTCACATGATGAATCTACTGAAATAAAGATAGGTACTCAAATTATACGTGGGTGAAGTCCCTTTTTCAAGAAAGAAATATCATTTAAAGACTTCTCCCGCTTGGGGTTGGGAGGACACTTCCTCTTACCCTATAAGAGGAAGTGTCTTTCTGACTAAATTCAGTCCCTTTCCATCTCCGAGCTGTGGTTGCTGATTGCGCTTTTCCCGCAAATGCAGCTTAGATTTAACTTCTCAATTGGGATTGGTATTGTTCTCACAGCTTGTTTATAACATTCAAAGACGTGTCACTAAAGAGGTTATCACTTTTGCCAAACATCGAGTATATATGTAGTTTTAGAATCTATGTTATTTTGTAGAGTATTCGGTATATAAAACAAATAACTCTTGTTCAATTCAGGTAACGTAGCTGAGCTTTCTTTTTAGGTAGTCGCATTTTCAAGCCGGTCGCAGTAAAGAGAAAAAAAAGGCCTTTCGTCTGGTATTTGTAAGTGTCCCAGTTTAAAACAACTAAAACGTTCAACCGTGCTGAAAATAGCATATCTTTTAACTCTGGGCAGGGTTTTATTTTGTTGACAGTACTCCCAACGTTCGACAGCGTAATAAAATGAGTTTTGTACTGTTGACGAATGTCCTGGGTTGTGTGAGCGAAAACGTCAGTATATATTTCCCTGTCGAGTTGACAAGTTATTAAGGTGAAGGAGAATGGTGCATAGATATACGTACATGTGGTTTATGTTATGACCAGAGCTCTGTGTTTATGTGTAGTTAGTGGATTTTGAGACGCAGAAATTTTTGCATTTTTTTTGTTACTGAGTTTTTTTGTGCATGTCATTGGTTTACCATATGATCATTCATTATACGAGCAGACGGATGACCTGGTGGTAAACCATCAGCGCAGCCCACTGACTAGTAATACGAAAGGAGTTACTACCAGTGTGTCGCCGCCATCTTGTGGGTTATTAGGGATTAAAGGATAGGGGATTTGAAGATTAGGATTGGGAGGGGCAAGCATTGGTAACCTCACTCACACGGTGAAACACAACATAAGTGTTGTTTCACGGCGGTTTTCTATGAGGCTGTGGTATCACTCCGGTCCAGCAGGCCCATTTGCGCCGAACTATGGCTCTCCCACACTTAAATGCTTTTGATTGAGTCAGAAGTGCGTGAGTGCAAATGAAGAGGTAAGTGGATACAATGAAAATAGAGCTAGAAGTCTTTTATTTTATACGAATTTAAACCCAATAACGGGGTATGATGGCCTTAGAAGACTCGTTATATAAGTATCTGGGACAGAAAAGGGAAATTGGATCAGATCTTTTTGGAAACGGATTGTGCCGGTTACATTCCGTAGGATTGTACTTTTATAATACTTTACTATTTCTTTCGCTTGATATTAATATTTAGATCCCATATTTACAATTGTGGGGAAAAATTTTATTACTCAAATATGCAGGTAAAATTGAGATTCTAAACCATTTCCGAGAATCGTTTATAATAAACAACAAAATTACCAGCATTTAGTAGCTCAAACGCTGAACCCGATTCAAAGTTGCTCGCCATTTCTATGAGCGCAAATGGCTGCCGTTCTACTGAATTCCATAGCTAAACATAAAGTCGTATTCTAATTACCTGCGAAGGACTACAGGAACATACTTCCTAAACCAACTAACTGACCGCACGATGTAAAGCATTCACGTAAATTGAACCGGTAATTACCACTTTCGCAAACAGGATGGAACCAGTTCAATCCGGTTTCTGTAAACGCTATTCTAATAGACGGATCTGTTTTTGTTCGTTCCAAGCTTAATTTTAGTGAACGTTTCGGTCATTCGAGTTAATTAGAGGAGTTGGATTATTGTGTTAATTGTTTTTTTTTTGTTTCTTTTCGGTGGTAAATTCAATGAACGGAGTGGGAAATTGGGTCTAAAGCTAAGGTTATTTTCTGGTAATGGTCTTTTCTTCCATTACAAAGAGATTGTTAGTGCATATTTTATATGGAAAGCTAGGTGCTTTGACAGTATGTATAAGTAAAATGCTATGACAATTCCACTTTATAAATTGTTTGTTTGATTCGCTGATAAATGTTTCCGCACACAATCTGCGAACATATCAAAGCACTTTAACGAAAAACTACTGCAAGAAGACAATAAAGTGTCGTGAATTTTCTATATAACCATTAATATCGAACTTTGTGTGGGTGTCGTCTATAGAAAACAATACGGCGTCAACAAAGGTCGAACACAAAGAAGTTAGGAATAAATACTCATCTAAAATGTACCGGATAACATTTTTTATCGTCGAAAAAGAGCCACCTTTGACGCAAACGTTCGATAGTTCCAATATGTCACCGTGTTTACGCGTCGCGTACAAAAGCGATTTTGTGCTCGACTGTACGGCCGCGGCTTGTCACTTTTGCGCGCCATTGTACGGCACTTGTCAGTCATTGTTCACGGATCGACTTATGTTGAAATTGTAACCGTTTCTCTGCTAAATGCTGGGCGATTTTCTTTTGTTTTTGTTGGCTCGTGTTTTTCTGTCATGTTAGTTTTTTTGGACATACAATTTTATACGCTAGTTTGCTAAATATATATTTTAAACCTTGTATCTAGAAAAAAAACCTAAATTAAACATGTATGTGTGACTGTCATAAATTCAAGGTTTCTGTGAATGAAATTGTATAGTTGGTGATGAAGTAGGTACACGGTCAAAGATTTTTATTATGTTTCCTCTGGATCATTGGTGTATCTGTTCAACATGAAGACTTTAATATCCAGTTCGGCGAAAATAATATTACCTACGTATTGCAATTTTCAGAAGTCTCATTCAGAAAATACCTCGATAAAAGCCTTTATTAAAAGTCCACTCATGAAGGCCTCGGAAGTAAAAAGTTTTTATTAACATCTTTTTTCGACAACGCTCTTGTATCATATGTGTAGTTCTACACATTAAAAAGCAAAATTAAAAAAAAATGTGCTTCTTAATTTAAAAACCTTTTACATAAGTAGTTACTACACATATCCCCCATTTGAGATCGACCGGTGAAAGTGCGTATACATGGTGTTATTGATGAACGCTCTTGTTTACGAAAAGAAGACTTATGGATTGCATTATTACTGATGCTACCCTATCGAGCACTATACAGTATTAACTATATGAATACTATACAGGATGCTTGAAGAATTGATGTTTGTAATGTATTGCTAGCTTAAAACCGCGGCTTCGCCCACGTGGTATATGCAAAATATCCTGTGTTAATCTAGGGTATCACCTACATATTACCGAATTTCTATCAAATCAGTCAATCAAAAAATAACAAACAAACATTTATACATTCTCAAAAACTTTCACATTTATAGATAATATTAGTAGGATTCAGGTTGTTTTAAAAAATATAATTATGAATTTGCGTATTTCTTTATATTCCTTCATAAAAAGAAATATCACGAGAAATTAGGTATATTATTTTCTTTTTTTAGTTTACCTAAGCAAGTAGTATACTTTTATTTGATTTGCTCAATAGATATTGAAAAAATCATTGAACCAATAATTAAAATATTAAAATTTCAACTGTATTTAGTAAGTCAGTTACAAATTTTATTCTGTTGTGTAAGAGAATGCTCATTTTAAACCTAGGATTGGGAGATCTAGTAGTTGCTTTCAGTATAAAATGCTCGATATAGTGATTTCATACAATACTTTAAACCAATATGATTTTCTAGATAAAGTGTGGGAGAGCCATGCTTCGTCACGAATGGCTCGGCTCGACCAGAGTGATACCACGACTTCACAGAATACCGGCATGAAACTACCACAGCGTTGTGTTTCGCCGTGTGAGTGAGTTTACCGGTGGCCCAAACCCGCCCCTTCACCTATCCCTTCCCGATTCTTATATCCGCAACCCCTATCCCCAAAAGGCCGGCAACGCACTCGCAACTCCTTTGGTGTTGCGGGTGTCCCTGGGCGGCATCAATTGCTTACCATCAGGTAATCCGTCTGCTCGTTTTCCGACTTATGCCATAAAAAAATCAACATGATTGGCTAGAATCGTAAGTCAACACTTGGCTTTTCAACACAGTTAATTAAGTACACAAATATGATCATAATTTTACTCACAGGTTTGACAATCTACTTAAATTTAAAGTGACTTTCCTATTTTTTTACACAAATAATTATGTTATGACGTCATAATATGTTACGATTACATACATACGCATTTCATAGAAAATTATCATTTTTTAACATTACAAAAATAAACACTATTACGAAAAAAAAAATATACAAATACATTCGGTAAATAAGTAGACAGGGCAAGTAGATAATATGATTACGCAAACACATTACCTTTATTTAGATTCTGAATATTTCGCAGGTTGCCGACTCCCACTGTTATTTGTTCGTTATGTAAACAGAATCGTAAACACAGAGATTGAATTGAGTGGCTGACGAACTATTGTATGTATTTCTGCGAATATATTTTTATACATAACACATAAATAATATTTTGATTGATAGAAACAGAGGCAGACAATATAGTTGTGGTGGCTCAGAGGCAAGGGCAAGGCAATATTAAAATGAAGCCTATGAGTTTTCATTTTTTTTTATGTAAACGATCGGCAAACTAGCGGACGGATTACCTGATGGTAAGCAATCAGCGCCGCTCATGGACACTCGCAACGGAGTAGTTACGAGTGCGTTGCCGACCTTTTAGGGATTAGGGATTTTGAGATTTAGGGATTGAGGAGAGATTGGGGGAGGGAAAGGATTGGGCCTCCGGTAACCTCACTCACACGGCGAAACACAACGCTGTGGTTATTTCACGCCGGTTTCCATTGCTAAGTATAGACGACAGGTTTGAGAATTAATCACCACATTTGCTTAAAGGTTTATTTAGTTTCAGGCCTATATCAACTATCTTCAAATAATACATATAATCTCAATCTTACCATTAGGTAAGATTGAGATTCTTGTTTTTAGATATTTTGGGTAGTAGAGTTTATTACTGGGATAGAGATATTTAAACGCTGAAATTTTGACATTGTTGCTTCTTGATATTTTATCAATATTAACAACATTATATTTACGCGGGTATTAACGCGGAAAATTATAATTTGAATACCTTGGTAGGCTTGACGTTTCGACCCGGTTGCACAGGTCGTGGTCACAAGCAGACTGAAGACGCGATGTCACAGCTCCCTGCATTCGGGTGATGAATCTTCATCTACCCCCTTATTTTCATTTTCCACCATATTAGGCCGTCTACACACTACGCTGATTATATCCACAGATGTGTTAACCGACTTTGAAGAAAGCGAGGTTGTGTTTTGCAAAGCACTGTATTCCACGTCGACGACAAATTAAAGCCGTCCTCCCGATTGAAATTATTTGGGCATTTCTTTATTTCAACCGCTTCACGCACAAGTCTTGTATGGTAGTGGCGATCAGTGGAGAGAATTTGCGGTCGGTGGAATTCTACCCAGTGATTAGAACCAGCCTGGAGCAGGTGTTCTGCTATCGCTGATTTGTTGCTCTGTCGGTTTTTGACTTGGTCCACTTCGTTTGCCCAATGTAGGAACTAGCGCAGCTGCAGTTGATCTTATAAACACCTGGGTTTTGTAGCGGCAGTACATCCTTCGCCGTGCCTACCTTATCATGAAGTTTAGCCTCAGGTGTGTAGATCGTCGGGATCGAAAATTAGATTTATCAAAGATATCATCATAGATTTATCGAAGATTTATCAATATTATTTTAAAAAATAAACGTAACACCACAGACGGGGCCCTACAGGGCTGATATTCAGCTGGGATTGTGGGGTAAGCGCAATGTGGCACCGCGGCCTCGGCCTAAAACAGGTGAAGGAACGGGGGTTTTTAGTCAGTTAGAGTCTGACAGTCTCTCTCGTCTTATCTTGGGGGGAGAAGACATTTGATGATTTTCCCGTGATAAAAAGGAATATTAATATTCTTACATCAAGTGTTAGTCAAATCACACGTCCAAATCTCCAAGAATTTCCAAGAATAAATTGGAAAAAACCTACGAAAAATAAACGGCACACAAAAAAACCATCCCAAAATTAGGCCATCCATTATTATTCAAAATATAGGGGTCTATCTTCCAAAATATTAGGTTTTATCTTGTCACGTATTAATCGTAAGCAATCAATCACTGTTGAATATAATTTTTTCAACATTTTCCTTCGCTAATATCCGCACCCTGTAGCTGGAATTATAACAAATGGCTTATACGCAGTGATGTATGTCGGTATGATGCGGCATCAATCTATAGGATGTTTCATTTGGACATAAAACTATTAGTTCGAAGAAATATGAGTTATTTGGGCAACGATTTGATGAAGTAGTTGACTTTTGTTGAAAAGTTGAGGAATTGTTGGTCCCCTTACGATTTATAGACAAGCATTTAATTGTGTTGTTATAGGGATAAACTTTGGTTTTCTCTACGCCCTACTACTTACTATCAGTATTCAAAAAAAAAAAGAACGTTTACCAAATGAGTGAATAATCTATACTATTGTTTTTATTTATTTAGTACTAGCATAAGCTAATAGTATACAACCAAAGCGCTTATATCTATAGTATAGACACTTACATTACTATTGCATACTTACTTTATTTACATTATAATTATTACATACAGGTCATAAAAATCAGTACAATATTAATTTAACTAAGGTATTACAGAGTTATTAGTAATAGTTATTATATGTATTTAATATAGTTATAACAAAATGTACCTAAATCGAAATTTAAATGTATATTAAAATAGTTATTATTATTTATTATTTCCAATTTAAATATAATCGATCATTATTATCCAAAACACTTGGCGAATCGAAAAATATATCTGCACCTGGATTCGTCTGAAGGAAACAGTTGATGAGCTTGATAGCTTTTCCAGTGGGAGTGTTATGGTGTTCTCTGTGTTGGCGCGAGGACCACTCAGATGGTTAGGATAAGAGTTAATGCTGTCGCCTGTCAAAGCCATGCATATATTAGCTGGGTAAATAGAAATAAATGCTCTCTCACACTGTAGGGCTATCTACTATGCATGGTCTATACCTATACATGTATGTATATTAGTCTCGACTCACGATATTAATTGTGCACAGTTGGCTTGGTGGCTGGGCAACTGGTTGCTGTGTGACGTTTCGGCTTGATTCCCGCACGGAACAACTCCTCTTGGGATCCGCAAATTCTTATTGCACGACACAAGAGAAAAACTTGTGTTTGAAAAATACCCGTAACATTGAACTTTTCTAACATTTTAAGTATGGTATTTGTAAATGACAGCTTTATAAGTATCAACAAATGGCAGTTAACGGTTGAAATCTTGCTCACAAAAAGTCCCTAGTCTGAACTTCATAGTACGATATGGCCGTGTCAATTCTCGTAAAATCTCAATTCTATTGAAAACGTTTACGTATTGACAATAAAGTACATAATTTCAATCCAAATATTCATTAAGTATTTTTATATTTTACATGGAAATTAAAAGGAAAACATAGTAAAACTAATTAATAAAACACTTATAATAACTTCAAGCGCAAACGTAACGAAACTTTTGTTTTAACTGATATAAATCAGACGAATTTGCAATGTTCCTAACAATATATAGAAGACGTGACGTGGAAATCCGTTGGCCGTGTGAGTTGCATTCGGTATGCAAATTTTATTACGCCAGATGAAAATATATGGAGCCGGTTGGCTTATTAAGTTTTGTATATCTGGATTATCTGGTGTTATATAACATAAAGGGAGTTAAATGTACTAATACATTATGCTCTGATTACAGAATGTGCGTTAAGTTTCAATTTGTAAGTGTGGGAGAGCCAAGCTTTAGTACAAATTGGTTGGCTCGACCGGAGTGACACCACGGCCTCATAAAAAACCAGCTTGAAATAACCACAGCGTTGTGTTTCGCCGTGTGAGTTAGGTTACCAAGGCTCAATCCTTCCCCCTCCCCGAATTCCTAAATGTACGGATATTTCCCCTAATCTCTAAAAGACCGGAAACGTACTCGTTACTCCTTTGGTGTTGCGGCTGTCTATGGGCGGCGCCGATTGCTTACTATTAGGTAATGTGTCTGCTCATTTGCAGACGTATTTCATAAAAAGTTTTCTTTGTATAAGATTTAGATATATAGATATTATGTACAACGGAGTTTAGAGTATTAGTTTCTTTTGTTTAGCAATTGTCATTAGTCCTTTTTCGTCTATAGCTAGACTCTAATTGCATTGAAAATTCAAGGACAGGAGATGGAACGGGATTAGCTTTAAGTCAGTAATAGTCTGACACTCTCTCGGTCCGCCAAGTCATTCGGTAATTTTACGTCTAAAATACACAATTAGATGGTATATAACTATTAATCCAAACTAATATTGTAAATGCGACAGTAGTAGATGATTTCTGTCTTTTCTTCACGCCTAAACTACTGAACCGATTTCTGTGAAATTTGGTACAGACTTTTTTGGAACTCGAGAAAGGATTGTTTTTATACCAAAAATTTGCAAATTTGTAAGTTTTCATTATTCCACGCGAACGGAGTTAAAGCTAATAATGACACAATATAAGGCCACAACTCGCATGCCGGTTTCATTAAAACCTTTAAAACGTTCAGCTTTGACGAATTGGTTTCACATTTTTTAAGCGTTTTTTTTTTGCGTTTCACACAAAGCATTTTTTTTTATTTTAGTCCACGTATATTTTCATGGTGATTGACATTTACACCTGGTATTTTTTCAATACTTTATTGTGTACGGCTCAGCGTGTATGTATTTATTCTCTATACATATTTTTTTTTTCGACATAGCACAACGTGATAGCAGACTTGAATTTTTTAACAAAATTTATGATTGATAGAATAAAATAAAATGGATTTAGAATGGCCTATCCTTTGTTTTTGTGTTGGAATTTGTACGAGTTTTTTTTTATTTATTTTAGCAGACATGATGAATTTTCTGCTTTGAAATTGATTTCTATTTTGGTATGTCATAATGCATCAGTGTTTTAAAAAAAATGTTGTACGTATTCCGATTTGATTTATTAGAGATCAATTAATAATCCTGGTACAATAGGTTTAAATATAAAAAATGTATTTAACTAATACACGTATGAATCTTTTAGATCTATTTTCAGTAAACGTTTGATTGAATAACATTTACAAAAAGAAGTTGAATTCAACGAAAAAATCCATATTATGTCCAAATTATTTAATAACGGAAAGTATTTAAACTACTACTTTGTTTTTATCACTAATTTATTTTTGCAAGTGTGACAGAACCATGTTTCGGTACAAATAAGCTGGCTCAACCGGGAGTTCACCATGACTTATTAACAAAACAGCGTACAACAACGCTTTCGGCGTGTGAGTGAGGTTACCGGGGGGTATGAGTTGTTCATCCTTTACTCCCAAAGCCCCAATGCTGCCGTGCAACGAGTGGCGGGTTCGATTCCCGTAGGTGTAACAACTATTTTGTGTGATCAATCCATTGTAATTTAGTAAACGCACTCACGGCACTGGAGAAAATCCTAGTGTGGTACAATTTAAAAAAAAACATAAAATAACCTCATATCCTCAAACACTCGAAAAGTTCAGCAATGCATTCCTAGTGTTTCAATTGTTGCTGGTATCTCGGGGCAATGTTTTTCAGTAAGGCGATGCTGATTACTTATCGTCTGGAGATCTGTCAGCTCGTTTACTAAAAACAAACTTAAAAAGTATTTTTAGCATTATGGGCATTTCTATGCTACCTGTTATTTAATTAAAAGATATTGAGGATATTGGCTATATTGTTTCTATACACATCTATACAAACCAGGACAAACACGTGTACAGGAAATTAAAAATATATTTACATTTTGGGGTACAAATTGAAAATGGTGCACCGCGAAACATTTGTTTTGATGCCAATTCATTCTTTTTTGTTTTGACCTTTTTTAAATGTTATGTGGAGTTTTGTTCCTTTTACAAATACGTATGTATTTTTTAAGGTTTTTTAGTTTAAACAAATGTATTGCATATACAATTTTCCAATATATGTGCCGCGTTTACACTAATGTCGCGTTGCTGCACGTCTTTGCTCTAGAAAAAAAAAAACATTATGAATGTTTTGAGCAAAGTAGGTATAACGGAAAAAAATTACGATTAAAATTTTTCACAATAATACTTTGCTGAATCGATCACATCATGCTCCTTGTTTGGGTGTCGCCTTTACGAACGATTTCAACAGAGTAAGTAACGCAAAGTGATAAAAAACACTTGATTTTTCCTTTTTCGCTCACATCAAATATATTTACAATGTTTCAATTATATAAACAGAAAACAATTTTATTTGTTTGTAAGTTGTAATATAAATTAAAAATATATTTAATTTTGTACTCGTAATAAACAGAAATGTTGAAATCTTCACAATAGTTTTGTTTCAAAGATTCAGACAACACTTCTGTTAATATTGAAAAAAAGCTACATACACCTTGAATAAAATACCATTATCAATAAATAAAAAAAATAAAAAAAACACCTTTTGTCCACCAGTACGGAGTGAGGGCGCGCCACTAGATTTAAATAAAATAAATAATTCATCTCTAACATTTCACTTTGGTTAACAGATTGTCAAACGATGTATCAAAGCATTTAACATGACCTCAAATTGAAAGAGGTTGACTTCTTAAAGGGACCCCTGAGGGTGTACTTTGAGGGGATGAAATCAAAAGAAATCGTCGACCAATGTACTGAGACAGTGAAACAAAGAGGCGAAGGAATAAGATTTAAGGGTGGGTGATCCGTTAAATGTTCCGATTGTACTTACGTAAGTACAAAAAAAATTGATTAATTTATAATAAAATATTTGTTGTAATTATTTTGTATAGGATATTATTTTTCTGATTATCTAATCCATACTCTCATAATCTTATAAAGCTGACGAGTTGTTTGTTTGAACGCGCCTATCTCACGAACTGGTTAGAATTGAAAAACCTTTTTGTGTTTAATATACCATTTATTGAGGAAGGCTTTAGGCTATAAGCCGTTTAAGGCTATAAAACATCTGTAGGAGCCGTGCAGCGGCAGCTCGAAACCGCGCGAGAGTAGCTATGTACAAAATATATTTCTGTTTAACAATAATATGTCTTGGTCTGTTGATAAAAATCAGCCTATGTATTAATTCAGGGTATCAACTTTCTATATACCAAATTTCAACCAAATCGGTCAAGCCGTTTATGCGTGAAAGAACAACCAACTTACATATATGTAGAACGTCGGAAATATGATGTGTATTATTACAAAAACTTAAATATCAAAATTACTATAATTAGTTAACCTTAAAGCAATCGAATTTATTAAGAAAAATAAAAGTCTTAATGGATACAATTTAAGAAAAAGCCAGTTATAACCACTACTTAACATTAGAATATGAAACTCGATAGAATTTTTCAAATAAAATTTTCTTATCTGTAAGGGAGCACCGCTTTACAATTTGAGAGTGGTCCTTACAAGAATATATGAAGATGCTTAACGTCCATGCGCTGCAGTAATATAGTGGAAACGCTGGTATTACAAAGAAGGTAGAAGTTATGGTCGGTGAGGACAAAGAGTTGGCATTTGTAGAAGCGAATATGATATATTCTTCAGCTTAGGTATTTTTGGAATAGCGTCTCGTAGATGGTCCTTAAAAGCGACAATAGGCCGTTATAGAGGACGTGGCGTTAATAGACCACCATTAAGGATTCGATTTACCAGATATCCTATTACAAATTTTACAAATTTTACCTGAGAGTGCCGGAGATACATATTTTTTTACTTTTTATTAATAAAGTTTCTACAAATTGTTATAAATTTGATTGTATAAATAAAGAAGCATCTTTTTTCGTTCAGTTAATTATCTGTTAATATATTTTTATATATATTATAAGTAAATCAAGTAAAAAAATGATGATTAGTAGGCACTGATCAATATATTTTTCTAGTACTGTTGTATATTATATAGTAATTGTTTGGTATGTATGTAGCATTTACTTGGCACCGACTTCAAGATTATAAAATAGTTATTAATATTATTTTCTATTTAACTAAATGAAAACATGTATTACTCTAATACAAAGAAAATTTATTTTTTGCTTCTTAGTTCACGTTTTAAAGTCGTTTTTTTTGTTAAAGATTATTTTATAATAAAAAGGGAACGTGGCATCTAGTACCTTCTACAAAGATTTTCGCACTCTGTGATCATAAGTGATATTATTAGATTTTACATTTTTATTTTATTTCTAACATTTTTATGTTATTCTTTGTCTCAGAGATAAATTATTGTTATTGTTGGAGAACCAATTTCGAAACTGAATTTGTAATAAATTCCTTAATAAGGGTGGTTGGAAAATGTAGCTCACATGGTCACATGGGTCACATTTGATTAATATTTTCTTTTAGTTGTAAGCAAACTAAACCGATGTAATTATTGAAGACAAAATAATTGCATCACTAGTTGAACAGTATACAAAAACGCAGCAAAGTTCTGAAAATATTTAAAGAGCAACAACTCTTAGCTTTAGACGTATTTGACGTTTCAGGTTTGGTTGTACTAAGACCATTATTGCAAAATCTTCAGGATATTCTAGTACATCGTAAATGAAAACAAATGAAATAATGATTATATAACACGACCGCTCTATCTAGAATGCAACATCTAAATAAATATATTATTTTAAAAGTAAATTTAAAGCAAAAAGTAAAATTCCAACAAGAGTGTCCGTTATCTTGCCAAATTAAATTCAGAGCCAGATAAATAATGATAACATTAAAATATTCATAGCGAATGAAAAGAGCATTTTTTTGGGTTCCACAGTGAATGTTGTGGTTGAACCTTTTGGTTTAGTGTTGTAACAATGATGGGAGTGTTAAAACGATTTATTTGGCATTCAAAGCGGGAGAGCCATGCTTCGGTACAAATCAGCCGGCGTGAACCAACGATTGTAGTCTGTGTATGAGTGACTTTATTGGAGGTCAAATCTCATTCCCAAATCTTTAATTCTCACATATCTAAGTTAGTTAAGGTGAAGTGTGGGAAAAACATGGTTCGAGACGAATGAGAGAGGGATAGAGAGAGAGAGAGAGAGAGAGAGAGACATACTAAAGCAACACTTGCGTTGTGTTTCGCCATATGAGTGAGGTTACCGGAGGCTCAATCCTTCCCCACATCCTTAATCCTCAAATCCTCTAATAACCCACAAGAACCAACCCGGCAACCAACTTGTAGTAACTACTTTAATATTTCGAGTGTCCATGGGCGTCGCTGATTGCTTACCACCAGGTAATCCATCTGGTCGTTTGCCGACCTATGACATAAAATTTACCTACTCAGTTGAAAGCCAAGTGTGGGAGAGCCAAGCTTCGGCACGAATGGGTCGGCTCGACCGGAGTGATACCACGGCCTCAGAATACCGGCATGAAACAACCCACAGCGTTGTGTTTTACCGTGTGAGTGAAGTTACCTGAGGCCTAATCCCTCCCCTTCCCTTATCCCTTCCAGATCCTTATATCCGCAACCCCTATCCCCAAAAGGTTGGCAACGCACTCGTAACTCCTTTGTCCATGGGCGGTAAAAAAGCCGGCAACATGTTGCGAGCGTCCATGAGCGGCGCGCTTATTTTCTATTAAAAGATCTATCTGTTCACCATTCTGTATCACAAAGAAAAGAAAATAGAGAAAATTTATGGCTAGTATTTAACACTAAGGCCTGTTGTAATGGCAGGGCAGAATACATTAAATTTGTGACTATCCTTACGTTCCCCACATGTTGTAATAGCCCACTAAGGGACTGCACATTTGGCAGGGACTCAAGCAATGCTCTCTGATAAACTTAAGTACCTTTTAGACTGCGATCTCTAAATACTCTTGTCAGACGTGGCTTATAGCAAGGCCTCTTACATGAAGCATGCCCATGATCCAATAGTGTACTAATACGAGTTGTTGTTGACGATATTAAATATTGCATTCTTAAGATTATAATTAATTTTTATACATAACATATCGAGAATGTGTATTTTGTATTTATTTTAAACAAAAAAATCTAACTGCTTTATGTTTGACCACCAAGAAAAACATGAAATGGTAGATACCACTTTGATCATAAGATTTTTGCTAGAAATCCTACAATATAATATAGTTCAACATTAAAAAACTCAGAATTAAACTATTTACATATACGGAACCTGATGATTTTCCTAGCTTTAATTTCAGATTCTGTTTTAATTTCGACAAAACTCAGTCAGAAGATTACCATAATTAAGCAGGAATTTTGTAATGAGCGAGGATACTAGATTTTTGAGTAGAAGTTAACAGTAAAGAGAAACCTTAAAAATGTGTTTCGGATTGCTAATTTTTGATTGATATTTTTTATCGCTTTTTTTGTGAACTTTTTTAATTTCATCTATATAAAGCTTACCAATAATGAGACATGGGCCTTAGTTGTAATTGTTATCTGAGTATACATAATCATTATCATCATCATCATCATCACTAGCCTGTAAGTTTAGTGTTTACTGCTGAGCAAATTAAGGCCTGGTCTCTCATGGAGAAGGCATGATTTTATCTTTTAATAATGTAATCAATATGATGGATAAGATATTATATATTATAATTTGATTCTTCTTAAGTCTTACATGGCAGACATTTGACCACCTTAAAGCTACAAAAGTGGGATTTTGGAAATAAGTAATGAAATAACTTACCACCATTTTATCTAAGTACACTTAGATTTATTTAATGCTTCACATGCATTAATGTTTATTTTATTTTAAAATGCAAATAGGTTTACTCATACACAATCATAGTGTTCCTCTCTATATTTTTTTTATATAAATGTAATACAATTTGTTGACCCAGAATGACGTATGAGACTATCTTTTACTGCGAAAAAAATCACCTTTATTGTGATATGGACAACGGGAAAACGTCCGCAGGTAAAAGCTCGTAGCGAAGACAGATGATGGACGTCGCTATATTTTTTATGTAACTTTTTTACGGTTCAAATGAGAGACATGAATTCTTGTTATTAGTTTCATGGCCGAAAAAATTTTAGCTACGCATCCACATACTACATACACTTACTTACAAAACCACAAAAAAAAATTTGTTTAAAAAAGGAAGTTCTATTTCAATTTTTCGAAACCTCTTTTCTATCTCAGTTCTGGATTTAAATTTTGACAAAAAAAATTGAAATGCATTACCTTTGAATAGTAACATTAGCTTCAGTTATAAAAATGTCAATCATAATAGGAAGACTCCGGAGACTGAAACTTCGATTCATAAATCTTTATCGATACATATATGAAAAACTTGCTAATTGTCAGCCACCCTCCTGATTTGAGTACTAGTGAGTAAAATTGTGTCTTTAAGTACATTTTTGATTACCCATTGGAAGACCAAAACGCTAAACTACAACTGAAAGCCAAAATAAACAGCAGACTAAAATAATTATAAACAACATCTTAACAAAATTAAAACAAGAAATTCGTTTTTAACGTAACTGAAGTCAACGACCATAATTCATAAGAACGGACAAAAGGGCAGCAAGCTCTCGAGGCTTTACATCTGAATAGAAAGGTTTATTGCATTAAAATAATAATCTTCGTTCTCGTCACATTAAGGGAGCCGAGCTGTGACCTATTTTACGATGAAATGGTAGTTAAACTCGTTAAAAATGCGGCTTTTGTACCGCGTCTGAGTTGCATTCCGAAGTTTCGAGAAAAAGAGTGGTGCTTTTAGAGAAAATGGCTGCAGTTTTGAGGTTATCTTTTAGTCGAGTGTCGTAATTTATTTTAGTTTGTATTTGACTTTTTTGCTTTTATTTTGGTTTCTTTTTTGTTGAAAGTGTTTATGTATGTTGAGATGTTTTATACTAATTCATTCATCATCATCATCAGCCTATAAATGCCCAGTGCTGAGCAAAGACCTCTTCTACGGGGAACTGTTAAGATTTCGCGGGTGGCGGTTTCAAAGTTGAAGTCCAGCCTTCCCTTAAGGACGTTTCCTTCAAAGTAAGTCTTATGTTTATATGAACTTAGAAAGTACTTATTATGACTCAGAAAAAGTAACCTGGGTAGGTACTCCATAAGAAGCGGGCGCCTTTATCTTCAGGCTAACGCGACGACTTATGCATTAATGTTATTAAATTAATAACCTTGTTAAAGTTCACTGCTTAGCTATCAGGAGGTTAAGAAACTCAGATTAAAAGGATCAAGTATACTGGTAAGTGGTGCTGCCCAATATTTATGAAAAAGTATAGTCTTTTTGACTACCACGAGAAGAACCGTCTTTGATTGACCTTGTGAAGGAAATAAAATATAAAAAAGTCAGCACAAATTCATACGCTGATAATAAAAGCATCAAAGGTAATCAAAACTTCTGGAAATTCATACAAAGTTGCAGGAACTATGTTTGTACTGTAATATGCATCAAATAGGGGACGGGGAACTTGTTCAATATACCATAGTTTGGCTGCGAGACAAAAACTTGGAGATCTTAATACCAGCAGGGTTTTAATTGAAACTACCTACATAGCTATTCGGGAAGGCGGGTACTATGGTTGTAATTGAGCATACTTAGTGGTTTTTTATTTTCTGTTTCGATTTTTTTTGATTTCTATTAAATCAAAAAAAATCGGCAAACGAGCAGACGGATTACCTGATGGTAAGCAATCAGCGCCGCCCATGGACACTCGGAACGGAGGAGTTACGAGTGCGTTGGCGACCTTTTAGGGATTAAGGATTTGGAGATTTAGGGATTTAGGAGGAATTGGGGGAGGGGAAGGATTGGGCCTCCGGTAACCTCATTCACACGCCGAAACACAACGCTGTGGTTATTTCACGCCGGTTTTATGTG
The DNA here is from genome assembly GCA_902829305.4 of Spodoptera exigua. Taxonomy (NCBI): domain Eukaryota; kingdom Metazoa; phylum Arthropoda; class Insecta; order Lepidoptera; family Noctuidae; genus Spodoptera; species Spodoptera exigua. The sequence continues at coordinate 6,531,308 of LR824625.2, read as the reverse complement.
AGGCCGTGGTATCACTCCGGTCGAGCCGACCCATTCGTGCCGAAGCATGGCTCTCCCACACTTAAATCATCTGAACGAGTCATATCATCTGAACTGCTTTAAGACACACCGATATATTATAATAAATTAAGATCCCGGCCGCATTATGATTTACAACCACGTTGTTTTGGAAAACAAGAAACCGAATGTGAGCAGGCGCACTTGCGGTTTTGGTTCACCTAAAATTAGCACAGCCTATATGTATAACGTCGATAAGAAACGACGCGTTTTAGCCGTAGTCTTTTCGAAGCTTAAAAGAGACTTATTTACTCTTGTACAATTTTCACCACGACTTTCAACTAAGTAGATCCAATATTTCAAAGGACATTCACATCGGTCCCACAGCCGTTTTAAAAATAAAATAACCAACAGATAGACAGGCGGAAATGAGCAAACAACGTCGACGCCTGTCTGTGACGGGGTTAGCACAACTATGAAAGAAAATATGAATGAATATATACCGATGTGAATGAAATAGACATATGTGACTGTCCCGTTCTAGTTGGTGTTGGGTATTAATTATGAGCTTGGTGTGAGCTCAAGTTTTAACTACTGGTATAAGAGTGTGTCAATGAACCTCATTCCTCTGATTATTAAGAAATCGACCTTAAACACAATTCGTTGATGAAAATTGAGTTACATTTAGCATGGCCCTTCTGTCTTACTTATCAATTTTATGATTATCGACAGCCAGTCCATCTGCACTTTCTAGTTTTACGCCATTACGCTCGGCGTTCAGCCCTTCTCGTCCAACCATTGCCAGCCTTACGGACACTATGTTTGCTTAAGCGCAGTCTCCTGTCCAATAGCCAGAAGTCAGTCTATCACTCTCAAATAAAAAAAAAACAACTTTTTACCTTTGGTATGTCATATTTTTTTTACCTTTAGTATGTCATAATATTATTAAAAGTATAAAATTATACTTTATAAGTAATCGTCGACTTCCTTAAAACACTAAGAAAATAAAATAAAAAATCAAAAACCGTATACAACAGAATATTCTCAGTAACATAACATACCGACAAATCAGCGTTCCAAGTTCAAATGTCTGTGTTTGTGATGTATCGCGTCAGTCACTTCCGCCGCCAACCGGAACTTCCGGTGAACCAATAAAACGACGGAGTATAGCTTGAACATCGGTGGAATACGTTAGTAGACGTTGATATTTTATAGCAACATGTGGCTAGTTTTGAAATCTGGTTTTCGTTTTACATTTATAGGGAGATGTGGTTACTGCTTGGTTGATCGTTGTTTATTAGTCGAGGCTCTACGTTTTAGCCATTCCATTCGTTACTATCTTAATAATTATGTGTAATTTTCGTGATTATCAAGTAACAGTTGATTGTCCTAAACTGAAGTATTGATTTCTTGGATGTATGAGGGTTGGTTAAAGATGAAGATCACTTGCTGAGCTTTTGGTTTATGATTACTCATATTTATAGTGCGTACCAATAGGTGCGCAACCTATTTTTGGTGGAGTCCAAATCGTCTTATGTGTTTCAAAAGTGAGTTTACGATGATTCGCAAAAAAGAGAGATAGAGACAATTTTACGTTTTCATACAAACATAAAATAACGTTTTGAATCCTGCGTGATTTAACAATATTTTGGAAATGTAGTAGTAGTAGTTTTAAGACTGCAATCCAAAGCGTATGAGTACGTAGGTTTCATTAATATCGGTTCAGTACTTTCAAAAAATGTTTTTACTGAAAGTTAGTATTGAATCCCATGCCGCTCTTATGACAAAACAAAGGACTGGTGGGTAACAAATACATTCTACCAAGCCTTTATCACTCGATTTTTGACTAACGGACTTTTGCCACACCCACAATTTCCACTGAAAGCTATGCAGAAAAATTACATAGAAAAAGTAACAAGATTCAAAACAAGTAAAGCATAAACAAAATTAAACGCAACAGAGTTTTTCTAAGACCGTGCCCTATTCTTGGTGCAAACTCAAGAATTCCTTTGTGAAATTCCTTCACCTGAAGTACCCGTTTATGCTGAGGTTCGTTGCAAAAAGGTAGATAATGTAATAAGGAATGAAAATGCATTCTTTTGCTTTAGTCTAATCAGGTGAATGGAATTTTGTACAGGTTTTTGATGGTTTTAGAAACCGTGATATTTACGAGACGCATTCGGTCGTTTAACCCTTTTCTTTGATATAATTTTCCTAGATATATACAGTCAGTATCGCTTTTCGACTTTCAGTTACAGAGACTTTCAATTTCCTATATTTAATTCACCAAAGGGCAGTGGAAGAAGTCGTTTTCTTTTTCTCTAATTACGTGTTCTGATTTATTTCGTTGGAGGTCTAACACAGTCAGTCATATCCCTAGATGCATTTGACTTGTGTTTCGATACTTTCATGTTCGAACTATTGTAAAACCAAATTGCTGCCACATTGGTATATAAAGGTATATCTAACCGAACTTAAGATTAGACCAGACTGTGACCTGCACAGAAATCACAGTTCCCGTTAACAATAACCAGAAATATACTGTGTAAACCTAGTAACTCATAATTATTTTTTTGAAATAGGTATATAGGTCAAATATCAGCTTCAAAATTTAGTTCGTACATGATTCTACTAAACAATTCTGTATGTACATTTCAAGTTAAATATAAGCTTTTAAAATTCATTTGTAAAATGTCACCGATGTTGAGTTTCAAGAATCAAATCGCTGTGCGCTGTTAGAACTGAGTCCGTTGAAATATGACAAAGTTTTAACTTTGGCAAAATTCGCAGCAACTTGTGCCCTCGTCCTAATAAAGGTTCGGACTTAATAAAGACAAAAGCTAGATTGCTATCTTTGTTCTTTGTTTTGTATTCGTGTCTTGGCAATCTGTGCCAACACAAACAATCTTGATATTTGTCTAGTCAGTAAAAGGAATTCCTATGAGCTCCCTTTATTTTCTGGTATCACCCAATCTTCAGGCAAGTGCACTTGGGGTTTGCCGTATAATAATATCAATTTATATTCAAATGTATAGCTAACAAAATTCTTCAAAAACTGGTTTATAATAGCTATTGTAAGCGAAGGATTCTCGTTAGAAAAAAGATAAAAAATACAGTTTTAACACTAAAGCAGGTGACTCCTAGTAAGAGCCTTTAATGAAACTAAATAGTTAATTATTTCATGCATTTCTTATGAGACTGAAATGAGTATCTCTCCTATACAAAAACTGCAGTGTAGAATTCAATCTCTTAACTCAAACAATGGATTAAAACGTAATATACACCGTCCATTTTGTAATACAAAACTCGCTCCCGCCTCCGCTGTTTCATTGTTCCCATACCAAAGCCCAACTGACTAACTTTGACGCATGGTAACTGTTGGAACATTAGCCGACGCCTTCAAAACTTGGAACTCAAAACCTTGACAGCTTCAGTAATTAGTACTTGAGTATTTAGTGGCATTTTTGAAAAGACGTTACCGAACCAACTTAGTTGAGTTTAGCTTATAATTTTGTAATTAACAGCGACTCTGATGTGCTTAATTTATTTTGTATTTGTACTAATTGTTGAATTAATTGCTTTTATGTTATATTATTTATCTTATAATATAAAAATGAATCGCGAAATGTGTTGTAAGCACATGACTCAAGAACGCCTGGACCAATTTTGCCAATTTTTTTTTTTTGTTTTGTTAGTTATTGTAAGGAGAAGGTTCTTACAAATGAAAACTTTGGAAAAATAAAGGGAAATAGCGGAAATTAACAACCCTTTCGGTGCCGTGACCGAGATAGTCGGACATCCGTGCAAAGCAGGGGCAATCTGCTAGTTTAATAATAATATTATGCTTTGCACGCCGGGTGGTTTTACAAAACAAACACGGGTTAAACACGGGGTAGTTTTTAGTCTGTAAGATTCTGATACTCCCTCTTTATGTGAACCTCCTTTCCCCAGTAACACTCCACTTCTTCGTATCGATCATTTTACTATTCAAAGATGAAATGTGAATATTTGAATAATATTAAATCCAAAACATTACATAAACTTTATCTGCAAAATACTTGCAAGTCTATTAAAATATCATTTCAACTTTGAGAACTGGTACAAAAATTACTAAAGCGGGCTACACGAGATAGCATAAAATTTGTACAACATTTTAAAGTTGGCAAAAATTAATTTATTTTATTTAATTCAATGTCCTCCAGCAGTTTCCTTCATGTGAAGATTGCCAATGATGCTAGGAATCTAATAGATTTGACGTGAAGTAATGTAACTTCCCATTTATTTGAAGGAGAGACGAGTCTTGTCGAAGCGGGTCTTCACCAGTGGGTATGCATGGATCTAAATGGAGTTATACCACGGCTGCAAAGTAAAGTGACCGGTGGACAAAACGCATCAATAAGTTTAGCTTAGCGTCTGAATACCCATTCATTGTGCATATATCCTAAAAATATCTACACATTCTTTAATTGATGATGATTATAAGTAGTTGTAGCGGTTCGGTTTATCTTTTTTGGAAGGGGAGAATTCAACAAATGGTGACTCATAGTGACCAAAAACCATTCCATTCCAAATGCCGGGGCGTGGTACCTTATTGCATCATCTATTCCGGCTGTACGTAAAATCAAAGGAATTCCTTTTCCCGAACTAGAATTTTACATAGAAACAAAAATCCAATATTATATTATCTTAACGCAACTACTGGCGTATTGGACTATACGCAGTACAATGTGCTTTAGAGTTACGAATATTTTCAATAGGTTTTATTCAAAAAGCAGCTAAGCAGTGAAATCTTAAGAAAACGTATCTTGTCTAACACATTCCTAAGTCTGCATCACTCCTGTAGTAATAACTCGAGGATAGGTCGCTTCGCCGCTTTCAGACACATTTTAAGGAAATCCTTCCATATGCAATGAGAACCTCATTCCGGGTGCACGAAAAACTTCATTTTTTGTTGCAAAACTGATTTAGTGTATGTAATATATTTTGCATATTTCCGCGAACCCGACCGCTCGCCTCTTTGAACTTCGCCCGTTGAAATAACTTTATTTTCGGGTTAACGTCCATATTAATGTTTATTTTTTATAAAAAAATATTCTTGGCTATATTTAGTGCTGAAGTGATGCATCATAGTGACATTTTTATTGCGAGACCTAGTGATCTGAATCATGCAATGCATTTTGATTAACCTTTTTGAAGAATGTTCGTCGAATTTTTTCGGGCAATATACCAGCTGTAGTAGTTTCTTTTTTTTTTGTTTCGAATGTTTGGAATGTATAGTGACTGTTTTAAACTAGTGCTCGTAAATATGAATTCAGGTAGAACTAATAAATTAACAGTAGTGGATTTGTTTTCGGTTTACAAACAAATAATGTACTTTTAATTGCCACGTCATAAGGACACATTTACAAATCGTATGAGCCCAAACACAATATGTGATCTTATAAGCAGCCCATGGCAGGCTCCATAACCATTTTATTATGTATGCTTAAATCTTGAAAACCATAAAACGGATTTTGATGCAGTTCGGTTTTATAGTTAGAATGATTGAAGAGGAGGGTTTTTATGCATCTTCATCAAATTGGTAAGAAATTGTAAGCACTATAATAAAATTGTTTCCAAAAATTTTAAACTGAAAAAGAAAACAGTACTAAATCAATACACATTAAATTTTAAAAGCGATTTACTGAATTATGCACTCTTTTACATAGTAAACAGAAGTCGAAATTCGAATTCGAGTAGGTACTTAAAGGACATTCCTTAATTAAGTAACGCAGATGATCAGCAAATGGGGCCTAATAAATACTTGCTTAAAATTAATGTATGCCAGCGTCGGACGAATCTATCCGCCCGGTCAGGGATGCGCTACATCGTGTTTAGTCTATAAATCGATTTGATTCGTTCTAATTTCTCATTCGATTAAACAATCGTGATTTTATTTGATTCGATTTTTTCAATTTGACTGATTCTGAAATATTTGGATTGGTATTAGCTGCCCTTGTTGTGATTGGTTTATTTGTTTATGTGTTAAAATACTCTGTATCAGCAAATTGAAACATTTGATCAAATTATTGATTTATTTTTAGCAAATAGTTATTCATTTGCAATGATTATATGGTTTGTGCCTTTGACGTATAGTTCTAGGTGTAGAAATAAGGCTCTGTGTGGGTGAAGTCTTTGCTAAAAAGCGATCCACATACAATCTTCTACACATTTTTGTATGGGAATTGATGGCGAAATGGTGCAAGCGAAATAATATGATTTGGCCCTGTCCTAGATCAGGAGAAGGAATGGGCTAGTTATTAGTCTGTAATACTCTACATCCCCCACATACACATCCTACATTTAAAACCTCAAAAGCTTTCCGAAAATGACGTATCGTTTTAAAGTGTGAGAGACTCAAGCTTTGTCAACTGCCGTGAAATAACAACTACAGTGTTATATTTAACCGATTCAATGAGGATACCAGAGGCTTAATCCTTCATAACCCCCAGCCCTCCCCAATACCAAAATCTCCTTAGCCATAATCCCTATAAATCCGGCAACTCACTCGTTACTACTCATGTGTCTGTGTCCGTCAGCAGCGCTGATTTCTCCCCACCAGTTAAAAGGTCCCGTTCGCCGCTGTCACCTAAAAGAGCATATGAAATACAATAATTTTTACAACTCAACTTATCGACTAATATATTTCGTATATCCCGCATCACTATTTAAGGCTACTCGCTATACAATATTTAAGCAAATCGGGTGCCATTACTGATTCATTAGTCAAACTCCGGAGGGACAAGACTTAATTCATTTTAAATCGAGGTTAGAGAAAATTTCGTGGGCTCCAAAGTTTTGGGACTATCGGACGGTAAGGAATGACTGCTATGAATTCCATTTTGATTTCACAAATATTCTTTTCGTGGTTATTGAGATGATTGATGCTGCTTTTGAGATTTTATGAATCTTTTCAATAAACAGTGATATTTGATCATCGTCATCAAGATGTCGTGGTGGTCCGAAGGTCCATATTGAGACCAATACCTAAACTGTACCACCTGTCTTTTATCATAATATGAAATGCTAATAAAGAATTTGAATTACAAGCTAGACCGTGGCAATCGTGGCAAAAAAACTTATTAGTAACGGCAGTACCCGCAGTAAATGTAATAATATCATACACTACTCCACCAGTTTTATAATCAGAACCATCAGAATAAGAAGTAGATGTTTTGCCGGAGTCGGTGTTCCTAAAAGGGTATGTCTAGGTGTCTTCAAGGCCTGAGTCAATATGCTGTTGGTTGCTTACGGGTAGGCATGCTCCATCGTAGGTTGCATAATTGAGAAGGCTTACCACCAAGCGAGAAGGCTTCCAAACTTAAGGTCATTTAACAAAAAATATCTCATGCTTAATTGAAACTAGACTAAAATGTTATACATTCTTCTGTACTTTGTTCTTCAAATCAGGAAGGTAGAAGACCAGTACTGCTGGTACTATTTTCAAATAGAAACAGTAATGCATCTTATTTAGCAACTTTAAAAGTTTTCCATCGTACTGAAACCACGAGCGCCTTTAAGTTATTGACTTATTGACTTTTAAAACTAGTGCCATGTACGTCGATATAGTTATTACTGGATAGCGCATATCCTTTCCAAAAGGGCTTTTTTCTTGTAGATAACAAGCTTCCGTCAGCTTATGAAAATTATTTCAGATTATATTGTGTCTTGCCTATCGCATTAGGTTAAGATAAACATGTAAAGGTAGATTAGATTACATGTAAATAAATAAAAAAAAACATCCCTTTACCATATTTCATCAAATCAATTAAATAGTTTTTATTTGGGTGAGTAACAAACATCCAACCATCCTAATAAGTACATATGGATGGAATGGGGGTCGAATATTTTTTTTATTTTTTATAAGTTTTAGTCTGTTTGGATAAATGATCTATCCATCCATACTTTTGAGCTTGAAATATTCGTAATATTTATCGAAATATCGCCTCTGATCCGTAAATTCTAAAAAAAACGGTATCTAGTTACGGTATAGTACATACATTACTTTATTTATTGTGTTCTTTCATAATTCTGAATCTTTTTAACATTACTTAAATCCATCAAATCTCATTGCAATCATTTTCCCGATTTTACTTAAAATTCCAAAATGAGTCCATGGTTGATCCAATGGCTGGCAAAATGGTTGCTGGGATCTGGGTGTAATTTGTACCTTTGACAAAGCAAAAAAAAAAAACAGTGGTGTGAGGTCAAAGGAAAAAAAATCACGAAATCCATCTCAGAACCTGAACTAGCAAATATTTTTACAACATTAAAATGAGGAAAACGATTCATATATTTTTTCGTTACAACAAGCCACATCCAGTATCTAGGCTACTAACTAAGTCGGTGATAATGTGTCGGTAGCGTAGTGAGGTCAATGGTTCGAGATACAATAGGATTTATTTTGAAGAAGAAATAGCTTTTCTGGTACACTACTGTTTCTTGATATCAAAGAATCGTATTGTGATGTTTTGAAACATCATTTTAGAAAGAGGTGTTTTCCATGCAAGCAAGTCGTTAGAGCACTTAGAGAAATAAAATGTAATTATAATAAAGATACACCTAATTAATATATTTTACAGATTTAAATATTAACAAATTGTTTAATACAATTGAAGAATTTCGATTAAACACTTTAAATAAAATTGGTGTGTCGTAATGAGTTGATAATAAAAAATTGATACCTTTGCAAATTGCAGACAATATTTTTATAATAACTATCGTGAGACATACTAAATTAACTAAAAATCGCGGGTTACTCTCGTTTGTAATTGAAAAAAGCTCTACTGTGCAGCGTCCGCGCACGCTGCTCATGAGGAAGAACCCCTCTATGGTTCGAAACTAGTAGAGCTTTTCTCAATTACAAACGTGAGTAATCTGCGATTTTCAGTTAATTTGCAGACAATATGTCTGAAAAAAAATGACAGTGGCTAGAAATTTTATCTGTAAAAAAGAAGAGATACTGCACTTATAGTTCGGTTCAATTGGAATTGATACCACTGGCTTAAAGGCAACTCTGGTAAACGAAACTTTCAGTGTCATTCACTGTGTGAGTGAGGTTCATCATGTGATATTTCTACTCAACAGTCATCATATCAAATTAAACACGTTTATAGATTTAGTAACTTAGCTTTGGCGGAATGCCATTTATGCAAGCACTTTCTTATGTTAATTAAAATGGCTTTCAGGTTTTCATGGTTGCGAGAGCGCAGGGGTAAAAGCTGGCAAAAAGCAATTTGAAGTTTTCTCAGTTGAATCTCCTTTCTATGAGTATTTAGATACCAAAGAAAAGCGGTGAAGAATAACATCGTGAGATAACCAGGACCTATAGTTTCCAATTTTATGTTTGATATCACTATTTTGAGCAAGCATGGTTAACGCTGAAACCCTCTCCCTGTGAGAAAAGACCTTTGCTCAGCAGTTAAAACTTATGAAGTTAACCTTATAAAATCTCAAAACCTGACTATCATTCAAAGTTCATATGAAACGAAAGACCGAAGCTGAAATAGATATATGAAAAACACATTCAGTAATTATTGAAAACCAACTCACATATCCAGGTAAGACTGAGACCAATACTCCCGTATCAAAGCCGACAGATTAAAGGCCAAATGAACCTCGAATGAGCGCCCAATAACAACAATATACAACTTGGGCCGGCACTAAACCAAAGTTGGCCCTCTTGCATCAAAGTTACAACGCTAACTACTTTAGCGGTACGTGATGAGGATCCATAAGTGTAGCAAACATTGGCCCAACAATGTTGGCTCGTGTTTTATATGGATTCTTCTGTTTGGTGCTATTGGTGATTCTTTCTTTCAGGTAAATCCTGATGCTGTAAGAAACGAGAATAAAAACTTTGCATTAATGTAAGAATTCCTTTGCTTTCGTAACCGATCCAAACAAACAATGAAATTTAAAAAGAAGGATTTTAAAGAGTTTATTATTAAATCTCTATAATAAAAAAAAATGGTATTGGTTCTTTTGTATTACAATTTGTTGGTAATGAAAACTATTGTATCAGAGCACCTGCCTCCATCTATACGAGTGGTAGCTCGTACTCAAAATACTCATATTCAAAATATTTTAACTTATATATTAAATTTGTATAACTATGATTTAAATAGCTGTCACGTCATATAAGATTTCATATATTATTTGTTAAGAGTATGTGCAGTGAGAGCATAGGTTATAAACTTGACAATTAAAGTATTTTTTTGAGTTAACTGAAAGGAAGAAAATGTTTTGTTTTTTTACTTCCTTCTTGTGCCCTTATCTGTAATTACAGGAGATCAACTCAAGTTTCTAGTTTGGTTACACTCGCTCGGAGCTGAAGTATGAATAGGGAGGTTTTTAGTCAGGAAGTGTCTGACAACAGCTCATGCAGGGCGGGAGAAAACATTTGAGATTATCATTGCCCAGAAAGAAAGGGTCTTGCTTAAAATATAGGCTCCATTTCAAGGCATTCTTATTTTATTAGATTCTAAATTCCGCGCGAATTAAGTAGCACAAAGAAGCAAATTACTTAATAAAAATGTAAGGACTGATTGCATAAAATTTAAATGAAAAACAATTATAAAAGTGCAGTCTGAGTTAAGAAAAATGTTTCTAGTTGAGAATTAAATTGTGCGTTTTATTGTACATACACTTGGTCAGTTTGAATCTATCAGAGACACATTTCACACACAATGAAGTACGCATAAAGCTAGTGGTGCGACACACATAACATCGACAAATCATAGTTGGCTACTCACGTTAATTTTGCCGATACATCGTATAATCTGCCAATCTCAGCATTAGCCTCAAGCATTGGCTTGCGTAAACCAATGTCATTAGTCAAAGTGACCGTAGCATAAATTATATGCCCAATTAGTTACATTGATGGCCGTCGGCGATTAGAGATATCTAGATCAAGTGTGGTTGCCAACATAGGGCGGTATATTTTGAATATTGACGCTGTGTAGATTGTACATTATACATACATGTACATTGAAAGCGATTAGTTTATGAACTTAATATGAGCTCGTTTAACGTTCTGCCATTATATTAAATGAAACTTTTTTCCAGAATCTACTTATTTGGAACTGTAGAGTCTCTGCTTCATATCATCAGCCTATAAGTGTCATAAGGGTCACACTTAGAAAATTTTTCTGCGTGTGAGCATTAATAATCATCACGATCGCTCTAAGCAGATTGGCGATTTAAAATTTATGATCAGAAACTATAAGTTCAGAATTTGTCACGATGTTTTTTTTCACCGAATGCCAGTGGTGTGTACATAATCATAGAAAGTACCTACCTACATAATATCATTACTGGTAATATTAATACTGGAAAAAAATCACATTGGTATTTGCCAGGTTTCAACTTTCCAGCCACCATGTCAAGATCCGACAATTTTTGTGTACCCAAAATGAATTATGGTCCACATAACTGTGTTTCATGCGTACGCTTTCGTCCATATATGATTGTGAAGAAAATACTTGCAATAAAAAAACAAAACTGTGTTCACGAAGCGGCAACGTTGCGTCACTAACTCGTCATAAAAATATATCGTATATGGTCATGTGCAGGTCGCATTCATTCAGTATAATGATGCGTCAAGGTCAGTACAGTACGGCCGACGTATCTTGGCGAGTCTGAAGTTAACCTTTTGTCTGCGCAATGGATCTTTTAGGAACAAAATTGTGTACTGCGCAGCTAATCGGCTAACTTCCGACTCGCCAAGATACGTCGGCTCTAATGTATGCCTAATACATCAGCGGATACTAATACAACAACTAATAATCTTTTTACAAAATGTTAATCTGAACCGTATCCTATGTAAAATCGTTCAAAGTACAAAATCGCATGTTTTCACAAATCACGCCATATCTTAAGTGACTACGTCATCGACCTGCTTACATCGTGATGTGTGACTTTAAAGATAGTTCTGTATTTACGAACCTATTGTAGGTACTATTAAGACTTACTTTACAATAATTAGTAAAAATGGTTAAATATAGGCCAAACCACAGAGAATTGTAAAAAAATATTAATTTGATCAATTCTACCCCTTATTACATAGGACATAAAATTGGACTGCACTGAAACAATTGTGATTGACTGCACGTTTCCGCGTGGGTGCGGTGTTTGGGCAACTGGTGGCTGCCGTACAACGTGTCGCGGGTTCGATTCCCGCAGGGAACAACTCTCTGTGTGATCCACAAGTTGTTCCGGGTCTGAGTGTGATGTGTATGTGAAATTGTATGTTTGTAACCGCACCCACGACACAGGAGAAAATCCAAGTGAAGGGCAACCTTTTTAAAAATAATAATAAATCATATTTGGTGAAATTATGTGCAGTTATGTGCACCTGCCTTTTGTAGGAAAAAGGCGAATCGATAGTAGTTTTAAGTCAAGTGTTATGTAGACTATTTTATGTAGGGGAAAAATGCTTCGGCAAGAATGGGTCGGCTCGACCGGAGTGATCTCAAGGTTTTTCAGAAAACCGGCGTGAAACAACAACAACGTTGTGTTTCGCCTTGTAAGTATGATTACCGTAGGCCTTACACTTCTCCGCCTCCCCCAAACCCTAAGCTTTCAAAAGCCTTATACCCAAAAAGACGGCAACGCACCTATTATTCATATGGTGTTGTGGATGTATAAGGGCGGCTCCAATTGCTTACTATCAGGTAACCGTTTTGCTCGTTTGTCCACTTAGAACATAAAAAAACAATTGACTTGTGATTACACGTTTTTTACAAATATTCATAGACCGGCTATGCGCCTGTAAATTCTTCTGCTGTTGCGGGTGTCAATGGGTAGCTCTGATTTACTTAACACTAGGTGAAATGTAGGCACGTTTGCCTTCTTTACAAAAAAAAAAAACTTAAAAGAAATGGTCCGATTGTTCATCTAGATTTATAAAAGAAACAAAATTTTAAATTAGCCAGAATTACTCATCCGAGTTTGCCATTAACTTTGAAAACAAACCATTCCGAATGAAACACTGCACAGCAAGCATTCCTTACCTATTCGCTTCATGAAACTTACCTAGGACAACAGGCAGACAGTTCTCTAGACTACCGAGAAACACGGAAGAATTACTAAATTAAATAAATCATTCTATTCTTTTCTTGAAACTTGACGTACAAAAGAGGAAGCTAGTTTCATAGCCATAATTTAAACTGCAAAACAAAACAGTGAGAAAACTTGAAACATTCTGAGAATTAAGGCAGTGCATTTTTTATTTAGTATTTCCTTGGTAAGTTTTCAGTAAGAGTTAACGTTCGGTATGAAAATCTACTGAGAAATATTGTTTTCGTTAATTTTGGTGTAACAGGAGTACTTTTACAACTTTGTTGTTTATTTATTGAAAGAGACAACTTACCATAGATTCAGAGGAAAAACCAATCATTTCTCTTCCTCCATCGCTGCCCAAACTTTAAATATCTGAAATCCATGATTTACAAAACGCCGGCAACGCACTCGTAACTCCTTTGGTAATGCTGCTATCCATCAGCAGTGCCATTTGCTTACTTACCATCAAGTAATCTGTCTTGTCGTTTTGACGACCTATGTCACAAAAATTTATAAATCCGTGAGCAGCGTGCACTGCACAAGGGTCCCGTTGTAACTTGAAACTAGTAGAGCTTTTGTCAGTTAATTCACGGTAGTAAGTCGTTATTTAATAATAAATTTTGTATGTTTTAAAATATCAAAATATTTGTCGTAGAAGTAACAATTTAACTCTTTTCAATGTACAACTTTCTAGTCGAATTTGTTACAATTATAACCCTTTTAGGTGACACATTTTGAAATTTCTTTTTAGAAAAATTTTTAGTTTGCTTAATTTAAACAACATAATGAGTCAGGTTATTTTGGTTTTAATTATCTACTCGTAGTACCAGTAATAAAATAAAGTACTTAACCATACCACATCCTCATACAATTCCCTGTTGACAGAGTAGCCACTAGAATGTCCCAGTGTTCCGCAATATTGATATAGTATTATCATACATCACTTTAACTACAATGATTCAAGAAATCTACAATATCGTTTATCATTTACACCAAACAGGTTTTTGGGAAATAAAGACATTAATTTCAAATAAATGTTTCAATTGATTGAAAAGTTTTAGAAAGAAAATAGGTAGCCCTATCAAGCAACAATACTAAAAATATAATTATAATCTTACAAAGACAAAAACGAAAGGCCGTTAACACGTTTTAAGAAAAATACAATTTAATTGAATCCTATTCATTGATCTCATTTGTATTCTATTCGTGTCTTTTACCGAGTTATTAAATGGACCGAAAATTTTCAACCGATTGGAATTATTTTTCCGTTCTTTTGTGCAATAAGGTAAGGGATTGGAGACTTCAGATTTTGTACAGGTTATTGTGTTATAGTTTATACCAGCGGCTTCATCAGCAGTACCAGTGTCAAAAGTTTCTGTTTGCTGTGTACCAAATTTCATTTATGTGTTAATTTTGTACGTGAAATAGTAAGGATCATTTATGCATACCTACTTTTTTATGGGATAGCGAGCATACGAATTACCTGATGGTAAGCAATCAGCGCTTTCCATGGACATTGGGCCTCCGGTTACCTCAATCACACGGCGAAATACAACGATATGGTTGTTTCACGCTGGTTTTCTGTGGGGCCGTGATATCACTCCCGTCGCGCCGACCCATTCTTACCGAAGCTTGGCTCTACCACACTTACACACTTCTTCTTCACACACACAATACTTCCACATTTTTACATTTAAAATGAAATATTAAGTAGAATTGAGGAGAAACCATCTAAACTTTACAATAGAGTCTATATCGGTCGACGGACGTTAGGTAACGAATTTCTGTATTTTTTATTTAAACATGTGTAACATTAAATCGAAATGGTAGTGCTACTTACATCAATGAAATTGATAATTTATATAAAATATACATACATAATATTATGTCACAACCATTTTGTAAAGATTTTTTTGCCTGTAAGTTTGTACCCGCATTCTGTAAAAATGCTATCCTATCCTTTTATATATTTCTTGAGGTCTATCTAACTTCCACCCCGGTGCAGAAAATGGAATGGGCTGGTTTCAGTCAGTAAGAGTCTGCCACCCTTTCATCTCCCATAACTGTAGATGTCGTTAGATGATTTCCGACCCCCTCAAAAAGATGTCTATCTTAAAATATAGGCTCCGTTTTAGTTCAGGAATATATTTTGTTATATTAGAGTCTTCGCGAACGAAGTCGCGTGAACACGCTAGTTACTTTATAAAAATAGAAGGACACAGTTTGCAATTGAAAAATAATTATAAAAGTGCAAGTCTAAGTGAAATGCGCTGCACACTAGGATTTACTTGGTAATCCGAATAAATTCAACTCCTACTTTTTATTTGCAGTCTTCAGAAGGTACAACTTTATGCAGATGAAAGCAGAAATCCGGCGTGAACCAACGCCTACGTCGTTTTCGCGGTGTAAGTAAGGTTATTTAAGGTTTAAATCTTCCCCCAACTCCAAGCTCTTATCTCCAAATACCCAATTCCCTTATCCCCAAAAGTTCTGCGACGCACATATAACTCCTCGATAATGTGGATCTATTATAAGATTGCTATATTGCTTACTATAGTTTAATATATAATGCATAACTAATGCATCGGAAGAGGAAGCGAAAAAAATGAGTAAAGAGATTACAGGAACTTTCCGCTGCAGGAGACACACCGGGCTTTGGGGATCAAACAACGATCTCCGGCCATCCTAAGTGCGGGTCTGCGGACGGCGAGTAAGGATAGCTCGAGTTCCGCGTACGCCTCAACGTTTTCGCTTTTAAACGCTCGCTTCGATTTAAAATATCATGTGATAAAAAATCAAGGTACGTTTTATATCATCATAATTCCTGAACTTAAATTCATATTTCGAATTTTTTGCTTATACGACCAAAACATTTGCCTTTTTTATTTATTGACCGACAAAATGTATTTTTACTTTTGTTTTCTTTCTTTTCGTATTTTGATCTTGAATTTAAAACTTCTATCGTGATATACACAGATACCACATCCACCCTCCTCTTGTGTAATCCTCACAAAGCCAAAACTATGTATCGCATTCATTGTATAAATGAACGAACATTACAAACATCTTCCATCTTTGTCGCGGTTTCACGACTGAATTAATGGGTCCCCCCTAAATTTGGACCCACAGGTCTATTTGGTCTATTTTACGGATGCTAAAATTCGACCCAAATGCGACACAAATCTTCAAAGGATCCCAAATTGTGCGTAAAAGACAATTCATTAGCAAACCTGCTAGTGTTATCATGTTTCTTGGAATTATAAATTTCTGGGAGACTGGGATTATGTCTGATCTCCGGTGTCTGGTTTTAAACTTTCTCCAATATTTTATAGGTGTATTTAAGTCGGATTTTTGCGATCAAAATACCTACTCAGCATGAGTCAAAAGTAAGAACTTTTTAGAAGCAACAGCTGTGCACGATATTTTACGACTTTTCAAATTTCTTTAATAGATTATTATCCGGAACTGCACTTATAACGGCATATCCTAGTCTAAAACTACTCTCCAATCATAAAAGATACGATTTTCTTTCATACTTCTTCTTCATTATGCATGATATGCAGTTTTTTCGAAGTCGGTAAAACTTCGCCCTGGGCGGGTGAGAGCGGGAGTGTCAGACTCTTACTAAATAAAACCCACACCGTTTCTTCTCCTGCTCCTGGACGACGCCGCGGTATCTTATTGTGCTTAAACCGGCAATCTCACCAGCCAGTGTTATATGTGTATATGGTTTGTAATCACATGAGAAAATCGTATGTAAATAGTATGGAGAAATATTATTTAAAACTGAATAAGATTAAATAATTCATGATTTGTTTTTTATCAATTACTTAATTAAAACTGTTTTCTACAACAGTTTATCACGAAAATCCATCTACTTATCACACGTTTTGTTATTTGCATAAACCTCCAACAAAGAATACAACTTAAATAAAGGTTTGCATTTTAAATGTTTACAGGAATAAAGAAAAAAAAGCAACAAAAAAATACGAGCAACTGTTTTAAAACCCGCGTCTCGCTTTTAAGCGCTTTTGTTGAGCGCCACAAATGGCTGAAACTGCCAACTCGTGATTATTTTCAAGAAAAACATTATTCAAATTCGCTAACCGTCTCAGGAGGTATTAAATTCTTTTTAAAACGAAATGATACGGCGAAGTATCTGTTTTGTAGCTGAAACTTACACAATAAGCCATTTACGCAGCTATTTTGTGATGAAAGGCTCATAAAATATGACGTCAAGGCTTTTTTATGCCCAAAGGAGTTGACAGAGGTGGACATGGGGGATCTTGTATATTTTCATCATTAAGTGTTGGATAACACGGGAAACCGGCGTGAAACAAAGCTTGGGTGGTTTTTCTCATGTGAATTAGTTAATCAGATGCCCAATATTACCAGGGTTGCGTGTGAAGCGTTATAAAGTACCACGGCCCCGACCTGAAAGCAGAAGAAGGAATGAGTCGAGCATCTTATCTCAAAGGCTACCTCGACAGAAGATCTCTGAACTAAGAAGACTAAAATAGTCCGGCGTATTGTTTTTTTCTAACACTAAGCAGGCATCGTGCAGCGGACACAAATATGGCACATGATAAAAGATGCAGCTATTATTAATAAAATAGGTATTTTTATATAAATAGCATTCATCTAATTAATCATTCCTGAACATTCATGATCATTCATAAAAAAGTTTATTTTTTTATCAAAAAAGCTACACCACACTAGAATTTTCTCGCTCGATTTTCCCGAGTCGTGCGTGACAAACATACAATTTTACATACAAGTGACACCCAGACCCGGAACAATAATTTGCGGATCACACAAAGGTTGCCCATCCGCCGCGACAAACGTGCAGTTATGGTGTTGTTGGAACTTGGATCCTCTCCTTCGCTTGGTAGGCTGATTAGATGATATTAAAGAAGAAAGGTTTATGAGAGAACCAATTACAAGAAGAATTGAGAGAACTAAATTTGGTCTACCAATATTAGTCGACTCTTGTAACAATACAAGTGTACGGGTAGCGACAAATTAATCTGTTCTGGTCTATCTTCATACGGCTTGCTCTGATATATTCAAACAAATCCTCGCTAGTATGAAATGGTACATACACATTTTACATATGCCTGAAAGAGACAGCTGAATACTAGTCTGCAATAGGTCATACGAATGTTGAAAGCCCTGGTCCCCGAAAAGTCCAAATGAAAAACCAACAATACCCTCGCAGCTTTAATTGCTACGGCTAAAGGTGCGGACTGCATTGGCGTTTGCGTATTTTATATCACAATGTCTGTTTGCAGTTTACCGCAATCGTGACCAGAATTCCCGTTGCTTTTGTGGTCCCTTTTTTCGTGCGTTGGTGTAACAAAAAGACGATGCCTTGTGTCCATTTGCTTATCATTATAATTGTTACTTATTGGTCTTCGAGTTTTCTTGTATTCTGTAATAAACATCAGGTTCACGTTGAATTAAACAAAACCATTACATGTATGTTAGGCTTAAAATTACTAATATCACTACAGCTGGAAATTTTCTAATTTCTATTAGTTACAACACACCTATTAGTTTCATGTCCAATTAAATGGAAAAATCGCCGCTTAAACGCTATACAAACTGCCCCTAGACTGATTTCTGCACTCATTGCATATAACATAACCATGATCTTGACTATATCAAACAAAATGAAATTAAACACATATCAAATTAGCAATCGTGGGCCGGCTTGTGATTAAAAAAAGTGCTGCCTACACTGAATAGAACCGCAAAAACAGGCCTTTTACGTTTCATTCTTAAAAAGGCTCTGACAAAAAGAAAATTTAATTAGTGTCGATTGTCCCTAGATGCTGCCTAAGTAAAAATCTCGACGAACAGTCCAGTATTTATTTAGGACTCGGAATATTTAATCGTCTTATTATTTCGCTGTTTTTTCTCCTCGCTGATGGCGGAGAATAAGCTTTAATTGGATGTGGTGACGTAAAATGGGGGGAAAGGGTTTATTTTTACTTCGTTGATTTTCGAGGCGGATTTGTTCTTTTTTCTGGATTCGTCAGTTTTCTTAGAGCGTAAAATGTGTTGATGAAAAGATTTGAAGCTACTTTAGTGGTATTTTTAAATTTCTTAATCAGAGGCAGTCGGTAGAATAATTTACGGAAGCATAACTTTTATAAAATTACAAAATAAAATCAGTTTTCTTTTCAGAAAAATATTTGTCTATTCACTTATTTTATCTGTAAAATATTTCAAAGGATAACCATTACCTATACCCTGCTTCTATTGTTATTTTTGAAAACCGAACACACAGTAACCACTTTAAAAAATACAAAAAGGTGGAACATTTTCCATATATTTTACATAAATCATGTTAGAGTGTTATGACGTGGAATGAACGGGCGTTCCCATCAATATTGATATCCAAATAAACTAATCTATGCCCACGATGCGGCCGCATTCGTTCGCGGTTTAGCGTGAATGCAGTTTATCGATATTGTCGGTTATGGCTAATCCTGTAATGGAAATGGCTATCACTATTCATTTGATACTGTCTGTGCAAGTATTTCATATAACTTATAGTTATTAACTGACTGGCTGTGCTTCGTGATTTCACTCGCGTAGTTTATAACCTACTAGCAACCAGACCTTGCTTTGCGCGGGTGCAAACCTAAAACAAAATTAAATGGATGTCACTATCTATTACAAGTGATCGCATCAAAATCTATTGCGTAGTTTTAAAGATTGAATACATATATCACAAACATAGGGACGGCGAAAATGAGCTTTTTATAGTATTCTATGTGGTGATCTTTCATGCTTGTGATTTGAGCATCCCTGACAAATAAAAAAAACATTCTGAACACATGGAATACGTTTCAGACGTAGGCAGATGTAGGTGGACGTTTCAAGCATTCATCATCATCGTCATCATCAGATTATAAGTGCCCACTGCTGACAAAAGGCCTCTTTATACGGAGAAGGTGCGAGCATTAATCATCACGCTTGCTCAATGCGGGTTGGCGATTTCAAACTCACACCCTCATTCATGAGAAGCGGGCTCCTTAACC
Source organism: Spodoptera exigua (assembly GCA_902829305.4). NCBI lineage: Eukaryota > Metazoa > Arthropoda > Insecta > Lepidoptera > Noctuidae > Spodoptera > Spodoptera exigua. Next base: position 6,511,161 of record LR824625.2, on the reverse strand, counting down.
TCCGGGCCACCATCAAGCATTACGTACTAGATTGAAAATGACAATTATTAATATCGAAATCGTGATGACGTACAACGAACTAGCTATTCTCGTGTGGTTTTACCTACTGCTCGACTCCTATAGGCCATGCAGGCGTGATGTTTTATAGCCCATAACTTTCCTCACCAAATTGACTAACCAATAAAAAAATACATAATTTCTTTAAACAATTATTTTCGGATTTCGAATAAGCGCTTTCAGAAAAACTACATCTTACAGTATTAGTATTTTTTGTTATGTAATAGATCAGCAAACGAGCAGACGGATTACCTGATGGTAAGTAATCAGCGCCGCCCATGGACACCGGCAACGTAGGAGTTACGAGTGCGTTGTCGACCTTTTAGGGATTAGGGTTTGGAGATTTAGGGATTGAGGAGGGATTGGGGGTGGAGAAGGATTGGGCCTCCAGTAACCTCACTCACACGGCGAAACACAACGCTGAGGTTGTTTCACGACGGTTTTCTGTGAGGCCGTGGTATCACTCTGGTCGAGCCGACCCATTCGTGCCGAAGCTCACACTTATACATTACTAAACGTATTCACAGAAAATCAGGTCAATAAAAACCATTCTATTTTGTACCACCAGTATACTTGATTGCTCTTTGCCCCTATTAACCTCAAAACGTTATTTACTTCTATTTCTAAACCCAAAATAATTAAATTACCAACCAATAGATCACATATTGATCCTTCGTTCTGTGTAATCTCATTATCTGTAACTCAATCTCAAGAGTCGATTCCTTTAGTTACAAGATACGTTGAGCTGTGAAGATCTATGTTCAGGAACAAATTGTAATGTAACATAACACTGACTGAATTTTATTGAGAAAATTGATGGGCTTGACATAATGTCATTATTTTCAGTCAGCAGTCGTTTGATATACATGTGTTTGAGGTTAGTCAACAACATAGTAATCAACATTCAGCTTCATCTATTTTTAGTGTAAAAGTGCCGTTTTAGGGCCTATTTATTTTGTTAAAACAAAGTCATTGTTTACATCTCAACATCAGCAAACCAACAGCTTACAGAACCACAACAAAACCATTTACATATCAACATCAGCATACCAACAGCTTACAAGCTGTCCCTGTCCCTGTCTGCTTAAGTTTAACCTTTTTTAAATGGAAAACCATCCAATGACTTCTTTCACCACGGGAGACTGGGAGCGTCCGACTTCCTTGTACCCGCAACTACATTCGGGCACAATGGAGCTAAAAGAAGACCATATCCTTATATACATATTTTAATGCATATATGTATTCCATGTTTCTACTATCCGAAAATAGAACAAGAAAACGAAATTTTTATTTTATTACCAAACTTTGTCATCATCTGTTATTTTGGTTGCACCTTGTGACGTGGCCATGGACTTTCAAGCGTGATTGTTCTCAAGATTTTTGGCAAAACAACAGGGAAATGTGCGTCGACATAAATATTCGGAACCGAGCTGCAAAACTTTGTGAACAGGTTTGGTCACACAAACGCCCATAAATCTTACATTCGAGAATTTTTAATATTGAAAACTTGCGACGTTACGTAGTATTCTTTATTATATTGTTTTGATTGTTGAAGATGAGGAGTTGAATTATTTTTGAAGTCGATTTAGAAGTCATATCCTTATACACCGTAAATGTGTTAATTTGTAATGAGTCTTAATTTTTTGTGAGCAGCTTTTTTATTCAAAACATAAAATTTAAATGCAAGCACTAATATTTTATTACTTTATTTCGAAATTTAATTGTATTAAAAAAAAATTAAAATACAAAAAAGTTCTAATTAATGAATTCCCTACTAGCGTAAAAAGAATTACAGCGAGTTTCATAAAAATATTTTATTATGTACTCTTTATATGATTATTGTGAGACGTATTAAATAAGCCAACGTTTTTTCATGTACCCAGAGCTACATAATCATGATGAGTGTCCGTAAAAATGTGATGATGTGACGTGATGATTCTTGCGTTTTTTGTTTGAAGATTATATGGAGGATATTGCCCTATATGATCTATCTCCCCATTTGGGCTCTACTAATAAGAGTGTCAAAATCTTACTGATTAAAACCATCCTATTCCTTTTCCTGCATCTCGGAACCCTGCGTAGGTGCATCATTACGCCACAAGCCGAACAACTTAATTCCTAATATGACCATACACTTTATAGGCAAACTCTCAAAATAAAAAACAAACTCCTCTTTTAAAACAAACAACGGAAAAAGGAAGCTATAAATAAACACGAAATTCAATTAGGTTCTGCCGAAATCACCGATCGACTTCCAAGATATATTGTAATTATCCAAGTTTAGACTTGGATATTTATCAACGAAGGACATTTTAACTACGCATGTTTCCACCGAATTTGGCGAAATATTCCAGTTGTTACTGAAATGTGTCTGATCAAACTGGAACTTAACCTCTTAATCCTTTCTTCAGCGAAATGGAAAATTTCTACTGTGAAGTTTTACAGGATGAGGGAGATTGGATTTTGAGACGAAAAAATTATTTGATTTGTTGTATGTTTTGCCTGATATGAACATATCAGGCAAAACAGGTAGTTTAAGTTTGATCTAGGCTTCGAGGCGAACTCTTGAGGAAATTGAGGATGCTCCATGGAGGAGCAAAATAATGAGTAATTAGGTGGTTGGTGAATGTACTCATTTAGTTAGGTGTGATGTGTGTTTTTGTAGCGTCCTTATTGCGTAACTATGGATTTACTTTTGGGTGGAAAGATGGTGCATTAAATCTATATTATCGTCTTCAACAGCGGTATTAAAAGGATGGTTGGACCTTGCTCAAGTAATAGTCTTTTCTAAGAACAAAACTCGCTTCTTATGTTCAAGTTCAGGCCGCTAACAAAACATCGAAATTAAATTCACCGAACGCTTCATACACTCCAATTAACAGGAACAAAACAAACGTTTACAGTCAATCAAAGAAATGACACGACAAAAATTGAATCGGGTTTTACCCTCAATAAATGTCAAAGTAGTTTGCATTGCGTTTGATGTAGATCCACTTTGTTGTCCTCTTCATAACAAGCCAACCGGAGTTAATCTCCGAATAATTGGTCTTTCGGTACCCATTTCCAGAATAGCCCGCGGCGTATTTTGTGAAAAATTGTCCGTCCTTTCATTTCCGAGAAAGTCTTATTTGAGAGTTTGTGCGAAGTTGTAATTTATTGTCATGCAATTAGTATACATTTTCGATTGATAGCTGAATCTCAAATTGACTGCTTTCATTGTAACGATTATTCTGTATTGTTTATCTCATAATCGCTTTTTGGCGATAAACAAGCTTCTATTTAGCAAACTGAAGTGGCAGGTCCCATTTTCGAAGAACCGATGACCGTTGGAGTAGAAGCGTTCTAGAGTAGAGACCACGTCTAGGCAAACGTGGTGTAAGGCGCCCTCCAGCTAGGTGGACTGATGATATCCGCTGGCTGGCTGGAAATGGTTGGAGAAGCAACTGGAGAGGCCTATGTCCAGTAGAGGACGGAATCAAGCCTAAGATGATAATGACGAAGCTCCTACTCTAGTGGAACCGATACAAAATAACTAGCATACATTGTGTTGTACTGCATTGCAGACTAAGAGATGATGAGTCAAGCCATTTCTGTAAATTAAATAAGTTTGGTTTAATAAAAACTTTGAAAAATTACCCCAAACTTGAGGCTAACAAAGTAGGCATTTGTAGTACCTAAAAAAAGTCGCCAGCGGACATACTCTGTAAACAGTTCACAGGGCAATGTGTCTAAAAACTTTTTCAATAAGACCTGCCGAAAAGGTAAATAGGAAGGTAGGTATTCAAACAACCCCTTGACGTAAAGGTTCAAGGTACGACGTAATTATTTCAGTAAATGTGGAAACTTGGCTGCGTAAAGAATTAACCCTTAACGATTAGCAGTTAAGGTGAAGTTTTCAAGATAATTGCCGATTCTCCAAGGATTTTCTTTATCGTTTCAAGGAAATTCGGTGTTTGTATTTTTATAAAATAGCTTTTTCCTCAGGCAGGGAGTTACCTTTATAAATTTAATTAAGTAAGGTTTAATTAAAGGAATCATTCTTCAATTGTTATGGTTCGTTCGTAGGAATTGTTCGGTTAATTTATTTTGAGTGAGTTTTGAAATAGGTACTTTATTTATGGGAAAATAATAGGATTGTGACGCAATTTACACGAATGTGGACAAAAAATTGTGCGTTTTTTTACTTATTCGTTGTAAAAGATAAATAACTATCACAAAAAATAATTGTGAAGAAAATCGTGATTCCATTCCCTTAGATGGTCATTGATAATCTTTTTTATGCTGTAGGACAGCAAACGAGCAGACGCATTACCTGATGGTAAGCAATTAGAGGACAATGGATACAACAACGGAGGAATTACGTTACTTGGAGTGTGTCGCCGATCTTATTATGATTAGGGATTTCGAGATTTTGGGATTGGGGAGGGATTAAGGGAGGCGAAGAATTGGGCTTCCGGTCCACTCACATGGCGAAGCACATCGCTGTGGTTGTTTCACGTCGGTTTTCTGTGAGGCCGTGGTATCAATCTGGTCGAGCCGACCCATTCGTGCATGCATCGAGCATGGCTGACACACATTCTGTTGTCCTTTTGGCAATGGCGGCTTCCATCTGGGGTATGTCATAATGTTTTGTTTTTTTTTTTGAATGCCATAACATATACCAAAGGGTTATCGATTCATTGCCGTATTCTCTGCTCACTATGGCTTTTAAAAGATTTACACCCGGTTTCCCAAAGTCCGATTAATGTTAAAATCAATTTAATCTCTTGTCAAGTCATTTGATTGGTTGACTGAATTATCATCTACCAATCAGATGACTTGACAAGAGATTTAACAGGAGATTCGTTAATTTTAGCGTTGACAAGCCTTTCAGAAACCGGGTGTAAGTGCATTTTTTAATAATACCTTTAATACAAAAGACAAGTTTCTTTATTTACAAAATAAACTTACACCTATTCATCCTCTATTCAGTTACTTAGGAAACAAGTATAACCTAGCTATTTGTAAGACACGCTAACAATACCGTGTGATATTAAATAAAGTACACAACTCATCCCTAATGTGTCGTTCTCGTGATTCCGAGCGATTTAGTTGCGAAAACCCATAATGATTATGTGAATGAGTGGGGTGAGGTATGGCGCCAGTGCTAGCGAGAATGAAGTGGGTTGTATTTTATATTTTTAACCGACTTCCGAAAAAGGAGATAGGTTCTCAATTCGGTCATACACATATATTTTTGTTTTTTATGTTTGTTCGCCGATATCTCCGTGATTTATGAACCGATTTTTATATATTTTTTTTTAGAAAGGAGAAGAATGTTCCTGAATGGTTCCATGATTAAGAAATTAGGATCTGATGATGGAAGATCCGAGAAATCGAGGAGAACTTTAAAAAAATGTGCGGGCGAGTAGTGCTTTTGTATGCTGTTTAAGGCTGCTTTACAGTGATTTTAGTATTCTAGTGTTTTTGTATGTTGTTTAAGGGTGTTTTATAAGAATGAAAGACAGCTCAGGGAACTCCTGAACGGTTTATAGTAACTACCTCGTCGTTGGCCTTAATTCATTTATATCGATGAAAACTTTACAGCACTGAACACTGACTAACTCAGGACTACCATTACTGTGATTTTTAGTCTCAAGTAGCCGTCATCTTCTCATTCGAGAAACATGCTGGCTCTGCCTATAACTTAAAATGGTGAAATAAAGTAATACACTTGGCACCGTTTTTTAGATTGTAAAATAAATAATTAATATTATTTTGTATTTAACTTAATTAAAATATGGATTATTTTGTACAAAGCTAATTTATATTTGCTTTAAGCGTTTTTTTGTTAAACATTTTTTTTAATCTTTAGTACTATTAGCCTGTTGGCAGTCATTATCTTCATCCTTGGGAGAGGAATAATCTATATATATATAAAAGAAAGTCGTGTTAGTTACTCCACTTATAACTCAAGAACGGCTGAACCGATTTAGCTGAAAATTGGCAGGGAGGTAGTTTAGAGCCAAGAGAAGGGCATGGGAGGAAAGAGTAGGTAGTGTAGGTTAGTTAGAGTAGGGTAGGTAGAGTAGGGTAGATAGTGGAGGGTAGGTAGAGTAGGGTAGGTAGTGTAGGATACATAGAGTAGTGTAGGTAGAGTAGGGTAGATAGTGGAGGGTAGGTAGGGTAGGATACATAGAGTAGTGTAGGTAGAGTAGGATTAGTGGGTAGGGCAGGTAGAGTAGGCTAGGTAGTCAAATGACGGAAGCAACGCCGCGGGTAAGAGCTAGTAGTTTAATAAGTGAAAGTATCTATAGTATCATTAAATACAATAGCAAATAACAGACTACCCGACAGGCTGATGCTTTTTATTTAATCAACCACAGCCAATCCGAGTGAGTGAAGTTACCGGAGGCCGAATCAACCTCCTCCCAAAGTGGTATTGGTCTATTTTAATGAAATTATATGATTGTATTAATAAAGATTCGATTTCAGACTTCGCTATGTACACTATTTCGAAATGGCTTATTATTAAAAAACAACTTCGTGCCACAATAGGATTTTCTCGTATCTGCTATGAGTGTGTTTACAAATATATAGGTACTATTTCATACTCACGTTACATCCATATTTGCCCAGCTTGGGGCCCTAATTTCACCGTGAGCATGTTGTTACTAGACTTCCTGGGCCCGAAGTCTGCTATTACCATAGTGTCAAAATAGTCGATCATTGGTTTCATAATTGTTGATTTTGACAAGTTTGGTAATCCAGTATTACAATGGCGCCATTATGATTAATCACTAACACTCCATTGAACGAAATAGTATTTATTGTTAATCTCGTGCATAATGCCAAACGAATGTCTGACATAAACAGTAATCTGCTAAAATTTTGACAGTTCTTTTGATCAGTAACCTGCCATTAGACCGTCATTGTGCAGTCATGTCAAGTCAGTCATTGCTTTTGGTTAAAGAGTGGAGTTGCGAGAGAGAATTTTATGAACATTTGTGAAATTAATAGCTAGTTAAAAAAAAATTTTAGTGTATATCGCGTTTGTGAAATATTTAGCGCCATACTATGTATTTACTGCGGTCAAATATTCTGGTACTAGCCAACGCAGTAGATGCTAGACAGAGAAGAATGTATGTATGTAAGGGATGTAATGTGTTCACACACATTACAACCAGATCTAGAATAGTATGTGGAACAGACAAAGAATTGTATCACCCGACACCTTCTACATTTTCACCGGCAACAGGGTAGACGTAGTCGCCGTGTCACCCATGCCAATGTGCCAAAAATATTTATTGGAAAAGTGGATTTACTCTAAATAAACCAATAGTAAGGAGTATTTTAATCGAATTTTGTTGTCACTGAAACCACACCCAAATCCGCGCCCACGAAACTTAAGTCGGACATTAAACTATTATTACAGTGTTCTATTATGAAAATCATTAGTATCAGTAAAATAGCTTTCAGGTTGTTCATAAAATGTTTCCTGCTTACACGGCTAAGCCTTTCATTTTAATATTTATATGAAGTACTTTAAGAATTAAATGTTAAATTTGATTTAAAATTATAATTAAAAAAGTTGACCTGTTAATTTTTTTATAAATTAATAATTTTGTTTTTGAATATATAATATATAAAAAACTTTCCTATATAAAAAACGAAACTTCTTTGACCAAAAAGGTTTGTTTTAACTCCAAAATAATCTAAGATGCTTACGTAATAAACACTGACGATTATTGAAACTTGCCAATTATTTATATAGATTGTTCTTTTTTATCTGATTGGTCGCCAACCACGCACCTGATCAACGAGCATCGGTCGCCCATATACGCTCGTAATAATAAAGGACTTACAACTGCGATATCGGTTGATAGGGAATTTTGGGATTGCGGATGGGAGGGGAATAATAAGCTTTTTTTATGTAATAAGTCGGCAAACGAGCAGACGGATTACCTGATGGTAAGCAATCAGCGCCGCCCTTGGTCACCCTCAACGGAGTTACATGTGTGTTGCCGACCTTTTAGGGATTAGGGATTTAGAAATTTAGGGATTGGTGAAGGGTTGGGGGAGGGGAAGGATTGGGCCTCCGGTAACCTCACTCACACGGCGAAACACAACGCTGTGGTTGTTTCACGCCGGTTTTCGGTGAGGCCGTGGTATCACTCCGGTCGACCCGACCCATTCGTGCCATAGCATGGCTACACTTAAACCTAAACCTGCATTTGACTATACAATATTAAAGTACCATGGACCTGGTTTCATAGTGAATTGAAAGATGGCTTATGTCTCCTTCGTCTGCCAACTCTGCCAACTGGTAATAATATCTAATTTGAGCTCATTACAAATTTAAATTTCTTTTGTTGACGGAGGTAAATAGAAAGTATGTTTAATTATGAATTTACAAAAATAAACTATATTAATATGTACAAGCCAAATTTTCAAACAATACTGTCTTGATAATCATGCATCAAATTATGATTATCGTAAAACAAAACACTGCTGAAACCACAGGAAAAACTGATAAATTACAAACCATAAATTATCCCCATTTCAATGGACAACATTGGATAACACTATCACAAATTAATTTGATAAAAATCACAAACACACATTCAACCACAGACATATAAACCGCATCACTAATCGTTCAAAAACCACTAAAATTAAATCATTTACAATCACCCACTGATTTCGTTAATAACGTGTTAAAATATACACCAAACACTAATTTCATAATAATGAAAAGCAGTAGCAAACAACATAATAAACAAGTTCTTGTCGTCAGATAGATTTTCATTTTTAAAAACTACTTCAATGTAGTTTTTTTTAAGTGAAAACTTCTTTAGCGGCGCTGAGCACTTTTTTTATTTTATATTTGATTGAGTCAAAAATGTGAATTGGGGTTTTTAGAGAATACTACTTTGTATGTCAAAAGTCAAAAAGTTAAAAATCATTTATTAGACCCTTACAGGAAAGACAAAAGTTTTATACTTATACTATTAATAGGCGTTAATTAATTTTACTATTGTTAATACCTAGAAAAGTTGCAAGTGCGTTGACGGCCTTTTGGGATAAGGGATTTAAGGTTTAAGGGCATTGTGTTTACTCGCTGACCTAACTTGCACTTGTAAAAACAAGTCAGGTTTTGTGTCACACCGGTTTTCTTTAAAGAGTGAAGCATGCATCTTTTAAACTCACCTACATTACTTTTTTTAAGTTGGGAAATCATTGAATTACTTCTTTCGTGCAGGATGGGGCGAGAAGGAGAGCCAGACTCTTATTCTTCTTGCTCCAGGCCTAGATCGGTGGTACATTGTCGAGCTTAACCTGAACATCAGCCCTATTAGGCCCCATCCGTGATAGGTATTTAGAAGCGCGCCCAAATTTCTATGCGCCGTTACCTACGTATGGGCTACCATCCGAACATTATGTTGATGTATTATTATAGCGTTTCAATATTCGTAAAGGATAGAAAATTACTCAGAAGAATTTTTTTAAATACCAACAAGCAAAACCACGGGTAGAATGTTAGTCAGAGATAATTTTGTTTGTTTTTAGTTCATTTGAATTCATTTGAAATTGATTCTGATTGGAACGTTTAGTTCATATTAATTGTATTGTGGTTTTTTGTTACCACCGCTCATGTTTGTGGCTGTGGTCAGATTGAAGATTATTTAGTTGCGTTTTATTTGATGAGACTGTTTTGTTCGTAATTACGTTTATAATTATGTGGTTATGTTGCTGTGAAGTTTTTAGTAAAAATAAATTGATTACATATATTAGAAATTGATTTCCATGAAAATGATGATATTTATTAATAACAGTGTTTTAAAGTTCGAAACGTAAACCTTTAGCGGTAAAGGGACTAATTCAAAAAAATTTAGAGTCTTATTATTGAGTATATGCCAATAGCACAATAATTCATCCTTTATCACAGCATAAAAGTAAAGATTGTTAAGTTATTTCTTAGAGGAATGTATCGTTTTTATTGCAATATTAAATTTACTACAAAAGGAGCAGTTAAAAAAAACATAAAGAATTCGTGTGAATTATGAAAATAGATCGGGACGCAAATTGACTCGTTGATTTTTGATGATGAATCCTTTTTATAAAAAACGCTGTTACACCCATGATTATAAAGAGTATTAATATCTGAATACACGTAAAAAGTTTTTGTGAATACATTATTTTTATAACAAACTATGCATATTTACTGATTTTGACTTTATCATTGTATACGCATATGTCAAGCGTCAAGCGGCGTGTCGTGACTATAAGGATTGGGAGTCGAGTAACCTACAGCTGTTTCATGCGAGTTTTCTGTAGGGCTTTTTGGTCACTTTGGTCGAGTTGACCCATTAACATTCGTGTCGAAGCTTGGGCACTCTCATATTTTCTATGATAACAGAATCCCATTGTATTTTCTAACATATATTTAACATTCATAATATTAAGTATAGATAATTCATTTCGCAAGTTAATATAGGAAACATTACTCAACCAAAAACCTTATTTGCTCATGGTAAAAGCACCCGAAACTATTTGTTCCTAACAAATCCATATTGATATTTTTCCATTCATTGTTCGTAAGGAAATATCAATTCTTGCGTTGGAATCAGTCCAAAAATGTTTTCTGTCTTTGCGGAGATAAAAGCTGGTTGAAACAATGATAGGGTTACAGGATAGGGCGAAAGGCGATCTTTGATTTGACGGCATTGAGTCTGCTAGTTTGTTATGGAGTAGAAAACAAAAGAAATACTATTTGTATTTTACTGTTTTATGAATTGAATGTACAAATTCCTTTTGTATTAGGATTGAAAAATATTTAATCAGATGTTTTATAAATAAGTGTAATGTGTTTACATTTTATTAAATTATATTATAATAATATTAAATTATACAAATTATATGTTAATCTTGCAAACGCAAGTAGTAGTATTAGTAGTTGTATGATTGAAATAAATTTTCTGCTTTGACAACAAATAAAATCTTATCTCTAATCAGCTTAAGCGAAAAGATATGAGTTTATCATATCTTCACGCAGAGCTGGGTCAATTCTAAGTCACGAGGCTTGTTCAAGGCGGATGGGTGATTTAAAATGTTCTGTCTCTCTAGTGGAATATAAGTCTTACGTTGTTTTCACATGGTTAAACTTATAGTATGACGTCACCAATTGTAAAATAGTAACCATGATGTTTCTTGCGTCTTCTTCTTTATAAGAACCTACACGTTGGAAAGAGCACTCAGTTTCATCAGAGGCCTGACCGACAGACTGATATCAACTTATTATTTGAATTTGATTTTCAAAGTTACATTTTAAAATTATAAGTCTCGGTTTCCACGCAATCTTTTACGTCACCTGAATAAGTTTTAAAAGAACGTCTAACATGGCCACTGAAGTTACATTGGTATTTGTCAAATTTCGAAACCCAATTTCTCATATACATGAGAAATAGACGGTATAAAATCTCCAAGTCACCATGGTGATTCATCTCAAAGGACAAATACAGAACACAAAGCCATTCTTTAATTATAAACCAAATTAAACTGAAAAGTCCAGTGTTCAAACAACAAACCCACAATTACTAGAACAATGCTTTTGCGTCTCATGTCGCTAAACGCGTTGTCGCCTCTTTTGTTCGTTGTATCAATCTGAGCGCAAGTTATCCGCTTGGCCGGCACCCAGACGAGAATACTTGCTTTTATTTTAAGCTGAACTGATTTTGTCACTTGTACGAGTTTCAGTTGCAAGCGTATGTTAGATTAGAATGTTTTTGATGTTATCTTGCTTGTTCTAGTGGTTGGGTTTTTGTACTAGTTTCGGATGAAAGTCGGTTATTTGATTTATGTAAAACCAGTATCAGTTATTTAGATGAAAATACTCACTGATAATAACGTTTTCTTAATGAAACATAATTGTTTCTCATTTTAAATCATAGTGCTTGTTTCTATTAAACCGTCAAATCTACAGCACATAGTGACATTTCGGATTAACAACCAAAAATAAATACACACCCAGCCATTTGTTGGCTGCTACGGCGTAGCACGTAGCGACGACGTCAGCTACGCCGTAGCAAACACGTAGCATTTATTTCTTTGAAGAATTTTTACACAGTATTTGGTCGCTTGGTCGCTATGTTCGTTAAATTAATGAAATTTTATGCGCTGCTATTTAAAGTTAAGAAGTAGTTACAGAAAATTACTTTCTAATGTTTACAATTCTTTACAAGAATCGAAAAACAGTTATCATTAATTTAATATTAATTTCTAACATAATCCTCTTAAAATAAAAATAAAAAAATATCAAAAACATAAAATAAAATTTCACTATGAAAATGAAAACGAGGAAAATTCCAAACAGCTTTTAAAATAAATCTGATAGCAGACAAATGATTTACCTAAACGTTTTCGGATCAAAATGGACACGGTAGCTTTGCCGACTCCATTACATTTATTGCGGACCTTTAAACCTGAGTGCACATGATGTTTTTTTTTATAAAAACAAGGTATAGTATGTTTGTGGTGGCGACGGGCTTTCCTGTTCTCTAGTGGATGGATTTTGAAATACAATCTTGTTTTATTTTCTGGTACGGTATACTTTAAGTTTTTAGCACAAATGTTATTACATTTCTAAGGGTTGCTAGTTACTGATTTGGAAAGGCGTTATGGGTTTTAGCTTTATAATAAAAATTTATGAAGTAATTTACTAGCAGTGATTTATATTTCAATTTACAAAAGCTATTATTTTGTATTATTTCTTAATTTAAGTAACAGTCGCATGAAATCGCTACATCCACATTATAAGTTAAGGAGAAGATTTCAATTATGAAATCAAACTAAAGATCCTAATGAATACCTATAAAACTTAGAAAAATTCCACGAATATCCGACCAATACCTTACTAGCTAGCTTGTCCTTAATATTTTACACTTATTAAGCACTCGACTCATATGCCACTTCCCGCAATGCGGTTTGTGCAAACCGCAAGACGAGATTGGAACTGCAGGGAACCACTTTGGTGGTTTGAAGGCTTTCTCGTCTCCGAGAATAATTACAACACAACCTTTTAACATAAAACGTAGCGTTCTTCAATATATTGCTAACGTAGTGGCCATTTATTATTAATCTTTTTACAATATATGCAAAAGGATAAAAACGAGAACCCTATTGCTGTCCGTCCGTTCGTCTATTTGTCTATCTGTCATGAACTGCGATAGCTAGACAGTGAAGTTTGGACAGATGATGTAATTTTGTTGGCGCTCCAACAGCTAATACTCATAACAAAAAAAAAATGGAGGTCATACTAAAAGTTGATTTCAATGCCGTTTTTTTCTCGAACGAATTAGTGAATCAAGTGTATGGAACCACACCGTAGTAACGAAGCTTAAGGTAAAGGGAGACGGTCAATGTACTCTATGTTCATACATAAATATCAGCACCTTTAAAGGCACAATGAGTGTCAAAGATCAACAGATTTAGTAAAAGGCTTGTTCAAGGTAGATTGCCGATTTCAAACTTATATAAAACCCTTTAAAAACAAAAGTGCTTAATGAGTTCATCATAATGATATATTTCTTGGTTGTTGACTTTAACGACAAAAGAAGAAGTGAGATCAAAATGAGTGCCAAGTTAAAAGAGGTGTCCTGAAATTTATTTTAATAACATAAATTTTTATTTTATAACCGATATTTTGACACGTCCACGTACAAAATTTCTATATTATGAGACGGACAAAAGTGGCTTTAAATGTTTCTTATCATACCTGTATCGAAGCAAAAGATTAAGAGCATTATTGTTTACGGTTCTGCGTGTAATAGCCAAACTTGGTCAGGTTGTCAGAACAAAATAAATTTCACACTTTCTGATAAAACTTTAGCAATTCAAAGTCATCACAGAAGCAATCACAAGTGCCTACCATTCGACTAAATAAAAGAGAACAAAAAATCTCTTAAATGCTAATAGAGGCAGTCTCTGAATATTCAATATGTACCCCATGGCCACAGTTGGTATAACAGGGACCACTGCTCAACATTAGCATTGTGACGTCAAAAGAATTTTCCAGTCACGTTTCCAGAGCTTTGTGGGAAGCGAAAAAAATGTTAGAATAATTGTTTGATTAAATTTATTTTTTTCTGCTTTAGGGTTTATTCATTAGAAGGGTTTCTGCTAGAGTTAGGACATGACTGCTTCATTTTTGTGATTGTCGACTTAGTTGTTTCAGGATGCGTCCTTCATAATCTTACCTTATTATATCCTAAGAAAAGAAGCAAAAGTGATTTTATAATCTTTACACTGTATCATCCATGTATGTAGACTTTCCTAACAAGCATGTAGTAAACTTTTCGTACTTCCTCTCTCTATACCTACTTACACTAATAAATTGTTAGCATAACCTCGCTTAATAGTTGTGGGTAAGCCAACCTAACTAATACTGCTGTGGTCTTTTCAAGCATTTTACAGAACAAGGCATTTTAAAACATTTTTAGACACACATTTTACGGGGCCTGTGGTTTTTCGGAGTACTCCTGGAATTTTGTTGCGTTTTTATTGTTATTATTATTATATTTTGGAAACGAGGGACTATTCTTAGCTATGTATTCGGTGAATAGACATTGTCAATTATTTTCTTTTTAAATTTGTACTGGTGTATTTGAATCAATCAGTTATTTATAATTTTGAACAAAATTGACAACTTATTTTAGGTATCCTATGTAAAATTTACCGATATTAATCGGAGCACCCGAAGCGTTGAAATAAAATTCTATTTTATCACACATCGTCCAAAAAAGTTAATAAAGTGGCAATTTGTATATTTAGGTCAGGGATATTTTTAAATCTTTAGTATGTTAATACATATGGATAAACAGCTTAGAATCGACAAGTACACATTTTGTGATGTCCATGAATGCCACATCCATTAAAATTGAATGGATTACCGAAGAGAAGAATTTTACTCGTATATTAAACCGCTCAAGCATAAGGCAACGTAGGCGATATTTGGATGAACGTTCTTACCTCTGTATTTCAAGAAAATGGTAATCTACCTCTACTAACATTGAACAATCTCAAATAAAGCCGTAAAGAAATTCCTAAACCCAAGTCTCGCTGACGAAAAACAATAAAATTAGACCACAATAGAATCTGAAGAATAATAAAAGTTTAAACGATTTTCAATTCAAGACAGAATTGCTTGGTTCTTAGAAAGGAGATAAATTGGGGTCGCGAGATCGAGTGATACAATTTATGTGTTGGCATTTTCTAATGCAATTGAACGCATTGTGTTCCGAACAAAGATTCGAGAAAGTTCCATTATTATATTACGTAATAAAGAACGTGTGGTGTGAAAAGATATGTTTTCAATAAAAGCCAGTCGAGCGTGGACAGCGAATTTTGTGCTTTAAAACGCAAATCTCATGAAAATATATTCACTTTGCTGGTAAGGAAATAATTGTTGATTTAGAAGTACTGAAAGTTGTGATTTTTTTTGGAGCAGGCTTCACCTCTCTGTCTCTGCAACGCTTGTGTCATGTTTCGCTGTTTCAGTGAGGTTTCCAGAGTTCCAATCTGTCTCCCCTCCCTCTCATCTGCAATACCTATTCATTGTATCACTCATTCTGAAATCCCTAAACCCCAAAAGTGTTCTGGTGTCCATGGGTGACAGAAATTGCGTACTGTATAATGTTTTTCATTAAGCATCATCTCATAGAAAATATTTCCAGTGCATTATTATGAAATTTTGAGAGGTCAACAGTCAATAGAGGTTTTAAAAGTAAGAAAGGTAGAATCATAAAATTACATATAGTCTACATGACGATAATTGTACCCCATATAAGGAAAAACAGGAAAATGTTTTTGAACTCAAATATATCCAGGCCAAAACAAATCTCGGAAAATTACAGAAGCCCAAAATATTCCTTCAGCAAGACCATAACTTTATTGGTCTGTCCACACATAATATTTATCGGTCGTAAACTTTGAAGCGTGGCAATAAGACTCCAAATCGAAAGTTGTGAATGAATATTTTATAGTTTGAGTGGTATTCTGTCCACGTGAGGTGGAAACGTGCTGTTTACTATTGAACCTTACTTGTGAGCTTATTTTAGATAAGGGAGCGATACGAGTATGAACTATTGTGTAGTATAGGTAAAAATGCAAGTGGTTTACTTGGCAGCTTATATTAGTATGGCTCTACTGGACTATACTCAAATATATTCAATAGTTACTCAAATTCTGAAAGGGAATGAATATTTTCATAATTTTATGCCATTAAAAGATTTTTTTCTTTAGAAAAGTAATATTTCATTTTATATATAGATGTAAGAATTGTAAATTTTGTCGCGGTGGCCCGGCTGGGTTCGAAACTGGGCAAGTACCAATGTGACTTTTTCCGATTTATATGTACTTTCTATGATTATTTAGACACCAATGTCATACGATGAAGGAAAGCATCGTGAGGAAACCTGGACTTATAATTTCTAATGATAAGTTTGAAATCGCCAATCCGTATTGAGCAAGCGTGGTGATTAATACTCAAACTTCCTCCGAGTGAGAAGACGCCTTTGCTCAGCAGTGGACACTTATAGGCTGATGAGGATGATGGGATATCAGTATGAATTTTTGAGCACTATGTTCGAGACGATTGAGGAGCGAACATTTGTTTATTTTTAACAATTTGTTATATAAATGGTTCGCATATGAATAATGAATTGGTTAGATCGTAAAACATGTTTTTGAAAGAGTAGCGATAGAGTTTCTTTCTCGTTCTTCTACATTCAAGTCTACACTTTGTAACGAGTACATAGATTCACTAATGAACTAAATCACTGACTTAAAGCTATATGGTTTAGTTGGAATAATTGTTTTTTACTTTGATTTCGAACTCTGTGTGATGATCTGTGTGAACTGATTCAAAACTTGAAGGCGTCCTTAATTTCATGTGAGATTTATACCTAAGGTACCTTCAATTCATTCATTTATGTATGTACATGCAGTTTGAAATTATTGGAGCATACTAGGCAATGGTTACCCCTGATGATTATTCAATGTGGTTAGATATTTTAATAAAGCTTTCCTCAAAAATGTCAAAAATTTTTGAAAAATGCAAATACCTTACAGTGTAATTGGTCTTGAGGCCGTCCAAGTTCAAGTTTTTAGATGTCCAAATAAAACTTTATAGAAATGTATGTAGGTATCTCAAATTTCGAGATCCTTACCTTATTTTGACTAAGATGACTGGACTATTAGGTAATTGCTCTTTTACGTAACAGCTTATTCAATGTGATTCGATATTTTAATAACTGTTTTTTAAACGCACTAAGATAAAATTTTATCGTTGGGCGTTCCAAGTTACATAATTCCACATACTTATTATACTTAGACTAGGAACGTCAATTGGTGGATCAAACAAAAAGTTTTTTTGTATAAGAAGCAAACCCGCAATACATCGCAGCCGGTTGACTAGCCACATCACGAGATGATGATGTGATAATCAATTTAAATCTTTAATTCTTTGTCCATAAGATTTACAATATTATAACATGTGAAATAATGATAAAAGATAACAAAATCGTGAATAATTTTCCTGGACTGGATGCCAGTATAAAAGTGCTTTATATAGCTCATACAAATTTTATTACATGTGTGAGCCATAAACATTTGTAGGGTTGCCTCTAAGTTGTTTATGAGAATTTATGTACAAACAGTCCGATTTTACGAGACCCTTAATATCATTTAGGAATGTTTAGTACTGGATTTTGAATTAAGATAATTTATTTTTCTTATTTTGCTTCATAGAACATTATAATTTTAGTACTTTTTTAACATTATCTTTCAAAAATGTTAAAAATAAAATGCAAAATAAGAAAAATGAGTTCCACCAAACCTTGATTATCATTTATGTACGACACTTGAGCTAGCGAGCCTCTTCGATCTAACTAGATTTTAAATATTTTTAACATGAGCCAAAGCATGATTATAACAAAGATTACAGAGACAAATACACTGACATTCAAGGAAAAAAGCAATTCAAATGTCATGTTGAAAACTCAAGGTCACCAAACATAACTCATCTCATCCTTCAATCACAAGCTCAAACCACCATACAATTATCCAATAAACAAAAATAACCTCTAAAAACAAGCCCCTAAAATCCAATCCTATTTGCATGGTTAATAAAGCTGTGAGGGTTTCGAAGGAATATCAAGACATTGAACAGAGGAAAAAAATCCTCCCGAAGTTTGTTGAGGGTACGTCATTACCGAAACACTTCAGCCGTAAAATGAAGTTATAAAGCCGAGAGGAGGGGGATCTTCAAATTATGTGTTTACTTTTAAATGCTAACCTAAATGGGATGTTTGTTTGGTATTGTTCTGTAAGACTGACATGTTGAGGAAGGCTTGTCAACGCATCGAACGTTGACGTGTCCAGAAAGAACAATTGTAGATCCCTGTTCTAGATTTGATTACGTTAAGATTTGTCTTTGAGAGAATTATTTTATTTGCAAATATACCTGAAAGAAAAATACTGGCAAGGATGACTGGCAGAAAATGGTTCTCTGGTTCAGATATGCTATTGTATACAAAAAAAGAACAAAAACGAATGCCTGAAAATTAAGTCCATATTGATATAATTCGGAAATAAATTATCACAAATAATGAAAAGGTGACATTTTGTAACTGGGTCGTTCTTCTTTTTTATCGACAATCTGACCGGTAAATTTTTATATTTGATAAAAAAATAAACTTGTGATTTATTTAGTGAAATTTAATTTAAATTATTGCCTCATTATTGTAGATTACAAAAACATATAATGCAGCGAAGTATTACATGTAATTTTCGTTTCATTTCAAATTTCGTGGGAATGGCATGAAAAAAATAACACCTCAGTCACAAAAGTATTTATTTTTTTTACGTCTCATTTTAAATCAGAACGTTAGTTTCTTATTAATTTCTTATCAAGAATATAAACATTTACTATCATCTAGCTCCATAGGACGGATTTTTTTAAATAATCATTTTTTTAAATTATCCAATACCACTCCGTCACATTTTTGCTTCATAAGAGATAAAACTTTTTAATATTATGAAAGTCGCCCAATAAAGTCGCTTAAAAATCTAGTAAACACCTTTATTGTTTACCATATAATACTAGAAAACGTTACTTTTGTAAATACTAACAATAAAGTGGTTCATAACTTACTTTGAACTAAAATTTTAAGGGGGACAAAATTGTGACAGATTGGTTAACGAAGTGACGGAGTGGTAAACAATGTTTACGTCCGCCGAACAAAACTAACCTTAGTACAATTTTTAATTATAGAAAACAATAACAAACATAGTATATACTTAAAATGTTACTACAAGTCTTGATGATTGGTGTTCATTCTTTGGTAGATATTAATTTAGTCTTACAATATCTTATCACTAACTCTACTTTTCAAAAACTTCTATTGGTTGATCGTATTCGTAAAACACGCGTTTTCCTCTTTTAATTATCTTAGGAGGTGGAATAATTTGTAACAAATTTTCATACATCACATCTGACACATCAGTCTCTACCAATTTAAACAATTTTCCAGTATCATCAACAGATTTATAAAACATCACTCGAACATCTCCATCTTCATCCACTCCACTTTTTGCTACTCCTAAGTAAGTGTACTCAATTTTTCTTTCACTTAGTACTTTGACTAAAAGATGTGTTCCATTTTTTATTAATGATGGATGGATCTTATCCCCTAATAGATCGAGTGATGTACCTGGTTTTGTATCTACAGATGTTCTCAAATTAAGAAGAGGCTGGTCATCTTCGTCTTCTGAAGTAGAGGTATACACAGTCTTATAAAATCCCTCAGTAGAACCAATTATATTAGTAATATCAGTCAGTGGTTCTTCTCTATCCGAGGTTGAAAGGTCAACTTCTGCCTCACGTTTCGGCAATGGGCAGTAAGTCTTTAAATTGTAACAATCACAAAATTTTCCGCAAAAACAACTTAACATTCGGTAGCTCAACATTCCAGGCTGCTGAGCAAGCAATTGATGGACTTGCATAGTTCCTTTTAATGGAGGAATTCCTTGTGGGATTGTCACCAAAATCTGTGCGATATCATCTTTACCGACAAAAAAGACCTTTATCTTACTGCGATTGTTGACTGCATCGAAGAATTGTGATGCGTCAACAATATCGTGTCCGCTGGCGACAAAATGATCAGCTAAACGTTTAATACACCCCCCTATGCCGTCAGCCGCACCCTTGCCGTGGCCAGATTCAAAAAAATTCCATGTCAAGTCATCAAATCCGTATTCTTCAAAAAATCTCGTGGCAATGAGATAAAAATTTATTTTTTGTTTATATTGCGTTGCTGGCCCGTCTGAAAAAATGTGGATCGTCTTAATATGAGACAGTTCCTTTTGAACGTAATCGAGAATTGGATGGAGGTGAGCCCATATAGCGGCAGGGCCATGTTGAAGATCAGAAGACACAGTACAAAAGGAAGTTATATTTTTATCCTTATTAAAAGTCAAGTGATATAATACTGCTGTATGCAAAGTTACTTGGTTTCGAGATCCTCCAAAATGCACTGACTGGATTTCTTCATGGTACTTACAGGCATAGTTTTCGCTAAAATCAATATGTAAAGCAATTTCGGTTTCTGTCAATCCATCAATACATTGTCGGTATGATTTATATTGATTTTTAATATTAAATATGTGGGATTTAAAATCTTTTAACTCATCTTCAAATTTTTTAATCAAATCTTCAACAGTGATTTTTTTGTATTTGTTTTATGTTCTTGCTGATTTTAACTTTTCTTCCATTTTTCTCGACAATATCTGTGATTCTGACCCATTGTGGTAATTCCAAAACTGTTTCTTTTGCGATCGTCGTTGTATCATAATTGAGCTTTTTTGCTTTACAATTTTCGCATTTCCCTTTCATACATGGTAATGAATTTATATCGCAAACAGTTTTTAAGATTATCTGGTTAATGTCATTTGTCTTGATAACTTTATATTTATGCAAAATAACTCTCATGAATGCAATGTTTGCGTGTACCTTGCACATACAGGTTTCTCGGCTGTCAACTGAAGGTGGTACGACATAAAACGGCTTAAATTTTGCAAAATAACTGTAGTGACATTTAACGTTGGGGTCCTCTTTTAGAAATGACTTATAGAGATTTTTCTTAGTATCCAACAAAATTCTTTTCTGCATCTTCCTTTTTTGATAAGTGACTGTCTCTTTTTTTCCAGCAGTGGCCCGTGACACATCATCCCTGAGATAAAAATCATGAATTTTTTGTTTTAATGTAGTATTTTTTGGCAAGATAGAACTATACTTTGTCACTCTCCTGATTCCAATGGTTTCCATTGCCAGTTGAAGTTTTTGTCCGGAACGTAGAATTGCTGGGTCTTCAAGTATACTTTTAAAATAGCGTTTTGTTTTGTGGTCTTTTGTGTTCTTGTAATGTTTCTTAATGGTATTTGATAAGATAGTATATTTTCTGTATTCTTCTTTGCCATGTTCATTTTCTTTTTCACTATGAGTTGTTGTTGTAAGCACTTTATTTCGTTTCTTTTTCAGTCGCTGAAGTCTTTTCTTGTATTTCTGTACTTTTCTTAGTAATTCTTGTGTTTGGTTTTGAAGTTGAATATTTTGTCTATAAAGGCGTGATCTATCTCGCCGCACTTGTTTTCTTCCCCTGCTACTAGCAACAGACGAGGTTGGGGTCAGTGAAAGAGATCTGGGACTTAATGGAAGTAGTCTGGGACTTGAAGGAGGCGGTGTAGAAGCCGGAGTGTTCATCAAAACGTTCTGCAAAGTTTTCTGTCTTTCTCTTCTCTTTTTATTTCTAATCTGCCATTGTCTTTTTATTTTTTTATGTTCTTTTGGTGTCATATCCTTAACTAACTTTTTTCGAGCATGATATCTTTCTAAATCTTTACGTTTTACTTCTGCAACAAGTTCAGGGTTAAGCTTTCTTTTTTCACGACACCGTCGCTGTCTTTCAGCCGCAGATAATGCCATTTTTTCATTTACTTGATGGTAATACCTTAAATTAACAAAATAGTTCACGATAGTATAACCAACATAAAAAAACAAGCGATTATCTATTATGGATATTAACTAAGGTTCTAAGTTCCATACAAAAATGACCACTCTGTCACGAGTCATACGACTCCGTCACACATTTTCGTGACAGAGGTGCTACGTGACAGAGGTGTAAAATAGTAGTGTTCGAGATATTCAGCATTTTCCTAATTATAATTTACGCAAAAAACTGGGTATATATGAAATATTTATCATTAATTAATCAGTTAATATTAAAACCCCGAAATTAGAATAACATTTGAAAGTCGTAACTTACGTGACAGAGCGGTCGCTGAATAAACACACGCACCTCCTGTTACTGTTTGCGGGCGACTGACTGGTATTGCCGGGGCGTGGGAACGTATAGCGCGAGTGCGGGGTGGAGGGGGACTATTCTCGAACATAGTGACCAAGGTCAAAGTTACTAACGCACACTATTTTGTACCATAAAATGAGTGACAGAAGGTAGCAACTAAAATCATATACATCGGGAGACAGCCAATAAAATATTTTTTTATTTAATAATATAAACATTAAAAATTATTTCTTCTTATTAATGTAATAAAAAAGGTTAAGTAGTTCAGTAAATGTTCTTGGATAGAAACTTTTAAATGTGTTTTTTTTTACGAGAGCACTTTGTTTACATTACTAGTCATAGAGGGACACACTTTATTAGTATGTATAACACCTCCGTCACGCTTTTTGTATACTATGTCACACTGATTTTGTAAAAAATAATTATGAATAAAATCTAGTTTTGAGGATATTAAAATTATTGCAGTGTCAAGTGTATTTTTTTATAAAAAAATTAAGTAATTTAGTATTTATGAGCAAAATATTATTTTTTTTGCGGAGAAGACAAGTCATTGTCGATAAAAAAGAAGAACGACCCAACTGCGATCGTAGACAGCATGCATAACGTATTATAAGATACAGTTATATTTATCTCTCCTGTCTTTTGATTTTGCGGATATTTATTAGTGACTCAAAGTTCTTATTTACCTATGATATAAAAAGTAAAAAAGGGTATTAAGTTTAGTGTACTAATTGTTATTGATCACACCTTTTTTATTTTCCAATCATTCCAAATAACGTTTAGAGAAAATGTATGAACTTTTTCCCGTCTAAAACATTTTACTGGAACGTGAATCGACTGGTGCACGAATACGTTAACCTAGCCACGTATAAAAATTCTTGCAGAAAATTTTTTGACAACCCGTTTTGCGTAGTTCGAGTGGCTAACAACGGGTGCGATAGGCCGCCTGTGAATATTTGTTCCGGTTGTGAGAATAGAACAAAACAAATGTTTGTATGCCCCTACAGATATTTACTTTGGTTTCAGATTTTTGTATCGAGATTTCTCCGACACATGAGGAATAATAAATTGTGGGAGAAATTTGGTTCTGTGTTATAAGAAACTAGTTTCACCCAATTACTTTGTCTGCGTTGAACAGAGATAGACTTTTGTTGTAATTATTGATATTTGGTTTGACAGTAACTCCTAATTTTAAAATAAAAAAACATTCTTATGTTAAAAGCAACTTTTCAAGTTTCGTAAACAGCTTTGCAGTAACTTTTGAGTGGCTTTCGACTGCGGTCTGACAATAATAATTAACGGCTTGAGTATTGTTTTTACTTCATCCTATTCGTGGTATAGTAATATTTCAATGTAATAAGAATAATATTCAAACACAATTTTTTTACCTAACATTTTTTTCAGGTCTGAATTGTCAAATAAGGCTTAGTAACTTTTTTAAGGGCAAAATCATCATCAGATTTGACTTCTCCCGCCCTGGGTGGAGTAAGAGGGAGTATCAGACTCGTACTGAATGCAAACCATCCCGTGCCTTTACCTCCTCCCTGCAGTCTGGGCTGGAACCACGGTCCATTGTTGGACTTGCGCCTGCAACCCACCCTAGGAAAAGAAAGAATAGAAGAATATAAGGCTTGCACATCAGACGAAATTTGGTCATTTCGTATTTTCAAAATTATTTATCAAGAAACTAGGTATTGTTTTATAACTACTCTTATTCCAAGCAGGTTTGAGCTAATTTGTTAAAAAAATCAAGAATGTCTGCTCTTTTAGATATTTGTATTACCTACTTGTATTTGTACTTGTATTTGTCATGGGAAAATCATTAAATGACTTCTCCCGCTCAGGGTAAGGCAAGAGAGAGTGTCAGACTTTTACTGACTAAGAACCCCCCCCCTTCCTTCTCCTGCTCTAGGCCGAGGTCGCGGTGCCTCATTGCGCTTACCCCGCAACCCCGGCTGAACATCAGCACTATAGGGCCCGGTATGTGGTGGTCTATTGACTCTTTCTACTCTCGGGATTGGTTCCGTTCGAGCGGCGAGCTACCCTTACTCGCCCCCGCAGACCCGCAATTACGGTGGCCGGAGACCCATTACCGTGGTCCTGCCTGAAAGGAAAAGGAACGGGGTGGTTCTCAGATAGTAAGAGTCTGACACTCCCTCTCAACTCACAATGAGCGATATAAGTACTTAAATACAAATATTGTAAGAATGATTGAATGAATTACATATACATTTATGGTATAAGCTGTCCATTATTGTGTATTAAGGATTTTAGATTGGATGAATACGTAACTAAACAAAGCAATATGTGATGCAGTAGATTAATAATTAGTTTTTTTTGTTTGAGAAAGATATCAAAATTAGAACTGCGAACTATGAAAAAAAAAATTTGCTCATCGATTTATTAGTTATTATATTATTGCACATTCCCTTCGAGGAAATGTCATCATGATTATAAATTATGATAATAGTTTAAAATAAATCACAAAACATAGACGTAGAAATCATTGTTGTCCAAACTAGGGTTACGTTGGCAGCCTTTTTTATTCACCGGTCAAGACTGGGTCCTACATTAAATCTATATCTTTCCTTTCAAAAGCTTGGTCGTAAAATGTCCTTCAGTTTTATGACGCTCCATCGAATACATATTTAAATGATATGAGTCTGTTATGAATGTTTGGACATTAATTTTATCTCTCTCACTTAAATTGACTCCGTTTTAAACAAAGGGTGTGTGATATTTTTTACATGAAGTCGAAGAAGTAGTGATAAAATTTAAAGATGATTTGTTTTAAATTATATTATTGAAGAGACTATTATTACCATTTGAAAAGATTATATAATTCTGTTTTAATCTAGATGTTTTAGCACTGTTATCAGTTTACAGTGTAAGTGTACTGCTGGTGACTAACTTTATTTTTGACTAGCTACTCTCGCGCGATTTCATCCGCTGCTCGGCTCCATTTTATCGTCGCGTCATATTTTATACCATATAGCACTCAGGAACATTGTAGTTATTTATCAGTGAAAGAATTTTGGCAATCTGACCATCGTCTTTGTTTGATCGTTCGTCACATACAAACTTACAAATTTTAACTCTTTATAATATTATAGAATACATAGACAAATTTGGTGCAATAGCAGCCATGAACAACTACATATCCAGAGGAGAATTGTCGCCCTGTTAAGGATTAGAGATTCGAAGTTGAAGCAAGAACCATGATGTGTGGCCAGGAATAGGACACGAACTGCGTTGGTTTCAGTCAATAACAGTACCTTTCATCTAGGAAGAAGATACACGATGTTTCTCTCCACAAAAAAAAAAGAAATGAGGATTTAAGAACTCGGAATACATAACGGGATTTTGCTCAAATCTCTACAATTTGTGGATTATATTACACTTTTTTGACAACAAAATTTTGAAGTGGATTATAAAAATGAAAAGTATTGTCTTAGTTCTATTATCGGAGATTAACGCAAGTATAAACAAGGGGCATCGCTAATACCAGCATAAAAATAACTTGGACCCATACAACTAACAACAAGAAAATCATAAAAATGTTTGCTACCAAAATTTTTACGACTTTTATCTTTCTTTTTGTGACGAGACAAAAACTTGGGACTACAGATTATGTAAGTACTTAAGTATTCCCTTGGGTAATCAAGTCACTTGAAATTTTTGATAATAATTTGAGCTAAATCTTATACCTATCTATTATATTTGGTAGACAATTATGAATTCTATATACGAATTATAATTTTAGTTATTGAAACTAATCGCTTGATATAGTTATCTTTTTTTTTTTGATATGGAACATTTAAAGTTCTCTCTCATATGGCTCTGGATGGGGCGAGGGTCCCATTTATGGTAGTTTTGGGCTGGTAGGGTCAGTAGCTTTCCTGATTCACCGTCCGCAGACTTGTGCTGGCATAGCTATCCATGGCGTGGCCTTATTTCGTGATATTGTATAATCATGTCGACTAAATAAGAAATCAAATGGCATTAGTACTAAGTATAAATTTCCACCCATCCAGGGTCGGGCGGGTGTCAGACTCTAACTGACTTAAAACCCACGTTCCTTCTCTTGCTCTGGGCCGAGGCCGTGGTTCCTCATAAATGAACGGTTAAGTAGCGATGTCCGACTTCTTTGTAATTTTTTCTAAGTATTGCTTCTTATACAATAAATTTGTTTCATTATCTTACTAATGGACTGAATTGATTTTAAATAGTTTATGTAATGGTATTTATTATTTTTAACACTTCAAACCTATTAAAATTTTACAATGAACGGTAACAACAACAAAATCAAAACAGAGGCAACAAAACTTAACCCGATTCAGTCATAAAATATAGAATTCTAGTCGTAAACGACAGTAGTGATCACGGGTATAAATGATGCCTATTACGCTGGAGCGCGCGACGTGTTTGAGAAATAACCCTTTGGATGCAGCTGCAGACTTGGCTAGGGAAATGTTACTGTTGGACACACAGACCGGGCGGTTTCGGGTTAGTTGCACGAGTTTTTGTTGTGCTACAATTTAGTTGAAATGTTTCGTTTGCAAGTGTGGGTTTAGATAGTGTGATAGTTTTAGAGGGTTATATTTCTATCTGTATTTTTGTTTGGTTTATTCGATTCGATAGTGGGTTGATAAAAACTTTACAAACAAAAATGATGTCTTAAAACCTATTTCGCTTCGCCTTATCTCAGAAAAGACTGTGCGACAAATAATGCATTTTTTATTCCGATCAATTCATTTTTGGAAGAAAAAAAAATACATAGTCTATTCAAGCTACCTACAACACTTTTCAAATAAGGAAGTCTCGGAGATCTTCGTATGGCAAATTGACAAAATAACATTTTCAAATGCCATGACTAATTAAAGAAAATAATTTACTTTTACTTATAACCGAAATAATTTCGAAACACAAATATTAGGTAAAATAGGTAAGTAACTCCAAAAAGATATGGTCGATAAAATACCAGCAAAAAATCCTTAAGTTTCCAAATTACCTGTTAAGGTTTCAAGAATTATTTGAAACTGAGAGTGTTTTTACGTAAATCCTCTCGGTATGACCTTAATAATTCTACTGCGTTAGATTATCCTGACTCAAAATGAAGGAAAAGCAATGGAGTCATTGCAAAAATTGTGGCTCCCTCGCGAACAATTCGGTGCGTACGTATTGCGTAATCAAGTTTGAAGATTCAAAGTCTTAGGGACGTTTTTCTGTTTATTTTCTTTGTGTTGTGAGATGATAGAGTGGAAGTCAACCTGTCGCTAGCTTTAAGTGGAGTTCTAGCATCTGACCTCAGATTCTCTATGATGACTATCTAGTTCGTCGGTTTCAAGGTCATAACAGTTTTACGAACGCTCTTAAAATATTTATTTATTTATTTAATAGGTCGGCAGACGGATTTCCTGATGGTAAGCAATCACCGCCGCCCATGGACACTCGCAACGGAGGAGTTACGAGTGCGTTGCCGACCTTTTAGGGATTAGGGATTTGGAGATTTAGGGATTTAGGAGGGATTGGGGGAGGGGAAGGATTGGGCCTCCGGTAACCTCACTCACACGGCGAAACACAACGCTGTGGGTATTTCACGCCGGACGAGCCGACCCATTCGTGCCGAAGCTTGGCTCTCCCACACTTAAAAAATTTAAAATAATGTACTTTTTGTTTAAATGCAATTAAATAGCTTAAATTCTTATTTAAGTTATTCGCCAGTGTGTCTCGACAAGCTATTACAACAGCCGGTAGCGCGGTGTTTAGAATTGTTGCTAATGTAAAAATGCATTTGTTCTTTGTTTCGCTCAAGGAAAACATTACTGATATTGTTTTTTTTACACTCTTTGGATATCCCAATTTCCTCGCGAAGTAATAGTGGGGATTTAAGGATTTATGTTGTGCTTTGAATATGTTTTTGTTATTCTATTTTTGTCTTTGGTTTTAACATACCTTCAATTTTTAGTCGTATACTCTTTGGCAATCGAACTCACTACGTCCCTTGAACCCTTTGTCTGCCGATATATGACAAACAATAGAAAATACACTGTGTCTCGCGTGGAACTGCGTTCCGGTTAATTTGATTCGTCTGCTACAGAGATGAGAGTATTTTGCCAAAAAAATGGCACAAATTTGGGCTCCGTGCTATCTCTGTAAATTCAAAAATCGAAAACCCAGTAAGACTACAACTTGAAGGAGTACGCAAACTTGAAACCACTTGATCTGGTATTGCAAATAAGCATAGAGTTTAAAATAAGCATCTGTTGATTCGGGTATTATGTAGTAAAGTAATTGGTTACTAAATCTAATAAAAAGTGGCTATGGTCATTCGAGCGTTGAGTGTCATGCATTAAGGAAAACTCTTATAAACTTTAATGAATAATTAAATACAAGGTCATCAACATGTAGATTTGATGACAGACCCTATCAAACTCCCACTGGTATGCTTTCCTATCCCACACATGGAAGTCAGGCTACTAAAATCAATTTTATTCGTTCAGTGGATCATACATAATCCATACTCATAAAATTAATAACTATTAGTATATAATTAGAATGATATTTCACTCCACGGTCAACGCAGCGGTTGGGGATTAGTTTGTATCTATTATAGGAAGGCTATTAAAAACAAACTAGATACCAAAACAATGACCGAAATATTTCACTTGTATACACAAAATTCCCACAGAATTTAGACCTGAAAGGACTTGACTACTATACTATTCTATTTGTAAGTCTCAGGTCACAGGGACGCCCACGACACTTAAATTATTCACGCTTTCACCACGCTAGAATGTTTATGTTTTAACTGATGAAGTTATACTAAATTTGCTTTGAGGACCCAAGGATTCTCAAGGTCAAGGATCATTGCTTAGCTCGAATTTTTATTGTCATCATGGTTCTTTATTACTCGAAGGATGTTGCTATGGATCCTAGAAATGCTTGGATAACGTTAGTAATGTGATTTTACTACCTACTTTGAATTTGATTATGCCCATTATTCTTTATCATTATTCTTTTCTGAAACTAGGCTGATGTCCCATATTTGTAATTATGACAACAGTTTCAGTTTTTATGAACCTGGTATTTTTACTGATAAAAATTAGGTGTTGACTAAAAGTCACATTTTTTATTTTATCATGAGCTTAATTTATACCAAATCAACCCCTTATTTTTTGTACAAGGTAGGTACTAACATAATTATATGAACCTTTTCAATGAAACAATGAATTTATTTTTGGAAATAGGCCTTAAAACGTCAAAGTATATGTAAAAACTAGATGAAGCCCGCATTTCCTATTTGACTACTCTGAGAAAAAATGCCGAAATTAACTCAGAGGTCCAGACAATGTAAAAAATAATATAATGTGAGAACACCGAGCATGTACATTCTGTAGTGGCCTTTTGAGGAAAGAACTACATCAGTTTAAATGTACCCGTTTTGAAGACAGGCACGCAAGTGCCAGCTTGCAACCAGTATAGCTAACGGGTGCTGCTGACCTTTTCATTTCAAAAGAACATTTGGGTGGGTCGCGCAAATACTCAAACTGTCAGAACGCAGATAAATAGTAGTCGAAAAGCGCGGCAATGTCTCAGGCGGTCCAATAATTAATTGCCAAAATACTAAAAATGTCAATAACTTTCTTACATAGTACTAAGAAATAGAATAGCTTCTCGATTCAGAGGCGATAAACAGAGAAAAGTCACTTCTATTAACTCAAACTATACGTAAACATTTCAAGAGTCAAGTCTTAAAACAATAAGCGGACAGTTTAATAGGGCAACTAACTAAAATAAATTGTACATTCAAAACTTTAATAGCGAAGATATTAAATAAAAACAAAGATGTAAGATTCGTAGATTAATTGAAGCGAAACAATAATGCAACTGGGCGAGTAAATTAAAATAAACTTTGTAGAAGTTTGTAGTTTGAGTTTGGAACAGGTGAGGTGAGGGGTGAGGGAGGGGTTCGTTTGGACTAGGTTGAGAAGGCTAAAAATGTTTCACCTTCATATTGTCGTACTCAGAGTCATTTTAACGATTTCTTAACTCCGCCTCTAGCAATTGTTTTACGATGAAAATAATTACTAAGGAAAATTTTAAGTAACCATTCATTCGGTCTGTGAGTACGGCAATTGCATCTGATAATCTTCCGAAAATAATTGTAAATGACTGGGTGTTTTCAGGAGGGATATTCATTTAATCTTTTCTCCCAATCTAGATGGGACGCGAGGGAGTCTTAGACTCTTACTGACTGAAAACATCCCGTTTCTTCTATTGCTCCAGGCCGGGACTGCGTTATATTATTGCATAATTTTTCTATCAAGAAGAATATTATAAGAAGATTTAGGTGCTTAGATGCTAAGGACGCGTAGGTTTACTCCATTTTTGTTTTTATTTACGCCCTGTAAGGATATCTGTGGTTTTTGGAATTCAATTTAAATATGAAAAAATAAATTGGATGTTCTTTTTTTGCTTTTTGAGTTCAGCCTTCTTGATGAATTTTTAGTTTTTCACTATTTTTTTTCTAATTAAGCTATGTTTCCTTGGAAATACTTTATAACAAAGCTCGTGAACAATGTTAGTACACCCAAAAACCTACCACTTCGTTGAAAACAAACCTGACTTTCAACAACGCGAAACTATTTACTTGCCTTTCAACTATGCTAGAGCGCTCGACTGGTATCCGATGAGCCTTCAGTGTTGTACGAAAAGATATTTTAACTACCAAAGTTAAGGTATCTTTTTCAAAGTAGCTCGGTAACTAGTTTCATAGGTAACCAAGAAGTGACCTGGATTGACTATCTCGGGACTGTGGGAAGAACAATAAAGTGAAATGGTTTCTCTACTCGTTTTTATTTACAGGAATAGATGTGACTATGAAACGGTAGAAAATAACATTGATTTTTTCGTGGGTATGATTAAAACTAAAAGACTTCTCAGTTCCAACTAGACTTACAGGTGCAAGTACAACGATATCTACCTCAACACTGGTCCGAGTGGAAGGCTTTTCTCCTCAAAAGATCACTACTGGATGAACTTGCACGCTTGTTTCGAATCTAAAGAGACTGATCTCTCTGTCCCTTAATAAGCGAAGACCGATTTTCCGGCAATAGCTTTGAAAAACTGCTACAGAAACAAAAAAAATCTTTCACCTGAATTTATTCTCTTCTTGGCAGGTAATAACAAAATCTTGGTTTGGAGCAGTCTAATAACAAAATCTATTTCTGTAATTTATGATATTTTAATTATGCATATAATAAATATAATATTCATCATCATCAGCTTATAAGTGCACAATGCTTAGCAAAGGCCTCTTTTCACTCGGAGAAGGTTTGAGCATTAATCACCATGCTTGCTCAATGCGGGTTGACAATTTTAAACTTATAATTAGAAATTATAAATCCAGGTTTCCTCATGATGTTTGCCTGTTTACCTTCAACGTATGTCAGTGGTGTCAAAATAATCATAGA
Organism: Spodoptera exigua; assembly: GCA_902829305.4. Taxonomy (NCBI): domain Eukaryota; kingdom Metazoa; phylum Arthropoda; class Insecta; order Lepidoptera; family Noctuidae; genus Spodoptera; species Spodoptera exigua. The sequence continues at coordinate 6,479,231 of LR824625.2, read as the reverse complement.
AAGTACATATAACTCGGAAAAGTCACAATGTTACTTGCCAGGTTTCGATCCTGCATCCTCATGCATGAAAAGCGGGCGCTTTAACCTGCGAGCCACCACGACATTTTAATGATACGCATATAATATTATAAACACAAAAGAGAAACACTATTTATTATGTTTTCGGCGTAATTTGACGAGATACTCGACTAGTTTCAAGCCATGCTAGAGGCTCATATTCAGAGTAGCAGCGCGACAGTCGCCGAGTCGCGTGTCGCGGGATGCTGCTCATGAATATGGGCCTCTAACATGGCTTGAAACTAGTCGAGTATCTCGTCAAATTATTACGTGAGTAAGCCGAAAACATAATAAATAATTTAGAATGTCTCACGAAAGTTATTATAAAACACTATGATTTTGTCACATTCACGTATCAAAATTCAATCAAATTGACTGCACGGTTGGTGCGGTGGCCGGGCAACTGGCAGCCGTGCAACGTGTCGCGGGTTCGATTTCCGCACGGAACAACTCTTTGTGTGATCCACAAATTTTTGTTTCGGGTCTGGATGCGATGTGCATGTGAAATTGTCTGTTTGTAACCGCACCCACGATACAGGAGAAAAACCTAATGTGGGGCAAAGTTTTTTTTTAAAGAAGAAAAAAACAGAATCTCGTACTTAGCAGCGGCGTTTCTAACAACCCAACTAAAGAAACCATTGAACAAGCTAACACAAACACACAGCCATATATTTTCTAACACCGCCTCAAGAATTCTAACGGTCAATAACTCAGTTTTAAGAAACGAAATAAAATTCGTTGAATAGGTACCGTACCGCGAGCTACATCATATATTTTTCTTAAATTCTTCCACGAAATTTAACAACTGGGTTTCTGTGCTGTGAACCTATATTATGAGTACAGTTAAAACTCAGGTCGTTTGAAAAGGAACCCGTTTAACCGAATACCGATATGGGCCAAGTTTTCTTCATATCTTTTGCAGTTAAAGATCTTAGTAAAATATTGTTAGTGCTATAGTTTTTTGACTTATTTTGTACTGTCGACTGATTAGAAATGTGACTGACATAAAATTTTTTAATAATTTTACTTATTTTTTATTGTTTATTTACAGTTTTGTTACTTTTATTTATTATAACAACAGAAAAAATCTGTATTTTTTACATTTTTACTAATATTTTATTTGTATTTTTAGTAAAGTATTGCTTTTGTTTATTTTTGTGTTTTAAGGTACTGTTTCACTACACCGAAACCTTGGGAGTAACAATGTTGGGGTTGTGGTTAAAGCGCAATGATATACCGCGGCCCCGACCTAGAGCAGGAGAAAGAACGGGGTGGTTTGAGCCATACTCCTTCTCGCTCTACCCCGGTGAAAAAGGTCATTTGATGACTTTTTCACATCAAAAAAAGAGGTTTAATGTTATTCTCAACTATTTACTAATTTGGAGATATGAGAGAACACGTTAATAAATTTCAAAAAAAGAACTATGTATTTGCTGTCACCAATCCCAGCGCTTCTAAGATAATATTGTTACTAAGAGATAGTTTAACTTATATGCCTTTTAAAAAAATACAGATCTATTTCAGGGAAAACTAGTTACCGTACACCAATAACACTGAAGTCCAACCAAGTTATTACCTGAAAACATAAAAACTACTCAAGGTCGTTATTACGTAACAACACCGTGTTTACCTCTCAACAGTCTTGATACTTTGCACATTAATCTACTAAATAGCTGGAGAACAATAAATGTATTGGATTGGGAGAGCGTTTAAGAGTATCCGATTTGATTTTGGTGTTGGGGCTATACGATATCGTGGTAAGTAAAATTAAATATGAAGTCAGAATCGGAAAACTGGCATGAAACAACCACGGCGTTGTGTTTCGCTGTGTGAGTGAGGTTACCGGAGACCCAATACTTTTTCTTTTCCAATCCCTTAATCTTCAAAACCCTTATCCCCAACAGTTCGGCTACGTACTCGTATTTCCTCCGTTGTTGCAAGTGTTTATGGCTGATTGCTTACCATTAGGTAATTGGTCTGCTCGTTTGCCGCCCTATCACAGTTTTTATGGATCTCACATAAGCTTTATTAAGGGATGGGACAAAGGAGGAGAAGCGCCACCTGTAGATAAGCAAGCTACTTGTAGACAGCGGCAACACAAGTATCTTGTCGACCTTTGGGGTTTTTAGGATTAGGGAATTACTAATATCTGTGTGATCGAGAGACATACTAAATTTATAAATGAGGGACGTCGCCGTACTGCATTTGCTACTCATAGGTACTCAGTACTAGATCCGTTGTAACTTCAAACTAGTAGACGTTTTCTCAGCTTATTTATAGGAGTAAAAAATAAATTTATACTTTTTCATGACTGGTGCTAATTAAAGATAACGATATTGGTTATATCGTATCGAATATCTATTTTAAATCCGGATAATCCGCATAATACTATAAGGGAACTATTTTTTTTTTGGCAACGGAAAATCAACAATATAATTTCTTATCTACCTAAGCTATAGCAAGAAGGAGTGCCAGACTCTTACTGACTAAAAACCCACCCGTTCCTTCTCCTGCTTCAAGCCGAGAGTTCTGAACCTTATTGCGCTTGCCCCGCAATTGAAACTGAACATCGGCCCTATTGGGCCCAGTCTGTAGTGGTCTGTGGGCTCTTTGAGGCATTAACACATAACACACATAGCACCGACGCGTATGTGCGTTTCCTCGCACGCACTTAAGCGTCGGGGGCACTGAATGTGTTAACAGAACTACCTAACGCAGCGTAGGTACTAACAATCTTAGTCTATATAAAAATAGGACATTATATTATAGTGTCGAATAAAAATGCCCTACACCGATATTGCATCGGATAATCTAAAAACATTACTAGATCTCTGCCAAAATAGGTGTACCACAATAAGCTACTCTTAATTGAAGCTTCAGCTTTATTACACAGATGTTAAGGTTAAAAATCCACTGAAAAAAGGCTGATGAGCTGTTATTGATGGTGTAAAAAGTTTTCATATAAAACCTGATTATACAATTTGTGTGTATCCAGGAGTATTTATTTATCTTTTATTGAAGCTTAAAGGTTATTGTTGCCAATTTCGTGATATTAACGGTTGAAGAACTGTGCCATTTGTGGTTTTAATGTGTATTATAAATCTAAATTTTCATAGTATCATTTTATTTATTTAAAAACTAAAACGATACATAGTGTAATATTTTCTATTCTATTTTTTTTATTTGTAATGAGCCTACGTTTTTTATGCGACCAACGATGAAGCACGCTTACGCATAAGTAACCTATTCACTTGGGCCTTTTTTTTGGTGCGGGGAAAATCTTCAAATGACTTCTCCCGTCCAGGGTTAGGCGGGAGGGAGTGTCAGACTCTTACTGACTAAAAAGACCCCGTTTCTTCTCTTGCTCTGGGACGAGGCCGAGATGCCTCATTGCGCTTGCCCCGCTACCCCGGCTAAACATCAGCCCCAATAGGTCCCCGTCTGATTCACTCGGGCCCTAAAGACACGTCACAGGAACTCTTCGGGGACTGTCATCAACAGCCTGATTCCATCCTTCTGATGGACAAAGGCCTCCCCAAGTGCACGCCATTGAGCCCGATATTCAACTCTTCAAGGAATACGGACTCCGGAAAAGAACTCCACTTTTTAGCATTTCCAACGAAAAATATATATGCGAATTGTGTGGGTGGGACTTTATTCTGATTATCGGGTGATACGACGATTAATAGGACTAGGATGAAGGGTAAGTTGTGCAGTTCCTCTGTATACTCCTTGAAATGTATACTCATCATCTTCCTGCCCTTGTCCCGTTTTATTTGGGGTCGGCGCAATATGTTTTTTTCTTCCATTCTGTCCTGTCACCCGTCACGCTATCGCTAACTCCTCTGTCTTCCATATCACTTCTCACCTTGAAATGTATACTAACAGATGATAATGCACCACCTCGTCTGGTTTTCATAAACGACTTGATAAAGGCCAAAGAAAGTTGATGGCTTTCAACTGATTGATTATTATAGCTGTTATTATCATTTTATATGATAGAGCGTATTAGGTAAAGATAGGGGAAAACTTCTATTTTATCATCCTTTTTTTCTGCTTCTTCATCAGATTTATCGCCCGTCATCCAGATGCTACGTCCTCTCCAGTGACTATCAGATCGAACAGTTGGAAGGGATCTGCATCCATCGGCTTATTTCTGGTTGTCGCGTGTACAACCTACACTGCCTGTGTGTGGCTTATATTAAAAAACCTTTCTGAATCATCGGCAGTCGATTCACCGGCTACTACCATTAAAAATTAAACTAGCCAATCCGATAGAAAATTTCTTTTTTTGACCAAAACGGTATCACAGTTTTCTAAGTTTCTGACGGTAAAAATATAAAGATTAAAATAGTTCTAATATAGCCAATAAAGTAATGCAATAATCAAAGTAGTTCTTAAATGAATGTTGAGGAAAAACCGACCATATTGGCATTATCCTCGCAAGTGAGTATCAACCTTGAAGACAAAGGCTTAAGCTTTAACTTAGTTTCACTAGAGTTAAGCTAAAGCGTCTTAGTGCGGCGCACTTGCATCACAAAGTCCAACCCAGTTAATATTATTTCGATAAATTACTAATAACTTGCGTTATGTTGCATATATTCATAGTTTAAGTTCTTGATAGTTTTAGTGGCAAAATTATGGTTCACAAGTTAGTGACTAGTATTGATGTTTGGTGTTATTGAAAGGGTATAGCGATTTAATAAAAAAGTTTATAATTTTAGCCTTTGACTGTCGACATGGCGTTTAATATTTCAAGAAACAATAATTTATACTTGACCATTACAAGCGTAATTAGCTTGTCGTCAGATTTAGTACTCTACTAATCTATAACTATTGAAAAAATAATAACATAAATCATTATGTATGTTAGGAAAAACCTACACTTATTTGTAAAGGTATCTGACAAACATGATTATCATACTAGACATAGGAATAGATTGAGTCAGCCTTTGTTTAGATTGGCAAAAGTGCATAAGTCATTCCTGGGTTTCTGTGTTAAATGTTATAATAAAATCCCAGTTGAAATTCAAAATTTAAATGAAAGCAAATTTAAATTATGTATAAAGAAACATTTATGTAAACTAGCATACTACAAACTAAATGATTATATACAAGATAAAAATGCTTGGAGGCTAGCTGGTCCTACTCCACAGGATGTTTAGAGTATTTTTTTTTATTTTAATTATTAAATTGTACACAATGTTGTTAATTTTTGATGAACTTCTAAGTTTTTGTAAATGTGAGTACCCTGTAACCTATTATAATTAAGTAAGACTTGTAGAATATAGGTACTTGTGTCGGCTGGGAGCTGTCATGCTCACTCAGAGGTCTCATTGGCGGTGGCACGGGCACTGGATCGCCCAATTCCCTATAATATGGTTGAGTTGGGCGGTGCTGGTGTACGTGTCATGTTCGTGAACGGGCGCCGCCTATTGGGACTGGTCATCTCCAGGCTGTCTAAATATGTTGTCCTTGAGGTTCACTTCTTTTTCGTACTTTTTGCCTGAACATTAGTGTTACATTGTTCTCACATATCAGAACCAACTAAATTATGTAACAAAGAAATGTATTGTAAAACTGATTGAAAAAGAGTAACCATGGAGTTTCTTGCTCGTTCTTCTCCATAGGAATCTACACTTTGGAACGAGCAAATAGCTTCACTAGAGGACAGACGGACAGACTGACACGCTTAATTTTAAAGCTCATATTATATACTTTTTTCCTTTTTTGCTTGCTTGACGTTCAAAAGTGCCTACTGTGGTCTAATTGAAATAAATGATTTTTGACTTTTGACTTTGACATTGTTATGTAAAAGCCAAGCCTATGGAGGTCCATATAATCAAACTGGTAGGTACATAACTTGAAACAATATAAACGTTGTGGTTAAAAGTTGTGGTGATAGAATATTAGGGATACTTTTATAAAGAAAATACGTCAAACTGAATTGTTGATAATAAATTGCAAATTCAAAAATAAACATATTCTATTCTTTCATTTAATGATATAGTACGAGAGCCCACGACCAAAATTTTTGTCTCATAGCAATACGACCAAAACCGCATCAAATCGATAGATACGATTATCTTGAACTCAAAAATACCAATATCAGAAATTTTCTGCGTAGCGTTTGATCTGACCGAATTTTCAAAATTGTCAAAGAATTTTACCGAACTGCATCATAGCAATATGTCTGATTTGCAGACTGTAGTTAAATGATAGATCTGAGATACCAGAAACATATTTTTCAGACGTTAGTGGTGTAGCGCAAACCCGTAAAATCACTTACAAGATTAAAAAATGAAACAAAAAAAATGTCTCATAGCATTACGTCTGAAAATCTTTTTTATTAGTAAATTTTGGTTATTTGATGCGAACAAGTAGCACCTTCTCTATCAGACAACTTTTCGATACCCAGATATCATTTAAAAATCGTATTGAGGCATCTTGAATTTTCTATTACAAATCAATGAATACGTAGCGTCCCTGAATTTATTAGATGATAATTAACAAAGAATTTACCCGAAACCGTAACATTGAAGTTGAAGGACTGAAATAATCGGTTAAATTTGTTGACATTTTCAAAAATGCGCTCAGGCTATGTGCTACGCGCAAAATGTCTGAAAACAGGTTTTTGGTAATCATGGCAGCAATACGAAAAGTTGAAAAAAAAATTATCCGTATTGCTATGATACAGGTCGGCTAAATTTGTTGACATTTTCAAAAATGCGCTCAGGCTATATGCTACGCGCAAAATGTCTGAAAACAAACTTTTTCGTAATACAATCATAAAATCTATGTACATTTTCACTATCAGACGTATTGCTATAGTACCGACTGTTTTTTTTTTATTGACACAGCAGAAATGGCCTCCCACGCAGTTGCTACACTTTCGACCGTTACTACACGCGTAGTCGCGTTCAGAATCATACAATCTAACAATTTTATAGGGTTTTTGCCGTATTGCTATGAGACATGGTTTTGGTCGTGGGCTCTCGTACTAATATCTTTAATATCGTCTAGCTAATTTATATTATACAATTTTAACTGACTATTATATTAACTATTTTTTTTTGACCAGTTATAAAATTATTTCTTTTATAACTTATACCACACCTAAGTTCGACTCTAAACTCAGTGAACGGCAAATATTTAGCCACACTATTTGTTTAAGCAAACTGATGTTTCAAATTGGAGTAATAAACATCACATCCACAATTTGAGTTCTATGTACATATATTAAATTTGAATAACAAATCGTTATTTGATATTCATATCGAGCAGTTGCTTTTAGGGTCCCGTATCCAGTCATCGAAGCGTGGATCTACGTCGGCAAGCAAGATTAGCTCAATGCCCGACCAAAAACAGACTCAAGCGTACGGGGATTCGCGTCCCGCGCGCTTCAATGAGACGGACCACTACCAGGATTGCAGGGCAAGAGCAATCATGTGAACTGGCCCTGGCCTTAAGAAGGAAAAGGAATGGGATAGTTTTAAATCAGTAAGTATCCAAAGGGTTAAATAGGAAACCCAATTACTAAAACTACGCTGTTCTTGTGTCTCATGGCCAGTGATAACCAAACATTTGAAGATTGCTGGGTATTTTTCTTGACACAATTGATAGTGGCTACTTCTGATAACAAAATAGAACTAAAATTAAATCCCACGAATGATTCAATAACCCTATAGGCTGACAACATACTGACTGTAATACCACGGCTATCATCAGCGGTGCAGACTGCTTACCGCCAGGTGATCACACTGCTTGTTTACCTGCCTTTTCGTTTTCATCCCGCTTTCCATATGCGGTTCCAAAATGACCTCAACGTTTGTTATTAAAAATAAAAATACATTAATAAGCAATTTACAGACACACAAACTAACCATTGTAGAAACAGAATCTATTATGTAGGTACCTACAATAATTGGAAAGCTTTCAACAGATCCATACATTAATTATAGCCTTAGTCCATTATTAACTATTCGGTCTTTGTCTAATAGGATTTAAATTGTATGAACGTGTGAGTGAGGTTACCGCAGGACAGGACCTTTTACCATATCCTCTAATACCTAATCCTCAAATCCTCAATCCCTGAAAAGCTGGTGCAGTTTTGAGGATGTCCATGGACGGCGTCGATTGCTTACCATCAAGTGATCCTTCTGTTCTTTTACCGCCTAATTTCTTTTTCCTACCTGCGTCACATTCACATTTCTCTCATCTGGAATTGTGTCTAGTATATTGGCAATAGGCCCACGAAAATGGGGATTACATCTTTAAGCTGCTAGTGTATTAGAAATCAAATGAATTAAAAATAGTATGACCTCTTTGTTATTTTTCAACGGATTTTTTATGGGACAACAAGCCCGCCACATCCACTCAAAACTGCAAAAACGCTGCAATACTTGTTAGCGAGAATCTACAGTAGATACAACAATGAAAACACCGAAATAATGAAGTCCGACGCTTCATAAGAATGAATGTATGACTGTTTTGGATCCTTAAACGAAATAAATCAGAAGATATTATTTGAGAAGAAGGAAAATAGAAATAGTTTCCATTACCCTCGGTAAATTTAATGCAAGAGACAGAATAACTTAAGTTTAAAGACACAAAAGAGAATTTATTCTAATTGTACACAACTAGGAGAAGCCCAGTCACTAAACATAGTACCTATATGTAGAAATGTTGAAGCAGTTTTCACTATTTAGAAACAAGGTTAATATAATTTAGTTTGTACAAAAAATCTGTAAAGAAATTATTTCGCCCGCGGCTTCGCTCGCGTGGTATGTTGATAAAAGGCCTTTGTCCTATTCCGGAGTATATTCCATGCCTGGGCCAAATTTCACCCAGATCCGTCCAGCCGTTTTTGCGTGATGAAGTTACAAACATCCAAACATCGTAACTTTCGCATTTAATTATAATATTAATAAGATTATAATCGTTCCCTATCCCAATCCATTCAGAAGTTTTAGCGAGAAATTGACGAACATCCATCCATGTCGACTTCCAAATTTTGTCGTATATATAATAATAATATTATTTGATATATAAACTTTTTGCTTATTCCAATTAAGCGGTTCCATTTTCGAGTAGTGTGCGTTGTGTATTGTTAGATTTTCAGAAATTCTCACTAACAGCGTTGGGTCTGGAATTGTGCCCAGTATTTGATTTATACTTGCCTGCTGTTATTATGGGAATAATTACATAACTGGCAAAATTGTTGTAAGCCGATTATTACTTACATACACGTCTTGGGGTAAAAAGGTTAAAAAACATAAAGTGTGGTAGTGCCATGCTTCGGCACGAATGGGTCGACTTCACCTTAGTGATACCACGACCTTGCAGACAACTGGATTGAAACAACTATAGTGTAGTGTTTCGCCATGTAGGTATCTCTTTTATTCTCTCCAATTCCTTAATCTCCAAAGCCCTAATCCCTAAAAGGACGGCAACATACTCGAACTTCTCCGTTGTTATAGCTGTGCATGGGCGGCGCTAATTGCTTACCATTCAGGTAATCTTTATGTGTGCTAATTCGATGTTCAAACACAAAAAAAAATTGCAATACAATGCTATACAGGTTTACCAAATACCCAAAGTAAATAGGAACAAATATTTGCATAAATAAAACTTAACTTAAACCTCCTTTCTATTCAAATTGCCATGCCGAATAGCATTCAACTGCACAATACAGTACATCATATCAGTTAGTCTTCAATACAACTAAGACTCAATACTCGAAACTTGGACGACCAAACTTTGATCCTGCAACTTTATATCAAAGATCGAAATTGTTAAATGGCCAGATCCACTTGACGGGGGTAACAAACATCCATAAATTTACAACGCACCATGCCAGTATTATCTCGGTGTAAACGAGGCATAGTCGCATCTAGTGATGCAGTGTAGCGAGAATTTATTCGATTTTGAATCGGTTGTTGTAGCGGTTAATAAAAGTTTAAGTACTCTAACAATTGTCGGGTGATTAATTGATTTGGTTCACAACTTGAGATTGAATTCAATCCAGGGGTTTTTTTGTGGTATAAGTCAGCAAACGAGCAGGCGGATTACATGCATTATTTATTGATTGATTAGGCAACACCAAAGAAGTTACGAGTGCATTGCCGACCTTTTGAGGATAGGGGTTGCGGATATAAGGATCTGGAAGGGATAGGGGAAGGGGAGGGATTAGGCCTGCGGTAACCTCACTCACACGGCGAAACACAACGCTGAGTTGTTTCACGCCGGTATTCTGTGAGGCTGTGGTATCACTCCGGTCGAGCCGACCCATTCGTGCCGAAGCTTGGCTCTCCCACAATTGTCAGGGTTGCTTGTCAAGCGTAATAATGTATCGCAGCTCTGGCCTGAAGGAAACGGGATGGTGTTTAGTCAGTAAGAGTTTACCTACGACAGGAATTCCTTAGAATTAATTATTGGTAGAGTGCAACGATAATTAATTTTAATTCAGCCTGTAGATTTTAATATATCGGATGTTAATTTGTTTTGTTTGAAGGCTGGAATAGTTTATTTATTAAACGCAAAATGTGGATTTCACTTTTTATTTCATAAGGTGTTTGTGGATATCGGAACCTGACTATTCAGAGGATTTAGTGTCCCATAAATACCCTGGGACTTTTAAGCAAATCATATCAATCATCATTCTTTTATTAATGTTGGCGTCTTTTGAAGTTTTGTGCTAAAACCTAAAAAAAGGTTAAAGAAAATAGGTTTGTATTTAAAAACACAAGCATCTGTCAACTCAGTTTCTCTGTAACACAAAGCGACGGCTGGCAACTTAAAACAAAGCAGAAAGAATTCCTAGTATTTTTAACGATATACGAACCTTTTTTGTCTGAATCGCATTCGGCTACCAAGTGACGTTTGTAGAGATAGACATGTTATAAAAATATTTCCTTTTTCACCACAAACTATGTGAGTTCTTTTGTTACAGTCGGCGACTTATTGTTTTCATTTTGAACTTTGCATTATGCATTTAATTTTTAGCTGGAAAAGTAGAGGAATTTGTTTTATCGTGTAAAAGTTAGGTGAAAATTTTACGAAAAAGTTTTAAGTGACGTTTGAAATGCTTTTTTAGGATGCGATGATGATTCTGATACCATTCTGCTGTCAAACGTCAAAGTTTATATTACCTTATTTGCAGTGTCTTGTCACAATTATGGAGTTATAAACACTATTTACTTATTAAGTCATAAAGATAGTTTGAGCAAAGTGAATTCTACCGTTATAAATAGCAACAGAAATGTGAGAAAAACACATACATAGTAACCAACCAATGCTGTAGTTTCCGTATCGAAACGTCAAAAACGAGTTATGACGTCATAACATTTTTGCGTCAAATAGCTTATTTATTTCTTAATAGTTAGCTACAAAATATCTAAAACTTAGTGTATCGATCGATCGATGAATAAAAGTAAAGTTATTTTTAATTATTTTATTGTATTGAAACATCGAATTAATTTATTTTTAACATAGGAAATTAGCCAATTGATGTTACACTCAATGGAAAAATTCCAACGGCAAAATTGAAAAGAAAAATGGCGGCGAAACAAATGATAAACAACTTGAAACAGCAACAATTAACAGCCAGTCATTATACACAACAAAACAGTATTGTATCTTTAGAAATACTTCAATAACATACGATTCATCATTTAAAAAGAACGGCCAGGTATTCGGCCGCCCTGTTAGTAGTAAACAATCGATGAGTTATTATCAGTCGGGCGCAGGCGTTCACTTCTATTCACTGACGCAGGGGCAATATAAAAAGAAAAATAATGTTCACCTGTGCTATTATTGTTGTGGTGAAAATATGAATTATTCAAAAGGTAAGCGCCAAACGCCAGTGATTTGTACTCCGGGTTTTGTTCCTTCAGAAAAAAAAATCGCATCGTTTCCACGGATTTTTTTGAGGTACACTACCTACACCAACCTTCGGCCTTTTTTCTTTTGTATTCGTTTTTTATTTCGAACGCCAATGCAGAGATTTGTTAACGAACCGGACTGGCGATACTGTTCGAGATTTGAATTTGAATTTTCGTATGGATTCTCGTAATGCCTATTAAAACTTTTTTGCGAATTAGCGCTACATTAATGTGGTAATAACTTACTTTATTTGACTTTATAATTCGATGTTTTAGATATATACAATACTAGCTTCCGCCCGTGACTTCGCTTGCGTGGTGTGTTGACAAAAATCATGTGTTCATTCAATTCATTGTGTTAATTTAGTGTATCACCTATCTACATACTCAATAATAACCAAATCGGTTAGCCATTCTTGTGCGAAAGATTAAAAAACCTACATTATAACAAACTTTCAAATTATTTATATTTATTATAGTACGAATTAGTAGAATAGTAGGATTTGTATGTTTTTTTGATGAAAATATGTAAATACGTTTTTTACAAGTACCTAATCATTCCATATTATTGTAAAACCGACGCAAGTGTTTTGGCATATAAAATAATTGACTTGTTTACATAAATGTCAAATCAACAAACGTTCATTTTACTCATAATTCTTTTTTTTTTCAAATATATTTTACCATTTACCGCCCCGGCTTCACTATTTAATGGTTTCTCCTACTAAGTAGATAAAAGTTTCTTCACTATTTAATAGATGTTACATAAAAACCCTCCTCTTCAATCACCATGTTCATTGAAAAAATATCATCAGAATCTGTTGCGTAGTTTTAAAGATTTAAGCATACATAGAGATATAGGGACAGAGAAAGCGACTTTGTTTTATACCATGCAGTGAATTGTTAAACCTCTTTCCCCTTATTACAAAACAAGGTTTATCTTTAGTCCAGGTTTAAACCTTCAATTCGAAATACGAAAAGTGGCTCAAAGGTTTAGTCCTAGACTAAAGTTAAACCTTGTTTTGTAATAAGGCCGCTTAGGTATAAAAAGGTTAAAAAAGAAATAAAAAACTAATTATACAATTATTACCTTCTTTATTTTTTTCCCTTTTTATTTTACCAATACATTTTAACAGCTAGAATTATGTTCAATTTAATGCACAGTTAGGTGAATATATTGTTAGTTAGGAAATATTTAATTAGATACAAGTTCGTAATAAATAACAAATATAATTGAAACACATAGACAGGGAAACATTTTACATACATGTATTTAATAGTCGTTAGAAGATTTTTACAAACCTGTATTTATTTAAGGAAAAATGTTAAAGGTAGAAAGTAATTGAAAATACATGTAGCGATTTACGTTGGAAGGAAAATTCACCGTAGGAAAATTGGTGAAATAGATTCTTGTTATAAATAATAATATAGATTAGAAATAAATTGTGAAATTATGAGAAAAATCTTTTAACAATATTTAAATAATTATTAATAAAATTTCTGTAGTATATCTTTTATACAGTAATTTTAGTGAAACAATGAATATAATAAATTATAAATATAATAAATATCATTTATTTGTGTTAAATAATACGAGAATTTTGTTCTAAATTTAAATAAAGTCTTGATACGCTTTCAAAATAAAAAAATGGAAGAGAAAATCAAACACTGATTTTTGTGCAATAATTTGCGTGAAATATTTTTTTTATGTTCATTGTATTGTAATAAAAAATATTCTACCAAAGCAATAGTTTACGTAAAAATTACAAAAAGCATTTACTGAATTTGTTAGATCCAGTTTTAATCCTAGTTATATGGCTTGTATAACATCAGGTTAAGATTACACAAATAATTAATTCGATCATACATTCCAGTTCTTAAAAACATTATAATTAATTCTTATACAACAATATCTTCATAATTATTTACAAATTTATAATAATATTTAACACTTTATATTATAAATATACAATTATTTAATGCACCATCCATTTTAAAATATAGCAAATTAAATAAATAATTCTATTATTTTAACATCTCGATTTATTTATAAACACAGCCTTGTAAGCTACTTTTGAATTTAATAAACAAAATAAAAAAAACATTATATATTTTTAACAATGTTATATTTTTCAACAAAACAATTGTTGTAACATTGTCCAACGTTCCTACCTATATAATTAGCTAATAAAATTTCGTGATTATTGTTAACTTTAAATAAAGTCTATTGTTATTAGTTTATTGTTTGTTATAACAAAATTGTTACTTCCAAACAAAGCTTTAAATAATAATAGGTATATTTATAAAAACAATATTGACACTCAACTTTTATAATTATAATAATTATTTGGACTAACACTTATTATTTAGAAATATTAACATTATTGTTAAGATTAAAAATGAACATTATTATTAAATTAGTTTGCAAATATTTACAAACAAATCACTATTATAATTATTTACATTAATTAATCTAAGTAATCAGTCTATGTTAACAGTATAATTTCCTTACATTATTCTGTTACTTACGACATTTTGTTATCGTTACTATTTTTGTAATGTTAATAAAAAACCATTGAATACTTTTACACTTAACAAAATGTGTTTGTTAAAAAAATTCAATAAAAATATACATAATTATATTAGTAAAATTTTCTTATAAAAACAAAATCAATTAAATATAATTCTGTAGATACTTTTCCAATAGACTGCATAAAACACGTATGATTTTATCATTAATACATTTTTCCTTGAATAGATATTAAATATAAATTCAAAAATACTGAGCGAAAAGTATTTTAATTATATGACACAATAATTACTAAAATAGTAATAATAATAGGCTTCATAGAACAGGTTGTTATTTTATTTGTATAATATTAATTTAAATACATCGGAACAGTTATATTTTCATTGCACTCAATTCCTTTACTCCTTAATAAAACAAAATTTAATATTATTCGTTAATAATATTGTTATTGCGTAAGTAATAGTTGGGTTGAAAGCAATTAATAAATGTAATTAAAAATATTTTTCGAATAAGCAAAAGCATAATTATTATTTATAATAAGCTAGCAGACCCAGCCACGCGTTGCTGTGGCTAAGGTTCTTGTCATATACAAGAACCTGTGACTATAAATTGAGATGTAAGCTATCCTATCTTTCAAGTTGGATCAAAATACAAATTAAATTTAAAATCGGTTTAGTAGTTAGGAGTTCATCGCGGACAAATGCGTGACACGAAATTTTTGTATATAAAGATATAAATAAAATTTAAAAACGCTAAAAAAAGTTTTATAGTAAATAATATATTTTTATAGCCAATTTTAAAATCCAATCTGTTGTCAAGCAATATTAAGAAAGAAGAATTCATTTAATAAAATCTTCAATTAACCTCTATACTACAAAACTTCAAAGTTATTCGCGAACAAAAATAGGTATTACGTTCGAATTCAAAAACCTGCCTCTAGTAAGAGTCGGTTAAAATATGTCAAAATTCTACATTTATTTGACAAAATCGACAGCTGTAATCGAAATAAATTTTCCACCTACGCCCGAAATTAAAGACTTAAATATATTAGATATTTCATACAAAACCAGATGAGGATAATTATAACAGAATGGTTATGGAATCCGTACTCTAAACGCACAGCCGACACTTCAATAAGCCGTTTATAAATTATCAGAATTGGAACTGTAGGATTGGCTAGTCGTTTGAAATAAAACCAACCCACGCACTTAATGGCATAATATGAAAACGTTTTCCATAAAACGTGGATTGGTAAGCAAATGGAGAACTCAGATACAGATTTAACATCGACATTAATAAAAAACATAAAATAACATAACAATATAAAAAACATAAAAAATAAACATAATAAATTATTGGCATTTAAAAACTTTAGTCAATCGTGATGTATGTAGGTACAACAAATATTTTTGTTGGTATTAAATAAAAATTAAATATGATATGACATGTTATCATTACTGAATTTAATTTACGTAATATATGTAGACACGGGTGTGTGTGATGTGTCACAGATTAAAAAAAATAAATCAAAATATCTGTTTTATAATCAGAACCGTTTAGAAGTGGAATCTTTTGCCGGAGTATTTATTCCCCAAAGGGTGTCTTAAAGTACCGAGTGAAAAGGTTGCTTTTGGGTAGTTTTGTTGAAACATAAGCCAGATGTACTTGCCAAAAAAAGATCTTGATCCATTTGCAACTAAAATTAAAAAAAAAAACAACATTCTTAAGAATACTGTTCCATACTCAAAACCTTGTCTTGTATCTGTCTGTACATTCAACGTTATGGACAATTTCTTTATTTAATCTTAAATTCCGTTCCGATTTCTTCAACCCTGATATTATCTAATTATTTTATTTTACGTACAAATTATTAAATCTACATTAAAAGTAGGCGTTACAGCTATCTAATTGATGTCCCACTGTAGCTTTGGAATAGTTGTAGGAAGAACTGC
Organism: Spodoptera exigua; assembly: GCA_902829305.4. NCBI lineage: Eukaryota > Metazoa > Arthropoda > Insecta > Lepidoptera > Noctuidae > Spodoptera > Spodoptera exigua. The sequence continues at coordinate 6,462,810 of LR824625.2, read as the reverse complement.
AGTGTTAAAACCATTATTGTTGGGAGACATGTTTCCGTTGCTGCACCTGTTAAAGATATTAATTTATTTTTGAATACGCATTCGTACCACAGTCAGCTTTTTATTTATTAAGGAAAGTTCTCTCCGGATATTTTAAAAATTGGTTCGCATAGTACATAAGGTTTCTATAGATTTATCTACATCGAAGAAATATTATGTAATAATTTGAAGTGTGGCTCTCTGTTCTCTCTCTGCCAAACCAAGGCTCTCCCTTTCTTCGAGCCGATCCATTCGTGCCAAAGCAAGGCTCTCCCTTGCTTGGCTCGGCTCGACCGGAGTGATACTAAAGCCAACAGAGTTGTGTGTCGCCGCGTCAATGAAGTTACCGAAAGCCCACCTTTTTCCTTCCTAATCCGTATTCCTTGAAACCCTAATCCTCACAAGGCGAGTCATGAACTCGTAACTCTTCTGTTGTCCATATCCAATTGCTTACCATCAAGAAATCTTTGTTTACCGTCCAGTCTCATCAAAAAATAAGGATGCTTAATAAGTAGCATTTTTTCAGGACCGTCTTCATTTCATTTGAAATTTCTTGTAGTGAGCCAAACTATCGCTGCGTAAATAAAATGCCTAATAAGAAGTATTATTTTCCTACTCAAAAGTTAATCTATAAATAATTAATAATAAACCTAATAGTCATGTAAATAAAAATCAATTTTGAATTACCTGTGAGACTTCTGCCTAAAGCTGAAGCAGGGTTTGCACTTCGCTCCCGTAAAACTATAGTATGGCTTGTCGATCTCCAAACGTCGAAAATCGACGCTTCACATCTGAAAGAGGTAAGATGTATAAAAAATCATATTTTAATTATACTTAAGTTACTAGCTACTCTCGCGCGGTTTCACCCGCTGCTCGAGTCCATTTGATCGTAGCGTGATGTTTTATGATGCCTGTAGCACTCAGGAACATTGTAGCTATCTATCAGTGGAAGAATTTTGGCAGTCCGACCAGCGGTTCCAAAGATTACCCCCTACATAAAAACTTACAAATTTTACCTCTTATAGCAAGCTCGGGTAACACTATCCCAGAATAAAACGTATATTCGTTTTTCATCGGCTTAGAAATTTGGACCAAAGTCACCTCCCTGGGACAAAATAACCCGAACTTACGGTAAGCAGTTTTTTATCTAATGTTAGTTTATGGTTTAGATTAGATAGAATATTATTTTTTATTGTCTTTTTTATTATTTACAAATAGAAGATTAAAATGAAAGCATTGAACTCGTTTGTGTTTTAGTATTTTAACTTCTTTGCACTTTAAACAAGAATTTTAAAGATGCAGACGGCCTTTCCAAGTATATTTTGTTGTGAGATAAACTAAGACGAAGACTTATATCGGGCTGTTTATTATGATAATTATAATATTAACAGCTCACCGTATCATGAGAGTAGGCACTGGGGAATGTACGGCAGCTTCCAACTCCAGCGTTGCCAGACTGGATGCATAGCCATTGCTAAAGTTAAGCACATGGTTGGCTGTGAAACCAGGAACCTGGAAATAATGAAAAAAGTTATAACTTGACAAAAAAAATATAATTATTAACTATGTATATATTATTATATATGTATATTTAATTTTTTAATTATCATAATTAGATGCAGTTTTGAAAACTTATTTACGCTATATAGTATATTATATATTCCTATATAAAACTATTTACGACTACAAATTAGATATTGTTACGGTATTTAAATTGAATGGAATAAAATTACATGTGATACGTAGAATTTTATTCAATATTTTAAGTACACAGAGGTCACAGACGTTACAGTCTCTTTTAAAGTTCAAAATTTGTGTAAACCGGCGTGAATCAACCACATCGTTGTTTTTCGGCCAATCCGTTTCCCCTCCCCCAATCCCAAAATTGCCAAAACCCAAGTCCCGAAAAAACCGGCAAGGCGCTTTTGTAATTCCTCGTGTGTTATCCACGGGCGTCGAAGATTGCTTACCATCAGGTAATCCCAGTCCCAGTTACGGTCATACCAATAAAAATAATTTAGTCTCTGTGCACAATCATAATCATTGTTTCTAACAGACAGGCTGACGTCATCGACTCACCATTTGCTCATTGACGAACCACGTGATGTTTGCAGCGGGTAGAGACGGCGGTGACGAACAATTGGCCCTTATATGGTCACCGCCGATGTAGGAGATACGATCTGACGTCACATTCGGACTTGTTAAAGGCGGTTCTGTTGGAGAAATTGTATTTAAATAACATGTTATGGAATATTTGGCATTATAATTGGAGTTTTTTATTGTTTTTTCTCCTATCTTGTCTAGTTTCAGTTATCAACGCGGTGAACGGTTGCCACGGTGTCGCGGGATCGAGCCATAAATGGAAGAACACTTAGTATTTATTTTTAATGTGACGCTTTTTACTCGAAAGATATGCTTGACCTACAGGAATCAACTAAAGAGGCAGTTTTTCTACGAAACAACAATTATTATGACTGCTTATTATAATAAAACCCCAAGTCAGATTATGTTATTTGTATATTTCTTGGAACCAATAAATTCGTAATAAATATAATGAAAACAGATCTCCGAAAACATTGAACGGAAACAGTTACCACGTGTAGAATTATTGGTAAAATATGATTTTTATCACTATTTCGTTGACTTAGATTTTTAATTTGACTAAGACAAAAAATCTAGCAATTTATAATACTAAATTAGCTTTTTGCCCCCGCTTTGCACGGGTCCATCTATTAATCTTATTCCCAAAATAGTTTTCCCCTCAACTGTTCAATATATTCTTTGATAATTGTAATAGCACAGTTGACAACATTAGTCCAGGCATTGCTAACACATTATGTGATTAATTTTTTTATAGTAGGTATGTATATAGGTATGTATGATAAAGATAAATTCTAAGAAAAGTAAAAATTCAATTTTGTTGTTGTTTTTTTGTTTTTTTATAATTTCCACCTTTTAGTTCCACCACCAGACCAAGGCACTTGATGGATAAGGTACGACTTACACTGTGGGTCATCTAATCTACTTATGGGCAAGCTTTATTTAGAATTGCCTAATATCAAATTAAGATTCATTCATAGATACTGATAATTAAGGTTCATATTCCAATGACCATGTGTCGTTCCAGGTCGACCTATTAAAAGCGTATTAATTAGATGTTCCTAGAACCTCGATTATACAATATTGATGTTCGATGAAAATGTAAATAGATTTATTGTAATAACCATTGATGTTACTCGTATGTAACTATTTAGATCACATTCTGGAGAGTTTTGGATTTTTTTGAAGAATATTTATTTGAATATAATGTTTCGGAGGTATGAGAGACCAGGGTGTAAAGTTGAAAAGGGAGGATCCTCCGACCAGACGGGTGTTGTGTCTAGTGGGCTACTGACCGACAGTTGTTGTCGGGATTTTGTACCTCTTTTAATTGCGTCGAGAACTGTTATACCGCGATGTTGAAACTTGAATATTATTGGTGCTGTTGCTACGTTTTGTGTGGTAGATGTCGCTATAATGTTATGTAGTAGAAAGAGAAAGAGTGTGTGTGAGAGAGAGAGATAAATAGAGAAAGAAAGTAAATGTAATTCATTTACTTTGTGTCAACAGTAAAATTCAAATAAAATATAGAACAAAAAAAACCTTCAGTCACTTAGTTCTGTGGCCAGGCCAACGAAAACAAAATCACGGCACTAATTTCAGTATTATCTTACGTTACCCTAGGAAGATTATGGATCGAGATATACACTTGTCTTGCTTATTTACTGAACAGTTCAGACATGTACTAAAAACCGAATCTTTTACTACAAAAAATTCAAACAATCGAATATACAAACAATATGTACTTTCGCCGTTCTGAAATGAATTCCACAGAAGTTGCGTTTGAAATCGATTGACATGGAGCAGTTACATATTTATTTTGAATTTAACTTGCCAGATTCGTACTTCGGTGTCATCCCATTAAAGCAACAGGAAAATGCTTGCAGGTATATTTATATTTAGTTATGTATGCTATATTCACCAGGAAAAAAAAACACAGACTCCATAGAAAAATATTTTCCAACGCCTCTACCATTACATGAAAGGGGATTTCAATTTCAAAAACATCTAAAATAAATTGATTGGAAAAAACAACCTTCTGCCATTGAAATAGGGGTCCGTTTTATTTTTGTCGACAAAACGCCATCTGTATTGTGAATATGCAATATTTCTGCTAACCTAATAAAAGATTCTGCAAAAGGGTTCGGGGCAGATGGTGACCGGTCCAACCTTTCTGACGGATTAGAGGCTTTTGTTTGAAAACTAAATAATTTTCGAAGTGGATTGGAGTGCGATGGGATATTTGTTTTCATAGATTATTTGTTTTCATCATATCAGAACTTCGAGTGCTTTGTACACACAATCAGAGACAGCATCGTGCTGAATAAAAGAAAAAAAACTGTTTGCAATAGCAAAATACCTACAGGAAGAGTTCAAAGCAAACAAAACCGTACCAAAAAAAAAGACAGACTTTTGGGAAATATGTAAAAGAAGATTCTAATACGTATAAGTAAAGGACAATAAGGAAATTAACGATAGTAGGTTGTCCATTTAATAGTGTTAATTTAAGAACCAGTGTAGACCTATCCTCACTAAGTTGGCAAAAAGGCTACAAAAAAATATTTGTCAAATATAAAATAGTAACAGAATTAATAAAATCGGTACAATCAAAAAGTTTATCCAACTTATCTTTTAGGTCTGTTTAAATAGGACTGAAAATCGTCCATCAAAAGAGTTTACGCCTGAAATTGCCAGATTAGCAGAAGGACCTAATTAAACAGAGTAAAACGAAATGAACCTTATAGAATAAATAACAGGGTACCTTTTACAACTCCCCCAAAATGCTGGCAAATTATTCAGACGAACTAAGGGGGAATTTAAAAGAAAATTTGGTTTACAAGACATTAACCCTATATTTGGCGTTGGAGGAAACATTGCAATTTATTTATGTAAATTCTAAATGGAAGACTTTAGCATCTGTTTTCGTAAAAAATTAAAGGAACGAATTAAAATGTTGAGATTTAACAGCTGCTCGGATTAGCAGTAGGCTTGAAGAATTTGTTGTCACCTTGAGACATTGTTACAAAGTTGTTTAGGATTATGGGCCAAGAAAAATGAATGAGAATACAAATGCGATACTTTAAAAGGTCTATTAATTTAATTACGTCAAATTCGCAATTTTATTGAAATAATTTTATCTTAGCATTGTGAGTTTGACGTCTATCTTAGCAACCCTTTGAAATAATATTTGGAAGACGGTTTGAGGAAATTATAAGGAATACTTCCTACTTTTAACATTACTCTTATCGCACAATTTCCATCTCTTTTATTCAGTTAAGTAACTCACCGACTACTACCATCATAGCAGCCTTGATGTCCGTGTGGAAGAGAGGAGCGTCAGCTGATACCTCACACTGGTACTCCCCTGTTAAGGTTCGGTCTACTTCTGTTAGTACAACCCTGTTCTGGTCTGAGCCTGCTACCTGCAAGAGAATTTTGTTTTTAACGACTGAATTTTGTTAATTTCATGTTATGTATATCGACTTCGGTTCTTACATGGAACAAACTATGTTTATGTAGTTTTTTATATAATTGAAGACCAACGAGCAGACTTGTTACCTGATAGCCAATGATCAGCGCCACTGGTGTTAAGGGTCATAGACACCCTTAACACCAAAGGAGTCACAGGCTCGTAACCGGCCTTTTAAGAAGGAGTATGCTAGTATCGTAAATGCTTTCTGACACAAAGTCATTTTAATCCATATCTTATTCTGACCCACATATAATATCTGCGTATTATACACAAGACAAATAATTAATCTTATTAGTTCTTAAAAGACTTGCTTAGCTAAAGCTTAATTAAACAATCATTTTTGGATGACATGAATGGGCCGGCTTCACGAATGATACAACGGCCTCACAAAAACATCCAGAATCTCCAAGTCCCCTTATCCTCAATATCCAAACAAAAGCCTGGCAACGCGCTTGCAACCCCTCGAGGTTGCATGGGCGACTGCTTACCATCTGATAATCTGTGTATTCATTTGCAAAACAATCCAATGTAAGAAAAAAATTAGCACTACAAGTAGTACAAGAGTAATATAAAAAATACTTACATCAACCTTAATCTCAGCTACGGGAAATACTTTAGTCGCGGGCGACTCTTTGGGGACATATCTATAAAACTCAATCATATTCCTATACCATCTTATAGAGTACAGCTGTGCTCCTTCCAGTTCGTATGTGCACATTAGTTCTGCGTCGTGGCCTGTTAGCACTGCTTTTGGTACGTGGATTTGCAGTGACTTCAATGAATTCACTGTACCTGTGGACAATAGAAAGAAAATAGGTTTAAGTAAATGCAACAACTTCTTGACATAGAGTTCAATGTATAGTTCCTAACGTCGTATTTAGAAATACATACGTATTCAAAAAGAAATATAATATTAACTATCTAAATTCTTCTCCCTCCAAAAAACGGCAAATTACACATAAATTCGTGACAATAAGTTCCTTCGCAAAAGGATTATACTATTAAAGAAAAATATTTCTAACGCATTGTGAAGCAGCCATTATTCCAAGTTGTCATAGCGCGAACTGTGCACTTATTGGCCTTACAGGAATTGACAGGGACGCCAAAGCGCCATTTTGTACGAAAATTACCCAAGTTCCTAAGTATTTATTACAAGCCAACGAGCCAGCTAAATAAGTAAATAGAAATAAAAACTTAAGTAAGTAAAGAAACTTTTTACCAGTATCCTCAAGAAAATAACCAACCTTCTTTAATTTTTAGATAATAATCAAAGGGAAAAAAGAAGGGAAGTAACAAAAATGAAAAGTACGACGGGAAGACATTGTCAAACTCAATAATGATGGTGGTCGTAATAGGCAATTTATACTCATTGTCACTCCTCCGACACTACGGACAAAAGTTAATAACTAACTCCAAAGTACTGGGAACGAAGAAAAGTGTTCTCAGTTACTTTTGAGAGTTTTCAAGGTCAAATTAAATAGAAGTTGTGGAGTTATTTATTTTTTTATTCATTTGTCCGTTTCAGTAACTGAGACATTTTGGTCTATTTCTTAATTGTAGTATTTTTTTATTGTTAATGAATGAATGTTTAGTATAAGGATTTATAAACTATTTTTATTTCAAGCTTGGTCAAGATGTGGCTCTATGATTTTATTTCATACCTACTGAATTTGCAAATGGAATATTATTTGTAGTTTGCAGTCGTATATACAAATTGAGACTATTTTCAATGGAAGTTCCAAAATCAAACGTATTTTGTCCTATAGATAAGCAAAATCTCAACTCTTAAAAGATTTTTACTTTAAAAGAAAGAATGATAAAAGTAAAAATCTTTCCCTACACCAAGATTTCAAAACACCAATTGACCTGGAAAAACCCGCATATTAGAATGTAAACAAGCAATATGTTTTAACGTACGATGTACACTTAAAATTTCAAATACCAGAACACTTCCTTGCTTCTAGGTACCAGGAGAGCAGCCGTTCAAGGAACATCATAAGATTTTACGACAGCGCTCGTACAGTACATTTTTACCTTGAGCACACTTGGAGGTGCGTCAAGTAAATACCCAGTTTATGACAGCTCGTTAGAAGTTCGGCTATAACGCTAAACGACGTCCCTGCTGTTATCGTGGCTTTTTGCTCTCGAAATCTGCCACTTAATACTTCTTCAACTTATTATTGCCTGGTAGTTTGCGTTTGTATTTAGTACGGGAATTTATGCGAAGCTGTTGGTAATAAAATGAATTGGATGTCGGAAATTCTCTTAAGGAAAATTGACTGGAACGATTTTCGCCGTATACAGTAAGGTTTTTTAATTTAAAATTATAACTGTAAACAAATTATGTTTTACCTAGGACTGCCTCAGCAGTGGTGAATGTTCCTGTCCATGCAAAGATTGTCAGGAAAAGCAGCAAGCGATATTGTAGTGTGTAAGCCGATCCTCCATACAACATGTACTTAGTATTAAGCTTAGGTTAATCAAACAGTATAATATACGCCTTAGTCAAGTCAACACGTCTCATCATTTCGAACCTATAACCCCCCACATTGCAATATGACCGCTTATTGTATATTTCTAACACATTACAAATGTTTGTAAATTTTAATTATATGATCAACCTACATCTATATATACAAAAGAAATTTTAAAAATAGAGTTTGCTGTATTATTGCGTTATTTTTGTCTTTATATGAAATTGCAAATAGCAAAAATTACAAATTTTTAAAAATATATAAAAAACATCTGTTGTAAGGGTGAACGAACAATCGTCTGATAGCGAATTCAAAGCCTCACAAGTCATAGTAACCACTTTTCTCAAATTTTATCGCTAGAAAAATGAAATATGGGCCATACATTTACGTTTCCAACTCAGGTTTAAGATATTCATATCAGAAATCGCAGTTAACGTATCCCCACATTGAAGCATGATATTTTAAGCAGCGATTTTTATATTCAACATGGTATTGCGCCAAACAGCATGGCAAACAAAGATAAAAGCTTTTTAAATCTCCAAATTTATGGTTTGTTTGTGCAAACGGAATACTATTTTGGTAAATCCTAGCGTTTGGACCGATATTATTTTAATATCGGGAGGTGCGAACGTATTTTGCGCTGAATCACGTGCACGATCGTTGTGTTTTGTTTTTGCTGAAGTTAAATTATAAAAGTGTGTTCTTGTTTAAGCATCGATGTTTTTTTGGATTGTAGGAAGAGACATATAAATGAGGGAGAGCCAAGATTTGGCACGAATGGGTCGGAGTAATACCACGGCTTCACAGAAAACGGGCATGAAACAACCGCAGTATTGTGTTTCGCGGTGTATCCCACCCCCTAACCTCAACTCTTCCTAATCCTTACATATCCGAAACCTTTATCCCCAAATAGCCGGCAACGCACTCGTCACTTGCTTTGGGCGTTGCGGGTGTCCATGGTCGCTCTGATGGCTTACCATCAGGTAATCCGTCTGCTCGTTTGCCGACCTATACCATAAAAAAGACATCTGTAATTTATATTTATATACAGAACTCGCGTTTTTATTTTCTGGTCAGAAAATCATCTAAAAACAAGTCAAAAACCCTACCTAACAAAAACGACCCTCTTCCTTGTCCTGCTCCAAGCTGACATATTGCACTTGACCCGCAGCCCCGACTGAACATCGGTCCTATTTGGCTTTATCTGTGGTGGTCTGTTAGCTCTTTGAGGCGTGCGGAACACCTACGCTAGCTACTACGGGTCTGGTTCTGGTCGGACGAACGACAGCAAACTATCCTTCCTCGCCGAAGATGGTTGCTCGATTATTTATCGACACCCGGAGTGTCTCCTACTGTGGCGGTTGATATTTTCAATATTGTACAAGTTTATATTTTCTTCAAGCGCTCTGCCACCTTCTTCGCAAAAAGAGAAAATATCATTGAGGAATGGGAAGCCTTTAATAGATCATAAATTAGTTACAGCGAACTCCTATTGATCTACTCGTCAAACCTAAAGATGAATGCAAATTTTCCCTCCAAAATGATCGACATCATTGACGATATTAAAAGGCAAAAATTTATGACAACAACAGTTCTTATTAACCCCTTTATAAGAAAATCAACATCTAATCCACAACTTTCATTTAAAACATAGACATTAATTTCCTATTCACCAATGAGAATGATTTTGTGGAAATTTGCTCCCATTTTGAGGCAAATACAAGCTGATTCGACATGCCACCGACGATGTCTGCTTATGACAGTTGACGGGGACGAAGTTCGACGGCTGCCACTGCTTATATCGACGTCACTAGCAAAGTGCCTTCCGCCTTCAACCATGCTACGTCATCGGGTATATTAGTATTAGTATGTTATATTTGGATAGATGCCTGTGGTTTGTGATTGTGATTGACTGTGTTCTTGACTTGAATGTCATCTGAAATGTGTGACTAAGTTTATAAAGGTAGTTTGGAGTGAAATAGAGGTTTCCATTACAAACATTTGAAACTCTAAAACGGTAGCTAGATGTTTTTATAGTACAGATGACATACGAGCAGACGGATCACCTGATGGTAAGTAATCTGTATCGCCTATGGAAATCCGCAACAGCTATGGACTTTTAAGTATATTGCCGCCCATTTATGGTTCGGGGATCGGAGAAAGTGAGGGAAAGAACTGGCCTTTGCTGACGTCTCTCACACACTGAAACCAAATGCAAGAATTGTTTCACGCCAAATTTTCTGTATGGCTGTGTTAATAAAGCCGGTCGAGTCGGCCTATTCGTGCCAAAGTAGAATTCTCCCAAGGGTAAAAACACATTTTAATGTGTACTTGCGATCACTTTTTTAATCAAAATAGTTCTCAATATCATAACTGACATAGAAGCAAAGTCAAATCACGAAAATCCGCGTTCGTTGCAACAGCACGCATTACTACAAGCACGGAGAGCCATTAAAACAAAATAAAAGCGAAGCACATTCAGTGATCTGTAAAGGACCGATACTGTTGAACATGGAACACTATCGTTAAATTTACGCGTTTACAATGTGAAATAAATACCGGAACAAAGATTAGATACGAAACAGATAAGTAGAGAAACTTTTTCGGTTTTACAATTTTATTTTGTTCGTGCATTTTTCGTTTTTAACTTTTACAAGCTTGATTGCATTGTTTTTGCTCCAAATGATTATTTTGAACATGCTATATATTTTCAAGCACTTATCACTTCGACTGTACGATTGGAGCGATAATTGGACAACCAAAAAAGGATATTATTAAAATAATCATGACACAATAAATATTTTCACACAGATGCGTTTTCTAAATCAAGCCTTAAATATTATTGTAATGTGTTCTCTATATTTTGGACATTCAGTTGTTTTTGACGAGATTACTCGAGAAGTTTAAACGGGTTCATAATCAAAGACAATGCAGGCAATAGCCTTAATTGAATACATCTGATTCCAGGTGTAATCCAAAATATCCATGCAATCATTATTTCCTTGATTGGCATTCCGCTTTTTGACGGAACGTCATTAAAAAGTCGAAATTCTGACGTTTAATTCCCACTACTCTTTAACGAAGCTACGTACGTCCGACAATGCGCCGACACACTCGGCGTCAGTTTTAACGAATGAAAACAGAACAAGCCGATACGAAACGCGGATGTATACTCAAAAGTGGAAAACCAATTTCGCTGCGCCGTCCGCCGACCAAAACTCGTTTGACACAACTTTTAAAATAAAAACTATCGACGCTTGAATACGTTTTCAATCACGTTTTCGTATGTTAGAAGGGTTGGAACTGAGGAGAGGGGGGGGGGGCTAAAACTCTTTTGTTTGTTTTCTATTTCATATTCGTAAAATTTCTGAATATAAGAATAATAATATCATACATGACAAATGTACCATTACTTGTGTTTCCGTTATTTTATATATATTTAAAGCAGCCGAACCATCGAGAGTAGTATTTGATTTCAAATTTTTTAGCATAAACTGTTTTCGTATGATTAAGATATAACGACTCATATTAGGAAACATGCAGACACACTACCTGATGGTAAGCAATTATGATTCCAGGAACGCGAATGTAAGTAGATTAATAAAGCCGGTAATCTCACTTACACAACAATATTAAAACGCTGTTGTTGTAGCACTCCGATCGAGCCGGCTTATTTCTGCCTAATATTTTTTTATTCCTTTTTTTTAGAAAAGATATTGGCCCCTGCTCTAGGATTTTCCCCGTGTGCTGTGTGTGCGTTTACAAGCCTAAAATTTTACATACACATCCCAGACTTGGAGCAATAATTAGTGGATCACACAAAGAGTTGTTCCGTGCGGGAATAGAAACTACGACACGTTGCGCAGCAGTCAGTAGCCCGACTACCGCGCAAACCGTGCAGTCAAAGTCCAGTATGGTTTTTCCACACTAAAATCTTAGTCTCCTTTTAAGGTCATCCTTCTTTAACGTATTATTTTTCGTACATAAGGGAAAATACTTAAGTATATTAACGCCATAAGCAATAAACTCCCCTAAATAGCTGAATATATAATTCCAAGCCATTTAACCGACTCAGCCGAAGCGGTTCCTTGATCTAAATTGATTATTGTCTGTGTGTTCAATGAAGTATATTGCAAATAAGAGAAAATTTTACATAACAAAGTATCGAATAATTTAAGTTTTATGAAATATGCTTTAATTTGATTCTGCTTTCTTTTTACTATGCCGAGCCGGCCGAGAAATTTTGGTACAAAATTAAGTCGGTAGTATACTCTTACTTTTTTATTTTATGCACTATTTAAAGAATGCTATCCAAACTAATATTATTAAATAATATCGAAAGTTACTCTGTCTGCCTCTCTGTCTGTCTGTCTTTTTTTTCACGCCTGAACTACTGAACCGATTTGTGTGAAATTTGGTATGGACATAGTTTGGACCTCGAGAAAGGACAAAGGATAGTTTTTATGCTGAAAATCTTGCAAAATCGGGAACTTTGTGGGTAAAACCAAAATTCTGGAGTCGCGGAAAAAAGTAAGTTATACATAATTATAAACCATCCCCTTCAATCTATAAAAAAATACCGCATTAAAATCAGTACCTTCGTTTTATAGATTTAAGCATACATAGGAACAATTCAAATTCATCTACATGTTCCCGGTTGATGATTGCGAATACGTCATCGACGTACCTCCACCAGTATCGCTTCAACAGGGATGGTGGCTGGGCATTGCCACCCGCGTGGAAGCCGAGCTTGGAGACTACGTCGGTCCGAAGCGTATCCAGTCTGGAGTGTGACACAGTAAGCGTCATATGTAACACAGACTTTGTGCCGGGCCCGGAATTGAACCCACTACCCGCGCCACTGGTGAACGTACCGTGCGCCTCAACATCGTCACACGCGCCGCCGCCGGAGATGGCAGCAAACGCGCGTGGTATCCGGCAGATGGCGCGCTGGACTCGCCGCAGCGCAACCATCAACAGCGATGCAGGCGCCACCGCTAACCAGTAGGCTGCGCGACGTCGCCGCGTCCGCGCACGCTGCTCATGAGGAAGAACCCCTCTGTGGTTCGAAACTAGTAGAGCTTTTCTCAACATTTACACGTGAGTAACCCGCGAATTTTAGTTAATTTAGTATGTCTCACGATAGTTATTATAAAAAAAAAACAAACACTTTGTATGAAAAACTGAGTGTTTATGACGTCATAGTTTTTTGCGCAAATAGTTTACTTATTTCTTAAAAATGAGCGAAAAATATCTAAAATTCAGTGTATCCATCGATCGACGAATAAAAGTATAGTTATTTTTTAATATTTTATTGCATTCAAACGTCGAATTATTTTATTTTTGACCTAGGAAACTACCCAATTAATTGAGGTAAACTCAATACAAAATAATAAAAATAGTTCATGCTTACTCACCTGTTTTCAACATTATAATATGTATATAGATTCTTTTAATAATATACTAGTTGTTTGATAGCCACGCAAAATACATACAGTAAACTTCAAAAAAATCACCTCGACGCTCCGATATTTCCTTTATTATTTCGCTTGCATACTACGTGAAGTTTTAAAAACATTTGCTTCACCTCTTTCTTCATAATAAAATTGTTTTCAATGAAAGCGAAAAAGAAAAAAAAAGGTTCTCAATAATGGCTCACTTCGTTCAGTAAAAAAGAGGTTAAACACAGTAATTGTGTTTTTATTCCTTTTTACCATCTCTCCCCTTTATTGTAAGCAGCTTATTATATAATAGTAAATAATTATATATAATGAGCATTATGTTATATTAAAAGCTGTATAAATGGTTTTCACTTTTGATCTCTTTGCTGCCAATCAAAAAACCCGGAAGATTATGTTGGTTAAAATTCTACCGAAATGTTGACTCATTATGTTTTCGGATATTATAATAATTATCTGGTAAAATTTATTTATTTAAAATAAAGTCAATGTAAAAGAAAATTTACCATATAGTTAAAATTATTGACTGGTTATTTTACTACTAAGTACTAGCGCCGAACTCAGAATCACTTAATATTTTCTTATCTCAGTCCTTAGAAACAGAATTGGTAACAATTTTTTTCCAAGCAATCGTCAAACATCTCTTAGTACTTCAGTTATACTGTAATAGTCAAACGATTCTTAAACAAAATAAGCCTAAACAAAGAAAAATATCAACTACAATCCGTAGGTTGATACACTCTTCTTAAAGAACTATCACACCTCAAGTGATACCACTAGATCCAATATCCAGTCAAAGATTCAGAAGAAGAAACGTGGTAGTTTTTAGCCATGAAAAGTCTGACAGCCAATTTGATCCCACCCTGGGTGGAAGAAACCATTTGATGAGTATTACTCCTCAAAAAAAAAACAACATTTAACCTTATTATATTATTATGTATACAGCATGAACAAACACAAATACATTTAGGTGAAGTAAACTTTACAGTGTATAACACAGGACGAGAAAACAGTACAGTGAGTGCACATGAATTATCTGAAAAGCGACATCTTCAGTGGAAGTTCCTGGCAGTATTTTTGTGTCACTTTAATTATGGTTTCACAGGAAGCGTGTGACGGTTTTATGCAATTTATTTGTTAGAAACCTCGCCTCACACAGCCTTTGTTCGTGTGGCTATGGTACACGAATTAGTGGGACAGTCTCATTTAGTAAGAGAAGTGTAGTAGATGTTTTATGTTAGTTGATTATAGGGAACATTTCAGAGCTAAATAAATAGGCATTATAATTATTTTCATTTAGGTAATGCATAAATGGTGTGGGTAGACCTTTGCACAATTCTGTATTATATCTTTACTTACAGAAAATGTATTATGTAAATTTTTATGGGGATTAAAAGCATGATCGTATGATAAAAGTTGTGTTAGAATTTAAAGTTAAATCAATATTACAAAAAAATCTAAACTAATAAAGCCATTTAAAACAATTAGTATTTATTTAAAAAAAACTTAAGTAATTTGTAAAGCGATTCAAACTTACAACAATTAAGATAATATCATGTTTATAAACAGCAATCGTAGTCTACTTCAAAGGTAAAGTACAAAGGTCAACTCCAAAAAATGTCCTACATATTACACGAACATGGTAACCTTACCGTTTCGATGTCACAAAAGAGAAATTTCGTTGGGAAGTTGTGATAAACTGCTTCAGTAGCGGAAGTTCCGTTACTGATTAGCGCAGAAAAGAATTTTCTGTAATGTTGTTTGTATGTTCGTTTATTTCTACGTATGTTATTTATCTTTTTCGCCTTTTAGGGTTCAATAGAAGTAATAATATATATTTGCGTTTAGTTTCCAACAGGTAATGTGTTTTTGCATTAACTATTACGTCATTATTATTATCAGCAGTCTATTATAGTCAGTTCTTGGTTTTAGGCTTTCCTTTTACTTGGCGCTTTTCACAAGTAGCCTGGAGATTGCAGTTTTAAGATTAAAGTTTAAGACGCTAGTGATTGGTTTCTGATAAATGTGTAGTCCCTTAATCCACTCTTATGACACTCGTGTTTAAAGTAGGTATTAGTAAGGAGTTTAAAATACCTACGGATTGTGGACCTATGAATTACCTACGATCGCTCGTCGCCACATAATTAACATCAAAAGCTAGAACCGAACGACATGCCATCACAAAGACTATGAAAACACAGGTTTTAAGAATTTTTAAAACGCTACCATTGTGAGACATACAACATTTCTTGCAAATAACAAATTACTCCCGTGAATACGCTAGGACTCTTCTGTCTAGTATTTTGTGAGTAAATCATTATTTTTAGAAAATAAAGTGATTTAATAGTTTCCCATAAACGAAATAATGTAAATTTTTGGTATAAACCATACTAATAGATTTTAGTTCGGTATTTCGAACGTGAAAGGATTTGCAAACATTTCTTCCAGCAAGTCAAATTCAGACCAGAACCTTCGTTATTTGTAGTCCTACACAAAATTATGTAAAGCAGTTCTTTTATATAAAAAACTTTCCTGTATGTGGAAATATAGATGGAATGTTTTTAGTACAGCCCTATTACTATGGGTACATTATGTCCGTAAACTTTTTTAAAGAAATCTGTGTGTACTATGTGTACAATCTTCTTACTTAGGAGAAAGGAAGACCTTCTTCCTTATTTGCAGTAAAAGTAAGTAAGACCGACTCCTTAAATATTAGGATTGTTGTAGTAATTTGAAATTGACCGCGTTCTAACCACATAATGACAGATGACAGGTCGTTGACCTTTTTTTTCTGCGCCATCACTGCTGTAATGTGCATTTGTTCTGTAATCTAATAATTATAAAATCGTTGAATTACAATAAGGATAATGAGGTTTTTGTACAATGTGTGTATAGCTCTGTTGTTTACCCAAATTAAATTTGTATAAAGAATGTAATATTTGTATAAAAAATCCACTCTAGTTTAATGGGAAGATGATTTTAATTATGATATGAAAGAAACGTTAAAAAGACCAAGTTCTTTCTACTAAGGATAGAGCCTTTATAATTAATATTTGTAATTCAGACTCCTTATTTCCTATATTTGTATATGAGACCATCCCACATTAACCCACAACGACACAAATAAACAAAAGACAAACCTAGTCGAGTTCCTATGGTCCGTAGAAAGGTCCAAAAGAGACGAATGCTTTAATTAAAATCAGTATTCCCAAAACGAATTTATATAACAAGATTATATTAATTGTAATCTTTTACAGAGTATTTGCATAAATTGCTTTTGGCATAAAATAATCAGCTTGTATTTCATTTCGTTATTCTAAATTGAAATTTTGAGAATCTAGATATTTTGAAATGGCAAGTTCTGGGATTGTCGTAATGAGAAATGTTGTACTATTATGACTCATGTGTATGATTTCTATAAATTTACTTGCTACTACTCTGCTATTATGGAAGTAACATACTTTAATTTTTTTAATTACGGTATAGACTGATTCGTGTTTTTTTTTAAAGTAAAATTTTTGGTAATAAAAAGTATATTTCATTTTGCGTTTTCCTCTAGAATACAAAAAGGGATAGATAGGATAATTCGCCTATAATAATAATATTATATTGATACCTTCATTTAAGATCCATATATAGACTTAATGGAAACTCTTTTATTCATAATTTTCTCCAAAATAATTAATTAATTGTTAATCTGAACAAAATCTTTCTTCCAAACACTGATTTAGATATTTCCAAATTAAGTTAATGGAATATTCTAGAACTCGTTTAAAACTTTAATTCGTCCAATAAACAAGAGGTAAGTGAATCTTCAATCATGATATTTTACACAGGAACACTTTGATCCGTAGAATGTTCGAGAATGTTCGAGATCTCTCGTCTCTAACGCCTCCTAATTTATCAGCTTTCCACTTCGATTACTTAAGCGTACCAAAATGATTCGCCCCATTAAATTCTTGTCTTACATTTGAACGCCGTGATATTTTATTTTAAGGCGCGAGTCGAATATTTTATGGATTAATGTCGTTTATTGAGAGATCGTCCTTGTTTCTTTGAAAGTTGATTACTTTGCTACTTACTTTGTAAGAACTAAGGAGAAATTCTTAGAAGTTCTCAATCTTTAGTGCTTGCTAAAGAATGATTGTATAGTTTTATTTTAGTAAAATATTCTGTTTTTTAGAAAGTTGCTTTAGAAGTTATTTATCTACATCGTTATAATAAAGGTGAAACTGTCACGAACTAATTTAAAAAACAGGCTTAAGTTTCATTTCGTTTCATATTTACCCTTTGTATACGGAGTTGATGAACTGAAAATATATTTTTATTTATGACGTCATCTTGGAAATAGATGTAATAATTTAACGAATTTGTAACATGTTAAAATTTATATGCCAAAAAACTTTTTTACTTTATGTCACACTTTTTATTAAGTTAGCAACATAGTTGTATCACAAGGGCTGCTATTAGGGCCAACGCAAAAATTAACGAGAAGGAGACAACTAATTTAATTTTCATATCTCATTCTACTTTGTGAAACTTTGATAAGCACCAGGCTTTATCTAGATTTCTTTTTAAATAATCTACGGAGGAAAGTTAAATTACTAAGTGGTAATAAAATCGATAAAGGCTTGTTCAATGCAGATCAGGTTCACTGGCTTGGAATTGCAATCTCTAGACCGGACTGACTAGAAATTAAAAATACCTGGTGACTTTATTTTTTAGCAATATTTTGAAACTTGATATTTCAATATTGGAAATTCGAACTCGCTCTACTATGGATGTTACGAACAATTTAAATTTTGTGAATCTAAAAGTAACAATTTCGGTCTATTGAAATATTGTTTATATTACAATCGCTTTTTAATTATATTTTTGATAAATTTTAGTATAGTTGAAGCAAATCCATAAATACAAAATTTACCTAATAATTTCAGAATTGTATTAATACCTGTTATAAAATTTCAGGGGTTTGTTAAAGACTGGTCAGAATCTAACAACATTTGCGTGCTGACAAACAAGGAAATTATCAAAATAAAGTACTGCTATGATCGGGGTTGCGAATGCAAAAACGTAAACGCATAAATGAACGTTTGCCCCAGCCTAATCACGAGAAGGAACGGTGTTGATTTTATTTAGTAAGAGAATAGAGCCTGCCAATTCCGCTGGCGGACTTAAATCTGGAGAAAACAGTGAATAGTTCTCGTCACAAAAAAAGTATTTTCAAGTTACCATCCAAAACAACAAATCTTAACAAATTTCACTCACAAATAACACTATCTTTCCCGCCATTACATCTAAAAGTCGCTGAGTACGATAAAAAGGTGAAACTCTCACATACCCTTTTCCCAAATAATATGAAGATGCCAAAACAACCTTCTAACTCAAAACTTCTCCCTATATTTTAAGCGCCCCTTTGTGAAGTCACGTGGCTAAGTGCAAAATCACATTAGCATTCTAAAATATGCGGATAGCCAAACTTTTTGCCTATTGTACCTTCATCTCGTTACTAGCAACTTTCAAAAACAGTTAATCACTTAAGTTCGATAATGTCTTACGGAGCTGTGCTCTCGTGTTTGTAATGTTTCGTGTGTGTGTTTTTTTAATCACCTTCATTGGCTGTCGAGTTTTTATTTTGGATTTTAAGTTCTGTTTTGTTTTTGACATTGGGAATATTTTTTATGTAGCACTCGATCAGATGGATAACTTGGTGGTAAGCCCCCGGCGCTGCCCAATGGACACTCGAAACATCAAAGACTTATAAGGACGTTGCTCTTTTTTTGTAAGTTATTTCGAGGATATGGAAATTGAGAGATTGAGGATTGAGCCTGCGGTTAACTCACTCACATGGCGAAACACTACGTAAGTGCTAGTTTACGCTGGTATTCTGTGAGGCCGTGGTACTACTTTGATCAAGCTGGACCATTCATTACACTTCACAATGTAGGTAGATGCTATGCGATGATTGTTTTGTAGATCAAAAAGACTGTTTGGACTATGGATGGAAGTAATTACATACGGTCTTTCTAATCGATTTCTTATTCAACCATTAAGTTTGATCATAAAGTCAATAGTACTTAAAAGTAGCAACAAAGGTGAATTCTATTATTTGCTATTCTTTGAAATAATTTGTAAGTCCCATTGGAGACAAAGGTTGACCAAAAATCCTGTATTCAACCAAATTAAATTTGACATTGTATAAAATAATGTATTCTGTAGCCATTGTCGCCTCACTCAAATACTTTATGAAACTCGCAACAAAGATACTTTGTAGAATTTGAATAATAATTTGGTACAAAAACCAAACTTTCTACAATCTATTCTTCATTTCATGAAACATTCTAACGACACCGTATAAGTTTACAATTTGAATAATCAAACAAGAATCAATATTAATGCCGATGATGACAGGATATTTTTCAACTCACATTTCGAAAAGACACATTTTTATTTTAAAAAAGTCGTCTCAAATTTTTACAACATTAATAATATCGAACACCATAAACTCAATCGGCGATAAAATATGACAACATATTTCATTTTCCTCAACAAAAACCACAGGAACAAATTCTAGAAGCATCGTTATTGATATTTATCACGGATACCTGACATGATAAATGGGATTTCGGCAATAATAATAAATGTAAGAAATTACTTCTCGTCTCTTATAATAAAGTTATAAAAACCGTGAAGGGGAAGTATGTCTCAGCTATGGAAACTTCGTTGCGTGGCTCGGGGCAAAGATTTTTATTATTCAAAAGCTTTGCCCGTGACGGCTTGATGAATGTTGTAAAGAAGTTCAAATTTTATTTCTCGCTAAAACGAATGGAAGTTATAAAATTTACGATTCGACTGTGAATAATATAATTCTGTTTGTTGTACGCTAAGGAACGACAGTTTTAATGGCTTTTTTAATTTTTTTTCGAGAACTTGTTTCGTGATTTTGTTATGACGTAAATCGTTTCTGACTTCAATTAATGTCTCAATTGCATAAAGTGCAAATTGAAATGTTATATAATTGTGTTTAGAATGTAATAATAATAATAAAATGTAATATTTTGTGTACACATCACGATCCAGTCACGAAGTGATCTTCTTTTAAAGTTATAAATTCCTGTCACGTTTTGTTTCTCGGATCATAATTTTCTGAAGATTATAATACCCTTGAATCAAAGTTTGTGAGTTGTTTATAGAAACAAAATAATGTCGCTCCTGTTATCATCTTTTGGAACAAGTTTGTTTATCTGTAAGTATTAATTGGTATACATAGTATATATTATTTTGCGATCTCTAGGTTATTATTCCTCTATTCAGTAAAATTAAAATTAAAAGCTATCAATCTAAAGAGTTTCACAACTGAAAAAGTACATTTTATTATATGGCCTCCAAAAACACAATAAGTACTTCCACTACATTCATGATCCACTCTTACAAAACTAACCAGTTGCATGCTCATTGCAAACTCCAGCAGACAGCTTTGAGCTCGTAAGGCGGTGTACTGCGGATATTTTCAGCTGAATTACCAAACATATTGTAGCACACAGCGAACCGAACATTAGAGCTTTTGCTTTCTCTCTTTTGTTCCAATTAATTGCGACTCTAAGGACCGTTAAAGACCCTATTGTCGTTCTACAGCCGTTGAAGGCTGTCGCCTTTGTATTTTAGTATTTTTGGCTTATCTCAATGATATCTTCATATTCACTCATAATGAAGCTTGCCGGGGTTTTGTGAAATGTAAATTAGGCTTCATTTTGTTATTATGCCATCACTCCTTAACTCATTTTTGCTTTTAAGATTTGATGAGTTTCTCTTGATGAGATTTTGTCTTTGTTTCGTTTTACATTGTGGTTTGTTTAAAGCATTTCTGTTTTTTGTGTAATTTGTTATTCTGTTTTCTAAAATTAAAACAATTTTTATTACGGCTTTTTTGTAGGTTTTTTTAAATAAATGGTTCGTCGTATGAAGACTTTGATTAGATTCTTTAATAGATGTAATTTTTGCTTTTTTTTTGTACTTGTGTTTTTATTATGCACGTTACTTAGCAAGACACAATTTTCTTTTCTTAACTAACTCATTACTAGACATTGATAATTCAGGTTCATACTTAAAACAGCTTCAAATCAAAAAATACATTGCACTAAATAGTGGAGTAGTGCACTAACTCACACAAATATGACAAATGATGGTAGCCTTCCTCGAGGGATGGCCAGCTACTAAGACGCCTAGATTACTCGTACATAGACGTATGATAGACAGACTAATGATCATGCAAAGACTAATGACGTCATCAATCTAGATGTCTTGCAGTATTTGGTAGTACACAGAACATATATCGCAAATAGAGGCTAGAATGATCCAGATATATGAGGATACCTTGATTCAGATAAATTACTATTTAATTGACAAAATTGCGTGTGACCTACATATATATTTTTTAATAAATCTTTTTACACCTATACAACTTTTTTGCTCTTCATTATGTCAGCATTCTAGTGATGGATGGAGGTCTAACTAATCATCGTAGATAGTTGTGACTCTAAATAATTTTCGTACCGTTACCTTTTTTCGCTGGAAAGATTCTGGGATAAGGGAATAATTGTATGGGAAATGTTGTTTGTATTGTTGTGTATTGTTGTGTATTGTTGTGTATAATCTACAGATTATGTAAAAGCAAAGTAAGCAATATGATCTCAGATCCTGGGACATAAACAAAATCAAGTATGGCAGAGCCATCATTTGGCACAAATGGGTCAGCTTGACCGGAGTGATACCACAACTTCACAGTAAGCTGTCGTGAACAACAACGGCGTTGTGTTTCGCCTTGTGAGTGATGTTACTGGAGCCTCAATACTTTCTTTCGCACCATCCTCCCCAATTTCGAAATCTTGGAATCCCCCAAAGGCTAGCATCGGTCTTGTAACTTTTATGTTGTTGCGGGTGTCCATGGGCGGTGTCAATTGCTTACCATCAGGTAATCATCTGCTCATTGATCGTCCTAAAAAAACAGAAATCAAGCAAAAAGACATTTACTAAACAACCTAAATTTTAATATGAATTAACATAATTATTCATTCTTAACAAATTACAAGGAGTACAAATTAAAACGCTTGATTAAGAGTCCCATTAAACATCAACAAACAGTAATTAGGAGGCAACCCTCGCTATAGCAATGTCGGAAACACATTTCAACAGTTTCATAAAATTGTCTCCTACGAATTGAAAAATGGTAGTCACAAATTCACCATTCAACATTCCGTTGCTGAAACTGAAATAAAATTTTCAACTTTGTTTAAAAACATTAATCAAGGCGTCAAGGCTTTTATGAATAATGATAGCTTTCAGATAGAAGTTTCAGGGCGGTCTTCTACTGAAATGCACTTGCAAATGGTTTTTGAAAAGACATTTTCCATCCCTATGCTGTTCTTAAGACTAAAATTGGTTGTTTCATTGGTATTTATGAAATACGAGGTTTTCAATTTATTTGTGTTCAATACAATTACATATTTTCTCCGTTTTTTTTCGTAAAATATAAACTTCAGTTTGTTCCTGCTATAAAAACATTCTAAATCAAAATTCTACAGAAGTCTTCCCGAGCTGAGGATCTCATCGGATACCTGTTGCTTATATTAGGCTTTTAAGCTATAGGTTACTGAAAAAACAGATTCAGATTCTGTGCGAAGTAGTGTCTATGACTAGTGTCAGACTAGTCATAGACTCATATAGTCTCAGACTAGTAAGTAGTGTCCGTGTATGACTGCATGGTTGGCGCGGTGGCTGGGCAACTGGCTGCCGCGCAACGTGTCGCGGGTTCGATTCCCGCACGGAACAACTCTTTGTGTGATCCACAGATTGTTGTTCCGGGTCTGGGTGTGATGTGCATGTGAAATTGTATGTTTGTAAACGCTCTTACGACACAGGAGAAAATCCTAATGTGGGGCAACGTTTTTTAAAAAAAAGAAAGAAAAAAAAGTGTGGTAGAGCCACGTGTACCAAATGTAAAGGAGAATCATGCTTTGGTACTAATGGGTCAGCGCGATTGAAGTGCCTCCACGGCTTCGTACAGGAAACCCACATAAGCAATCATTGCATTTTGTGCAGCCGCGTAAGTGAGGTAAACTCAATCATTCCCCTCCCCCTATCCACAATTCCCCAAATCTCCAGCCGAAAAAATCTAAAATGTTCCCGTTACTCCTCTGAAGTTGCTGTACTCGTAACTCCTTTGGAATTGCGAGTCAGACTCCATGACCAAAAATAAAATAAAAGCCTGGCGGAGAAGTTATTAAGCTACAAAAATAATTATGTTGTCCACTATTACAATGAGCAAAATTATCGCAATTACAACGTATCTAGTAAAAAATATTCCTATCGTTATATATAGAAAGACGTCTACGCCACTAAATACAAATAAATGTAAATCAATAAAACATATTTAACCAAAAAAGATCTTTAGTAAATTGGAATTACGGTTCAATTTTCCTCCCCATCTCTCAATACGATAATAATTCAGGATTTCTGAGCAAAACAGTAGAATTTTGCTATCAGTGTAGTTTCCTTTATTTACTAGTTCATTGGATCGAACAGTTAATCATTATCTACCATTTACGTTACCCAAATAATTCCTACATATATAGGTATGTATAGTATTGTTTATTGTTATGATTTCGTATTCATCATGGTCATTATCAGCCTATACATGTCCACTGCTGGTAACTCATCAGATGATTTCTCTCATTCTAGGCGGGGCGAGAAAGAGTGTTTTATTTGATTTATATTTTTATTCGGTAGAGACAACAGACATCTACATTATAAATAGCTATTACAGGCATTTTAAACAAAACTTGATGTAACTGCCCACAACGTTATCTACAAATTAACAGAAAATTATAAACATGAAAAAAAAAAACTAGTTCCCAACTAGTTGATCAGTCCGGGCACGCTAGTATAGAAGCGGTAAGACCCCTCTTTGAAGAGCGGCTTGAGAGACGCCACAGCGTCCTCACCTTCCGCCTGACGCAGGTGCTTACCGGGCACGACAGCTTCGGTAGGTTCCTGTTTCGGATACCGGCGGGAGGACACGCCCGAGTGTCGTCATTTTGAGGACCATCTTGAGGATACGGTGGAACATAGGGAAGCGGCATGCCCTGCCTGGGCTGCCGTGTCCTCAGGTAAGTGGTCGGCGGCGGCGACCTCTCTCGCCGGGTTCGGTCCGCCCGGTAGTCGAGGCTATGGTGCGGAGCGAGAGGAACTGGGACGCCGTCTCCTCCTTCTGTGAAGCAGTAATGCTCGCAAACCCGCAAGACCCGCGGAGGGAGCAATTCACCGCACCGCGACCTCGGCCCAGAGCAGGAGAAGGAACAGGGGGTTTTTAGTCAGTAAGAGCCTGACACTCCCTCCCGCCCGGCCCTGAGCGGGAGAAATCATTTGATGATTTTCCCCTCACAAAAAAAAAACTAGTTGATCAGTGACCCAGTGTTAGATTTTTAATGACTAAAATATACCCCACTCCTCCTGCTCAACATCGCGGCCGCGGTCTTTTGCTGCGATTGACCCGAAACTCCGGCTGGATATTGGCTTTTTGAAGCAAATACTTTGCCCGCTGTACTAAAACTTGTTTTAACTTCCTATCACTCCTGTTATTAATTTTGTACCTTTGAATATCCCGAAGGTGTTGACAAAGGTACACGTGTATTTCACCAACTATTGTCAGTTTTCATAAAGTTCCATGAAACAGGAGAGAAAATAGAACAAATCTATTTCTGAACTAAAGTTCCTGCTTCTACTGAGAATTCCAAAGTTTGAAAAACTAATAATATCTAGCAATAAAACAGGAATTGAATTTCAATAGAGAACAAAGATAAAACTCCTATAGGTAAATGCTCAAATTGTTTTTAGGTAAGTACCTTCTAGTACTGATTACTGTACATAATACAAGTACGTCTATTACCCCATTAGATCAATAGACTTCATGATACAAATCGAATTGAAACCCTAGTCAAACAAAAATCAGCTCGATCAGAGTGATACCACGGTATCACAGAAAACCGGCGTGAAACAACTGCAGCGTTGTGTTTCGCTGCGTGAGTAATGTTGCCGGAGGCCCAATCCCTCCCCCTCTCCCCATTCCTTCCTTCCTTCTTTTCCTCAGTTAAAACATAGCCTTTCAACGATATACATGTTTGACATATTGATTTGAAATATCGAGTCACATTTCATTTTAGTAAAATGTAAACTAAGTGTTACAACATCCCTTACAAAAAACGTAACAAACGTTTTTCACATAATATTCAAAATATATAAAGTTTGATCCACACTGGAAATGGTCATTGATCAAAAACAGCATGGTCGTGCGTTGCATGAAGAGAACTCTTTCAAGATTTACCCCTTTTTCAAAGAGAGTTTAAAAAACGGGAAAAAAATGAGGAAATAAGCTGTGAATAGCCGACGACCGTGTTTAGTGGATCCCGTTGGACTTGTGTACATTTGTGATTATTAGGGAAAAGATTTTGTTAAAATTTTGACGGAACTCTTAGTTCTTTGAAGGGCGCAAATTATTAAATTCTCCCAAAACGGATAAGCCAAGTTGCAATGTCAGACTCTCAATGACTTAGGCTTTTATATAATTATTTGAAAACAAGTAGGTTATAGCTCTTATTGTCAATGATGTAGATGGTTTGTTGGTCAATCAGAGTTGTCATTTTAAAAAATGTTAAATACACACATAGTACAATATGACATATTGTACTATGTGTGTATTTAACATGTTGTGTAGATCACACATTGTGTGATCTACACAACAGTTTTTTGTTTGTGAGTAATATTGCGATCTGTGATGGAGCAGGTTCACACATAAAATCCCTTCAGCGAACACATGTTCTGATGAAAAAGTGGAGGTAAATCCAGTACGAAACGATGACGTTTTGCCAATTGTCTTTAAGTACGATGGTAAAACGGTGGAAAGTCAAAGTACAGTTCTCCCGCACATTTTCAAAAATGTATCCGAAAGGAAAGGTTTTTGACTGGGTGCCATGTATTATCTTTATTAATAGACAAGCAAACAAAGGAGAAAATTATTTTGGGGGCAAAATATATTTTTACCGAAACAAAGATGATAAAAATATAAAATTGGGACTTTAAATAAGGCCACTAAGATTTTAAACGACAATACATATAAATTAAATGATATTAAAACCCATTGTTTTCTGTGTTCGTTAGTGAAAAACAAAATTTTATTTTTTGGTAAATATTTTTCACGATGCTGGCCCTGTTACCTCACTCCAACCTAGATTTGATCAGTGACCCAATGAACTAGAAAATTGGTATTGACAAGCTCGTTGTTTTTTACAAAATATTTTTTTCAAACTTTATTAAAAGTCCATTCAGTTTTTAGATTTAATTCCATATATTGCTTTAATTGTAGGAGAGCCGTGCTACGGCACGAATGGGTTGGTTCGACCAAAGTGATACCACGGCCCCACAGAAAATCGGCGTGATACAACCACAGCGTTGTGTTTCACCGTATGAATAACGTTACCAGTGGCCCAATCCCTTCCCTCCCCCAATTCCTCCCCAATTCCAAAATCTCCAAAACCCTGATTCCAAAAAGGTTGGCAACGCACTCGTAACTATTTCGTTGTTGCGTGTGTCCATGGGTGGCGCTGATTGCTCTCCATCAGGTAATCCATCTGTTCGATTGACGTCCTGTCATATAAAAAAATACTAATAATACTTATTAGTATAGTAATAGTACTAGTATTACTAACAGTACTTATAGTCTTGCACATGCTGGACTGCGTCCCATTTCACGGGAGACTTGGGACATGAACATAATATCCATTAATATTTCCAAACACAATGTCTTAATTATTTGTATACACATGTCACACGTTTTTAGCGAGAAATAAAATACTCGTCATTCTTTCTTTCTATTATAATAAAAATATTTTAAAGTTAAGTTTAAGAGTTATTGTAAAGAAAGTGCTCATCTCAGAAATTGCTGGTTCGAATAGCAAGATGTTGTATAGTCCATTTGCCAAGGAAAGCTAGGCTATAAAACATCAACGTGCGATAACTCAGTGTAACATTATATTAGAATAAATGTTCAACCCACCCTCTTAAATAGGTAAAGAAAAGACGCAACGAAGCTATTAATGAAGAACCGGATTAACTTCAGTGTACCGATTACAAACTCAATACAAAACACGAAGCTAAACACAATTCCTTCAAACTTACAAACTATAAAACTTCCAATATTAAATTTTCAAACACTAATTAAGTGTAAAAGGATGTAAACTCCGTCTAATTAAACAAGTTGGTTGGCAACCAACTTTATTTAGCTCTAAAAACTTTATTTAATTTAGCCCCCGTACATAAGAATGGAAGAAACGAAAATATAGTTGAAACAAAACGAGCAGAATGTTGGAGAGTTTTCCGAAATATCGGTAGAGTAATAAATCCAAGTAAATGCTGGAGTTTAAGCTGCCAGAGGTGTATTGCTGGGTATTGGGCCAGTAAATAAAATTGTAGTGTTTCCGAAAGCAGCTTAGCAAATGCCAACACGTTAATACCAACTAACTCTACGTTGCTTTACTGGTTCATTTGCTCTGAGTACTTTTTTTCTTTTGTTTGCCGACCCTGATCTGGTGCTTAATGATTAATGTGTACGGCGTCTGGTGTATCCTATTCACTTCATTTATTTATATCTATCTCTTTATGTTTAGCTGTTGATGTAGATTTTATTTCTTTTTAGTTTTTATTATCTATTTATATGAAGCACTGTTTGGTGTGATGTTAATTCTGAGATTGGGCTATTGAGAATGTGTTTTCTGTAATTGGGTTTTTTATAACATTGAACGGCTTAAATGTTCTATTTTGTTTACTTATGCAGTGGAATTAAATGTATATTAGTGTCTGTTCTTCTATTTCTGTTTATATGTCTACCTGACTTGATTTTATTGATGCTGTTCTTGTTTCTCTTTTAGTTTTATTTACTTACAATGTAGTTTTCTTTGTTATCATCGTTTAAATATCACTGAATAGTAAGTTCTACGTTACTTATATAGAATGTCACAGAAATCATATAAGCAGCAGTTTTTCATAATTTACTATAGAGGTAGACCCAACATATAAAATTTTATTACCGATATAAAGGATGGTGATATTAACATCTTCTGCGGATATTATCAGTCACTGTTTTTTAACTCAGGGGTGAGTTAAAAAACAGTGACTGATAATATCAAAGCTAAAAAATAAATTGAAACCATTTTTTACCCAGTGATTTGGTTTATGAGACAAAATGGGAACAAGATGCGATCCATCCGAGGTCTTGCTTATCAGATGTTTAGTCGTATGTGCGATTTATCACGAGTCCCTTCTCTCTGCCGTGGAGTCGAGTATATCGAGTAAAATTTGAGGCTGTGTATTTTCAGTACATTTTTTTTTCAAGCATTCATTTTAGTCAAATTTTCTATTATGTACCTATTGTATCAATAATAAACAAAAATATACATTGTATTTTTTAGAGATTACCTTATACATAATATTACAGACGGATTACCTTATAGTAAGCAATTGGCCAAGCCCATGGATACTCGCAATACCGAGTTACGAGTTCATTGGGTTTTTTGGGGATCAGATTTAGGGAATTCGGAAATTTAGGGATTGAGGAGGGATTGTTGGGCGGCAGATTGGGCCTCCAGAAACCTCACTCACACGGTGAAATACAACCCTGTGGTGGTTTCACGTCGGTTATTTGTGAAGCCCTTGTATCACTCCGGTCAAGCCGATCCATTTGTGCCGAAGCTTGGCTCTCCTACACATTGTTTAAATACTAAAATACTCCCAGTATTGATTTAAACTGTGTCCTTATTTTGTTGCGAATTAGGTTTAGCTTATTAAGGAACTTAATCAAAATCAAGTATCAGACTGAGTGGTAGAAAGAGTGTCCAAATAGAGCCGATGTTCAGCCGGTTTTGCAGGTGCAAGCACTATAATAACAATACGCGACCCGGGCTCAGAATAGGAGAAGGAATAGGGTGGATTTAAGTCAGTGAGAGTCTAACACACTCTGTCGCCCCACAAAAGACGGGAGAATTAATTCATTTGATGATTTTCCCTATTAAAAAAAAGATTAAACCTTTTATAGCTTCACTCCGACCACAATATTGTTTCTTCTCTCTCGTCTTATTTTCTCTCACGTAATTAACAAAAACTTACGTTAAATTTAATTTTATCGAAATAATAAATACGCGATCAAAGACCAAAATCAAGTATTTTGTGCAATTTCATCGATGAAAGACGCCTGAAATGAGTTTAGGCAAATACGTGTATGTTCAAACGAAATATAAATTAATATGCAAAGCGGGTATGACGCGCTGTACCTACAGCCGGGAATTTAACTTGGATTCTATGAGACCGTGCCGTAATATCACACCACATCATCAGCCTTTAAGTGTCCACTGCTGAGCAAATGCCTCGTCGCAAACGGAGAAGGTTTCATCATTAATCACCACGCTTTAATAAAGCGAATTGGCGATTTCAAACTTATAACTAAAAATTAAGTCCAGGTTTCCACACGATGTTTTCCTTACCGTATGTCAGTGGTGTCTTAATAATCATAGAAAGTACATATGACTCGGAAAAATCACATTGGTACTGGCCAGGTTTTGAACCCTCATGCAAGAGAATCAATTACCTTTACCTCCGGGCCACAATAACATTCCGTGATATATCATTTTGATACTATTTTTGATTAAATTTAACAGGGGACGTCTTGTGGCTAAGGCGTTGATGATGAGTCATTCTTTTAACCAATGTTCTGTCCACCATCGTACCATCAGACAAACGAACATAATGTCGCCGCATCATAATATCGCGAACAAATCGATTCGCCTCTAGTTCTACCATCAGAGAACTGCTAAAGAGTGGAATTCTTTGCCGAAGTGTGTGTTCATCAAAGGATATAGTTTGGGTGTCTTGAAGGCCTGAGTAGTAGAGGCTGCTTATGGGTAGGCGAGCCCCATTATAAGTCACATGATTGCTTACTACCAGGCGAGATCGTAAAGAAATGCCAGCCCATTACTAATAATACAATAGTGACTTTTTCCAAGTAATAGTTTATATGATTATTTAATCCTGTCTTATGGTGAAGGAAAATATTGTGAGGCCTAAGTAGCTTTTCCGTGTGAGAAGAGGCACTTAATCACCAGTTGGAGCTAATATGATTCTTAAATCAAGTAGCAAAGTTTGAAACGGGAAGTCTGGCAGTTTTTTAGTTTCGATGTTTGATAAATTTTAATATAAAAAAACCTATATAAATAGCAAAACATAAAATATATGTATATAAGTATAATTCTATGTCTTTTATGTATGTGTATATAAACCTATGTTATACTCATAGTATTCTATTTCGCTTGCTTCTTGCTTCTGCAACTGGATTCTCTGCATCACCCAAAGGTCGACTGGTATGTACTCGTACATACATACAAAATTGTGCATGAATATAAATAAAAAAAAATACATTTAAATTGTTAATCACTTTTAAAATTGGTTATTATGAAAACTGAAATTAAATATTATAATATTAATTTCTCATTTTACTTATTTGGCCGTAGGTAATACCCAATTACGCAATGAATTAAAATAATATTAAAATTTAAATTGAGGCAGTTGACTATTTTATTTCATAAATCCTTATTGAGGTACAAATTCACTTACTCTCTTCTTCTTTTATCGACATTAATTTTGGTATTTTTTTATTATGTTACACTTCTATTTTATCATTTATTTTGATTATACATATTATTATGTAATATTACCCACCTAAATTATCTAATTTTGTTATTTAAATCATTTAAAAGAATGACTGGTAGAAAATTCTTCTAGCATTAAGTCAATTGTATATAAAGAATAAGTAAATTAATATTAAAAGTGCAATAGTGTGTTATTTATACATCTTATTTTAAAGTCTCTTCAGAGTCATATTATTTAGTGCCTGTCTTTTATTTAAGCTCGGGCTGGAGTAGTATTATGGCCTTTTTGAAAACCGGAGTGCAACAATACTTGCGTTGTTGTGTGTGTAAGGCTACCGGAGGCCCAATCCTCTCCCCTTATCCCCATTTTCGGAAACCCCAATGCTTATATTCCTGACCACTCCCAATAGGCCGACAATATACATTGTAAGTTCTTTAAAGTAAACTTAAAATTATTTTTTTCTAAAATTCAATAAAGTGCAGCGTCTGCCCATCATCATCATCAGCCTATAATTACTGCTGAGCCATTGCACTTTCTCATACGGAGAAGGTTTGGGCTTTAATAACCACGCTTGCTCAAGGCAGATTGGCGATTTCAAACTTATAATTAGAAATTAAAGTCCAACTTTCCACTTTAACCTCCGGGAAACAACGACAACTTTTTTTTACTATTATTTATGTCAGTGCGCCTGCTTTCTATCAAGCCTGATGGAAAGCAATGATGGGGTCTAAGGTGGACCACGCAAACTCAAAAAACGCCTATTGACTTTCGCCTTATATAAAAAAGAAAAAAATCGTCTGTTATCCATAATCTTGCTATTTGATTTTGCTATATACGAAATGGTTATAAAGTGCATATTGCAATATCTCGAAACCTTATACCATATTGTTTGCGATATCATGGAATCTAACAATACCAGTTTAATAGGTCGAATCATCTCATTCGATATTGTTACCTAATACACAGGCAATAAGGCCTTTTACAGTATCACAATGACATTGTGTAATCATAGAGGTCATTTTGGAAGTTTATAGATGTTGTTATAGTCGAGTATTGTGTTCATTTTCATTAATTAAAGTTATGGACTCAGTTATTATGTGAATAGAGTTCAAAGTTGTTTTCTTTATTGGGTGTTAGATATAGATAGATAGATATAGTTTGTATATTTGTATATTTTATAATTGTCACGAAAAATGAATTTAAATATTTAAGGCTTTTAAATAAATTGACGAAAACTTATTTTCCTTTTTTAAATTAAAAAATATGTAACCTTTGCAATCTATTGTTATTTATCGTTCTAATACTTATATTTAGACACTGTTGTTACAAGATTAATCATAGATCAATTCGAAAATTTGACTTTAAGACTCAGTACAGAAAAAAGAACTAGCTTATTATTAAACTAATTATATACTTTGCCGCGAATGGGTCAGCTTGACCTGAAAGACAGCACATTCTTACAAAACCCAAAGTGGCGTATAACAGAAAGCGAAATTAATCCTCTTCTATCCCATAAAAATTGTTCTTGCTTGAGTCTCACGAATTTCTCTATGTTGTATTTGCTTGTTTTTCTTAGCACATGTACCCAATATTACAGTCTGTTTAGTAGCTAGCTACTCAACATCGATTCAGCATTTAAAGCACAACAATTTTAAAAGCAATCTTCGCCAACTCAACCCAAATACCAGTACTCACTCACACCAACTCATAACCTCTAAAAATAAACCGCGTACTTAAGCCGTACTTCTAACGAGTACGGTGTAACAAACGGCCACAATTATGCCCTTAAAGTCAGCGTAACAGGGAGCGCGCTTTCATCCGATGTGGGTTAAAAGCAAGATGCATTAAGGTGCCTTGATACGGCGATACAGTCAGTAATGTGCTCGAAAATACCTCACCCTGTATATAATAGACACGTTGGATGTAGGTAAAAGTCGAATAATGGTATGCGGTTCGTTGGTGGTTGCGTGGTATGGTAATCTTTATAGAAATGCTCTTGGATGAAAATGGGGCAGGCGTTGGTCGATTTGAAGTAGGGAATAGTAACATAAGAATGAGGTTAAAACTTTTCCGATTGGGTCGATTTGTTTGCTTAACCAGAAGGTTCAGAAGAAAATCATCGCAAGGAAATCTTTACTAAAAATTCCTAATTATAATTCTGTAAGATTCATTCTAAACTTCAAATCTGAATCCGCTGTGAGTAGTAGTACCCTAGCGCTACACTTTCGAGTTGAACTAAATTGACCGCAACATTTTGACAGATAAAGTATGAGATGACGTTAAAAGTGGCATTCTATATTGTAATTTCCCGTCACTTCCACGCTCACTTCACACTCGAACAAGATTCAAAATTAAACAAATTTTATACAATCAACGTGCTGAAACCGTCAATTCAACTTGAGATTCTAAAAAATATTATTATAAAGATATCTTAGCTGGTTATAATACATTTGCTTGACCCAAGCCTTCATAATACAATGTGTGAAAAGGAATTATGTCATGTACAGAAGAATATTATTATAAGCCATAATATCCTATAAAACTGAAAGTTTTTGATTTATAAATAAACTGTGTCACTACTCAAAATGGCGCCCGTTCACCTCATTATACGTCACGACCGTGACGTCACAGCGCATTTAATAGTGACCTCTTGATGATGCGAATTACTCCTGTGGGAATCCGAATGCAGCAATGCGTATTTTGATATATTTTATTGTAACTTGTATAATAATGACTACCATTTTGGATAGCTGGGAGTAAATGTAACAGTATTAAAGACCTATTGTCTTTAATACTAACTTTATTTTTTGTTTTTTGAAATTGAACGCATTTGGATTATTTTCTGTATAGCAAAAGATTGTCTCTTTATTTTGAGGTATGTGATGAACGAGCATTGGAGAAGGCCATAAATATCTCAAATCTAGAAAAGTTACAAGGGCGTCGATTGCCTTTTAAGGCTTTGCCAATTGGGGATGTGATATACGCAACGCAAGCTCTGCATTTTTAAGACATAGGGTCGCAAATGAGCATGTCAACTAACTGATGGAAATCTATTTCCTCAATCTCTAATCAATCAGAGCCGCCCATAGTCATCCGTAACAACAGAGCAGTTACGATTGAAAAGCCACCCTTTTGACGATTATGGCTATGAAATTTAAGATATTGGAAAGGGATGAAGGGAGGGAAAGGATTAGGCCGTCGGTAACCTCACTCACATGGCAAAACTTACGCTGCGATTATTTCACGCCGGTTCTTGTGAGGTCGTAGTATCATTCCAATCAAACTGACTACTTTGTACCGAAGCTTGGCTGTATCTCGGGGTGTGATCATTTTAATGAATTGTAGCGGTTTTATAAGTAGAAATAATTTGTTTTTCGCTAAAGAAACTACCCATTCGAAAACATACACCTAAATCCCATTGGAAAACAAAACGTCATAATGTAACAATATGTCGCTTCAGTTCACAAATAGTTGTCTATGTCCAACTGGAATATGTAGGGATTGTTCACTAGGGACCTTCCGGGCAAGGCTTTGCGATTTCTTCTTATATACAAGGAATAAATGGCAATACATATATATCGAAACTATTACTATCAAATATTATTAAGTGTTGGTGAAAAGGGCTTGAGGTCTCTAAGGTGTTTCAAGTAAAGAATATAACGTGTTTATTATTACTGAAAGATATAACTATGATTGTACAAAAATTGATGTCATCGGTTTTATAATATGAATGCTTATTTTTATGCTTTTCTCGAGTGTGATGGTCAGTGAGTTTCTCTATGTGAAGCCAAAATCTGCACGGTTTGACCTTGCTGAAATTCGCTAATTTCTATCTATGTCAATGACTTTTGCAAAGAATATGAGGTATGTTTATAATACTGTTTTCTCGGAGGAGGAAAAGGATCCTAGTGGTTTTTAGTCAGTAATAGTCTAACATGTCGTCTGTCACGTATCTCAAATAGGTACGTTATAATAATATTCCTTAAGGGAAAAAATGAAAAAATACTTTCGAACTAAGTTACAGTACCATTATTTAAAATGTAAATAGCACTCATATACGTAGGTACATCCTAAGGTTAAGTAAGGCATAAAAAAGGCATTTTCTTCAAATCAAGAATCTTAGCAGTTGAAATTGTTTTTTTTTAATAAAGCGCCTGCGAGTAACGTTGCTTATTATAATAATAATTATAATTATTAAATTACATCGTGTGTATAAACACAGGCCACTCAATGAAGTGAAACAAAAGAAATAAAAAAATAAGTACATTAGCAAAAAAGTAACACAATTTAATAGTCACTTTACAAAAACAGTGCTTGAATTTTGTTTTTATACTCTAGAAAATATTTTGCAAAGTGCAAATTTCATTTAACTGTTTCGTGAAGAAAATAATCATGATTTTGTGTTAAAATTGCGTGAAATACAAAAAACGCGTTCTGAAGGGAGTGATAAAGGCGAAAGCAGACCTTATAGATGGAGGATGCTTATGATGTGTAACTTGTTATGTATGGTGTTACTCATCTCGTCCACTCTGTCCTTAGATCCTCAGGCCGTAAGTTAAAGAGTGAAATGAATGTTGAACAAACTAAGTTGCTACCAGAATGAAAGGCCGGTTGCGAACAGCAAAGCACACAGAAATTGAATATAAAGTTATAAAAGTTTCGTTTAATGGACAGTGTCGTTTTGATGGTACTCCATACGGTAATCGAATGGCTGGGTGTACTTACATTCAGCCACTTAATTGCTTGCCATTCTGTAAAGTGGGAAAATTATCAAATTATTTCTTTTGCCCGGATGGAGAGAGTGGACGTGTCACAGACTCTTACTGACAAAAACATTACTGCAATACATTATTGGGTTTGACCCACAACCCCAACATCAGCCCTAGTCGACCTCATCTGTGGTGGCGCACTTGGAATACTATGTGCTGAACTCTTGCATTTGGTTCTGGCCGTGCGACGACCTATCCAAAGTACATATAGGTGACGCTGATCCGTCTGCTATTCCCTCCTATTTACAAAAAAAGATCGTTGAAATCGCTTAACATTAACATTCGTTTAACTAAATGTATTTAAATTACGCACAATAATAACGGTTCCTAGAAGAAAAAAGCGTAGCCCAAGTTGTCAGAAAATTTTCTGCAGCATTTTTTTGGGACATTCCAAAATTAAATATTTTGTTCAAAAGAAATAGCCCTTCGACCACGCAAAGAGCAGGCTAAGCGGGAAAATTGTGTTTTGATCTTCGACTTAAGGGACCCAAAAATAAGATCGTAAGTGGTGACCGGGGATTCAAACACTCTTTTAGTTTGAATTACAATTTGCTTTATACAACATGCCACACCGAGTTACCGAAATGGCAGCCATTTTCTTTGTTCGCAACGTCAAATGAGGTAAATAAACTCGGAGAATTTTTAACGAAAACTTATTTAGGAAAAGTGGATTCTGTAGGCTGTTAAAAGTTTATTTTGTGTTGTTGACATATTGTTACAAAGATTGGGGCTTTCAAATATAATTTGGATAACAATTAATGGTTATTTTTTAAATCATCAATTAATTCTCACACCCTCATTGCAACGGTAGGGAGTGCTAGACTCTAACTGCCAAAAATTTTCCTTACCGTCTTCTGTTCTAAACTGTAAACTCAGACTTCCAAGCCAAACATCTTGATCATCGATTCCTGGTTTGTGTATTTACAATTGGAATACTCAACGGTTTTTTTTTATATGAATATATGCATAATATGATAAAAGAGTTTGGTTTTGTATATATTGGAGTATGGCAAAAGGTTTATACCTTACTAGCTTTTGCCCACGGCTTCACTAGCGTGGTTTGTTGATAAAAAGCAGCCTAGTTAATAACCCAAACGAGAACGACCACGCGCTTCTGGTAACTCTTTTGGTATTACAAGAGCACATGGGCGTCGCCGATTGCTTTACTTCAAGTAATCCAACGGCTTGTTTGCCAACCTACGCCGTAAAAAAATTAAAGGCATGTCGATATTTTTATTGTAGAAAAGGCACATATAGTCCACTAGCTACTTTCTTGCGGTTTCACCCGCTGCTCGGCTTCATTTGATTGTAGTGTGATTTTTTATAGCTTATGGCACTGAGGAACATTGTAGCTATCTATCAGTGACAGAATTTTGGCTATCTAACCAGCGGTTACAAAGATTACCTCCTACATATGTATAAACTAAGATTAATTATATGGCGCGAACTTTTTTAATTTATTTCCAAAGTTCTACTCCTGACCTTTTTTTAATTCCATTTTTTTCAATTATTTATCATACAGCAACAAAATTTCACTTCTTTACTCGTGTTCCCATTATCCCTCTTTTAAAAACAAAAATTCGTTTTGTAATTACAATTTACAAAAAGAATACACGCAAACATTATCAAAGATTATGAAATTATAATTTACCAAGCTTCAAAAGCTAAATCTTAGAAATACAATTATATTCATAAATATAAGAAAACCGTTTCAAATAGCGAGCGAGGCTAATTAAGAGTTCGCGGTCATGTCAGCTACCTGTTTACAGGAAAATCCACCTACTTATCTACATAATAATGGTTATTATAAAATGAACAAGAACAAAACGGAAAATAAGTATTGTGTATATTTGAAGAGATCTCGGGAAATGTTTGTATTTTATAAAAGATCTCTTGAATATGGCGTTCGCGTGGGATTGTGTTTGTATATTCCATAATAAGCTTAATAACTATTCTGTTCCGAACTTATTTCATTATAACAATATCATATTTATATATTTTTTCACTATTTTTACGAGTACTTGATATTTAGATTTTTTTATTAATTTTCATTTGTGTATAATTATATATATACAAAATGTGCAACAAATTATGTAATATACTCATTTTCTTTTTTATTTTTCGTTTTTTTCAAAAGATCGTCCGACACTAGGTTTTTCTCCTGTGTCGTGGGTGCGTTTACAAACATACAATTTCACATACACATAACACCCAGACCCGGAACAACAATTCGTAGATCACACAAAGAGTTGTTCGGCGCGGGAATCGAACCCGCGACACGTTGCGCGGCAGCCGCTTGCCCAGCCACCGCGCCAACCGTCCAGTCAACTTTAAAAACAACTTCGTACCTATCACTTTTCAATCAATAAATATTTATCAAATAAACTAGGTTTGCAAGTAGATATACTCGTAGTGTTTCTTTTTCATTTGCTCTTTTTAAGGTTATTTTTTCCAGAAGCTTCTAGAATCAGGTCAGTGGCAGTCGAAGTTATTCCATGTTTCAATATTCATTTTGTTTATTTTTGTCCATACTTAATAGAAACAGGGGTGTGATTCTGTAAGACTTCATTCTAAACTTCGAATCTGAATCCGCCGTGAGTAGTAGTACACTAGCGCTACACTTGCGAGTTGAACTAAATTGACAGCATCATTTTGAAAGATAAAGTATGAAATGACGTTAAAAGTGGCATTCTAAAATTTAATTTACCCGTCATTTCGACGCTCACTTCGCACTCGAACACGATTCAAAATCAAACAAATTTTATAGAATCGACGTGCAGCACTCGACTCAATATTAACTGAAAAAAATCAACATCACTACATCTATATGTTTACTAATTATAAAGAGGTAACTTTAGAACCGCTGGCTGAATCGCCAAAATTCTTTCACTGGTAGATATCTACAATATTCCTGAATGCTAAACATCACGCTAAACATTACTTTGTATCTATTGTGAGATGTACAAGTATACTTAATACGACGTAAGTTTTTTTGATAATAACGACTTATTTTCTTGTTTTGCTCTTCGAGACACCTATTAAATTAGTTAAAAGAAGAAATTTGTTACTTCATTAATTACAATGTTGAACAGGCACCTCACCTAACTGTTTGAAAAGAATCTTAGTAGAACTATGCCTTAGAAATATTAAAAAAATTAGAAAAAAAACCTTATCCGAATAAATTAATTAATACCTGGGATTATTTGGACCATCAAAGCAACGACATATAAATAAATGTGTTTAAAAACGCAACAAAGAAAAATAAGCTTTTGTAAGCGTATGATAAAGTTGAAGATCAATAAAAGATAATAAAGGCTAGAATATTCTATGGCCAAAAGATAGTAATGGTTTAGAAATATTCTAAAAACTACACAGAATTACTCGACCAACAAGGCACTGAAGAAATAAATGTTTAGAAACACGCAACAAAGGAAAATAAACTTTTGCAAGCTTAGCATAAAGTTCTAGATCAATAAAAGATAATAAAGGAATAGTATCCAATTGTGAGTTAGTTCTAATAAACTTGGCAACTATTTGAGCTACGTATGTATTAGCAGATTTAATTTTTGCTACTTGATCGTTTCTATTGGTAGCAATTCACTTGGCACCAATATTCTGAGCAATCTGATTGTTCCATGCAATTAAAACTTTAAGTTTTTAAAAGTTCTTTATTACTCGTGTTATTTCCCAAGTGGCTAGAAAGAGGTATTAAATGTTTGTTTTTCAACTTTACATCAGCTGGGCGAGACCTAAGTCTCTCCTGTAAAGCCCCCGATCGATTTTGATAATGATAAAAACCATCGATTGGTACCTACGCTTATCATGGTAAAAGTAAAAACGTTGTTAAATAATGATCTTATGAAATCAAAGTCAAAGTCAAATTCATTTATTTCAACTAAAAGGTAAACAGGTACTTTCGAAAAGTCCAATTAGAATTATAGTCTGTCAGTGAATACGTCAGTGAAACTAGGTGCTCGTTCCAAAGTGTAGATTCGTATGGAGAAGAGATAGAAAAAAACTCCATTGTTACTTTAAAAAAAACATATGTTTTACTAGCTCACCAATACATTATTTAATATACTCAATCTCTTATCTAGCCTTATGTTTAATCTTAAAATAGTTTTTTGTTGGGTAATAGGTTGGCAAACGAGCAGACGGATTACCAGATGGTAAGCAATTTACGCCGCCCATGGATACCCGCAACGGATGAGATACGAGTTCATTGCTGACCTTTTAAGGATTAGGGTTTTTCACATTTAGGGATTGGGGAACGATCGGGGGAGGGGAAGGATTGAGGGTCCGGTAGCCTCACTCATACGGTAAAACACAACGCTGTGGTTGTTTCACGCCGGTTTTCTGTGAGGCCATGGTATGACTCCGGTCGAGCAGACCCATTCGTGCTGAAGCATGGCTCTCAAATACTTAAAAGATTCAATTAGATACAATTTTCAAATAATATAGAATTTATATAACCAATAAAGAATACATCTAAAGTCTTCTAACAAGGACATGTTAAAGAAAACACAGAACTGGATTCCCACGAGTGAAGCGAACTTTGGGAACGCGGCTTTGTGCCAAATCCCACAAAATTTGCTTAACTAGCGCTGGTTACGTTGGTACTCGTTAGGTTTCATATAGGACATCTGATACTAGATTATACCAGAATTGCTTTGCATTCAATGCAGTTCGATACAAGCTTATTGATTTTGGAAGTCTGTATGTTGACCTTTGATGAGATGAGAGATGTTTAGAGTAATGCAGATAAAGTTAAAACGCACCGTTTTTATAAGCCAAGGTAGCTTTATGAAGGAATGAAAGTTCATAAAATGTCTTTGGGTACCCCTAAATGAGGCGAAAGGGAGTGTCAGACTCTCACTGACTAAAATCACCCCGTTTCCTTATCCTATTCCTCATTATCCCGGCTGGACATTGGCCTTGGTGCCCATGTGGTAATCAAATGCCTCTTTGAGGTTTGCGCGCCCGATCAGGTTTGGTTTTGGCCGGGCAGCAAGCTATCCTTGTGCCGTCCAGACCCACGATTTATTAGATGGCTGCTACGTTATTCGAGTACCTTTTGTAAAATACGTACGATTTCGCTGCACGATTGATGCAGTGGCAAGGCGATTGATTGCTACACCAAACTATGTTTGTTACTTACAGCATATGAAAAATCTTATCTTCCAATGATCTTGAGTGACACACATCATACAGAGAATTCTTCTTGAAATAGTATTTGTATTGTGCCCAATCAAATATTTTAACAACCATTACGAAGTTTTATAAAATGGCTTACTACATGTCTATGATTGACTGAAGTGTATTTTGAGAGTGCTAAAACACCGAAAAAATGGCAAAATTAAAATAAAAGCTTTTACACGAAAGTATGTTTAAAAAACCCATTTCCTTCAATTTTTAATTTTAAGTACATTTTACTAATCCCCTAAAAATCTTTAGATTTCGAAATTCAAATTTCGAAACCATAACACATTAAATGAACGCCGAAAATTAATATTCAAATTCCGTCGCGCAAACTTTGTGACAATATTGATGCTATACAAGCCGTAGTTTTGAACTAATAGTGTTTAGTGTGTAACAATAATCAGACTGGTCTCCAGCGAGTGTGCAGCCAAATTAAATATGAGCAAAGTTTCAGCCAACGCCCGCGGTGGGGCGAATTGGCTCACTTGGTTCAACTCGTGCAATTTACCAGTACGGAACCCGTTTCTGATAGTCGAGTGTGCGTTTCGTTGAATATTAATTATTGCTTGTCAGTTTGTTGCTCGAAAATGGAATTTATATGGCTAAGCGTGGCTTGGTGTTGGTGAGCGGAACCAAATATTGAACATTAGGTATATGTTTTAGTTTTAGTTGGGACGGTGTAATGGTTGGGTGTTCGTGTGTATAATATGGATTAATCTTCTTTATATGTTTCAAATGTAGTATAGAGTTTCTTTTTTGTGAGGGTAAAATCATCAAATGACTTCTCCCGCCCAAGGTTGGGCAAGAGTGGGAGTGTCAGACTCTTAATGACTAAAAACCCCCCCGTACCTTCTCCTGCTCTGGGCCGAGGTCGCGGTGCCTCATTACGCTTACGCCGCAACCCCAGCTGAACATCAGCCCTGTAGAGCCCCCTCTGTATGTAGTATAGAGTAAGATTGTATTATTGTTTCGAAACTAGTGTCATTGAAAATCGTAGTTATTATAGGAGAAATCACTCTTTGGGAGCCATGGCGTCCTGACATTCTGCCTGACGTGGGTGATTATAGGACACTGAAGCTTCGGCAGCTACCTGTTTCGGATTCACCGTCAGTATGGGTTGCGCTCGGCGTGCAAGGGTAGCTCGCCGTCCGACCAGAACTAGACCTGAGCGTACGGCGCCCCAAAGAACCAACAGACCATCATAGTTCCTAACTAGGCCGATGAGCGCGATAAAGTACCGAGACCTCGGCCTGGAGCAGATAAAGGAACGGAGTGGTTTTAAATCAATTACAGTCTGACCAGAGAAGTAATTTGATAAGAATGATATATGAAAAAAAAACACGAAGACTGATTTCTTAAAGTAGATTGCTTGTTCAAGAAGAAGAATTGAAACTTTATTACCTAGTCTCCAGAAATAGGGTTACGACTGTAACTCCTCTACTTTTGTGGGTTGCCTTTGTTTACCACCAAAATACACTCTACGAAAGTATATATATGTGATATTTATGTATCTTAAACTATTCTCAACTTTAAGATCCCACAAGTGAGAACATAGCTTAAATATTTAAAGATAATCACCAGCAAATTGCCTTCAAACAATTTAATATTTCAACACATCACCACTGGAAGTTCTGGTGCAATATTACCTAAAACTGACTCAAAGTTATCACAAATT
This sequence comes from Spodoptera exigua, assembly GCA_902829305.4. Classification (NCBI taxonomy): domain Eukaryota; kingdom Metazoa; phylum Arthropoda; class Insecta; order Lepidoptera; family Noctuidae; genus Spodoptera; species Spodoptera exigua. The sequence goes on along the minus strand of LR824625.2, from coordinate 6,419,896 downwards.
AATTCAACTACCATCACGCGAACAATCTCCACTACTTAGTAAGTTTAGCACATTGTAAAGTTTAAATGAGTCTTAGCTTATCTTAGGTTGGCCTGCCACAGGATTGAGGATACACTGATCCTTACTTATCATGCTAAGTTAATTCGAAGCAGGTGCATTTGCATGCAGCAAACTGTATCATTCACTTATGTGACCCTAAAATTGTGTTTCTGGGTTTAGATGGAGGAATCGTATATGTAAATGCACCCACGACAAAGAAGAAAAGCTTCGTGCGAGGTATCATTTTGTAGAAAAACCAAATTTTTCACTGGTTATTAGAGTATATAATACATGGAAAATAACGCTATTGACAAGATTATTCGATTACGAAAGTGGTTGGTCCTCGTAGCTGCTTCCAAAAAGGGTAGAAGACAGCACAAAAGCTAGTTTTTTAGTAGGTGCAATCCCGACATAGCCTCAACGCCTCCGCGGACGGTGTGTGTATAAATGAAAAAATTTTCTCAGCCTTTAAAAATAGTTGAGGCCTTTCAAGTATGAGAGTGCTGACTCCAAATAAGAAGATAAGTACCCATGTGGCTACTTCCCAAAATGAATAAAGTAGCCAGTGTAGTAAGCCCTTAATAGTTATGAATAATGATATGTATTAATAGTCTTATAGTAAATTTGACTAGGTCACTTGGATACACTATTTACAAATCTAGTTATCGTCCTTCTAAATAAAATTTCGGACATAAAAATCCAATCTAATTCCTGTCTGTTAGGGATATTATGAACAAAATCAACGAGGCAGATAAAGCTCCTAAAATCTTGGAAAACAATTCGACCAACTTCGTTGTACTCGTCTCAATGATTGAATATTTTAATTTTGAACTCAATAGCATTATAAATAGGAACTTTTCTTGAATCATTAACGAGGGGCGGATGAGGAACGGTGTTTGTTTCATGGAGTTAATCTACTTTACCTTTTGTGTTATGATTTGTATTTTTTATGGCCAAGCTCGTTTTTTTGTCGACTTTTGAAAAGTTGATTTGGTAAGATTTGCTTGATTAATTAATCAATACGTTTTAGCTACGCAAACGTAAGTATGAGTAAGGATTACTACAAGCTTCTTATTGAGCGGCAAAATCATTACATGTCTTCTCTTATCCAAGATGCAGCGAGAGGGAGTGTCAGACTCTTATTGACTAATAACCGCCCATTAATTCTTCTGCTCCAGGCCAAAGCCACGGTACCTCATTGCGCTTGATCCACATCCCCGGCTCAAGAATGCTACAGGCTTTAAGTCGGTAATACTTAAGTCAAAAAGACTACATTGCAGTTCACCTAGATGCCATGAAGTAAAATCTGGTTAAAATTGTTTTCCAAAACTGAACTTTAAAAAAGTATATGTGCTCTCACGCCCCCTAGCTAGGGCCTTTTCTAACGCAGTTTTACCACTTATCACCTAGCTTGCTCAAGGTGAAATTGGGCATTTCATGTAAATTCAGGATATCTCACGATGTTTTCCTTTTGTCACTGATGTCTAAGTAATTTTAAGCAGTACTCCATAAGAGGCGATCGCTAACCAAAGCTAACTTTCAAAAACTGCCAATAAATGACAGCTTATCAATAAAAATTAGCTTCCTTCTTTATAAAATTTGAACGCATATTTCTACAAAAGCAATATGTATCCATTTAACATTATATTTAATTTTCTAAAAAAGAATATAATTATAAGTTGAAAATATTCATTTATTCCTAAGAAATTGTCAACATGATTAATCTACTTATAATTGCGTTTTTATCCTTACATTAAACTTTTATTTAATTCCATATCAACATAGTAATTTAGCACTTATAATTCAAGCGTAAGCTTCAAATTACTCTGCCACATTACGAATTATTCCGTCACAAAGAATGGCCGCGAAACAAATTATAAAATTTTAATTGGTCTTTACTTTTTGAGTCAAGAAAATGGTATTCGTGACATTAATATGTTAAACATTCGTATTTAAAACGCGATTAGACGTTTGATAATGACTGCAAAGTGCTTTTAACATGCAAATCATTCAGAGTATTATGATTTACTTTTAAAGCTTTAATAGCATGTAATCATAGGTACTAACGTACGAGGCTTATAGTAGTAATTTTAAACAGTATAACTTCAGGCGTGGGAGTGGCTTGACCAGAGTCATACTATGGCCTTACTGAAAACCGGTTTGAAATAAAATTTGAACTTTTTTGAGATCATCAAATCACTTTACCGCTCTGTGTGTATATTAGAGAGTGCCAGACTTACTGACTTAACTACTCTGTCCATTTTAGGACCGGGGTTGCAGTACATTCGAGAGATTATCTCCGGCCACCGTAAGCGAGGGTCTGCGGATGGCGAGTAAGGGTAGCTCGCCGACTGACCAGAACCAGACCCTCGTACGGCGCGTCGCGTTCCGCGCGCGCCTCAAAGAGCTAATAGACCACCACAGACGGAGCCCAATAGGGCTGATGTTCAGCCGGGGTTGCAGGGTAAATGCAATGGGGCACCGCGACCTCGGCCCAGAGGTCGGTTTTTAATCATTCAGAGTCTGACACTCTCTTTCGAGAGCCAGCCAGGGCGGGAGAAGTCATTAGATGATTTTCCCCTGACAAAAAAAAGGCTGCAGTAAATTACTGAGTTTGCATCCGCCACCTAGTAGAACATTGTAAATGATCATAACTGAAACATTAATAACACATACAACATCTATTATAAAACACTAAAACAGAAAAAGACTTGATAACTAATCCAATCCAAACATTTAATGACTAAAAAATATCAAATTATTTTTTTATAAAAAAATACTTCCATATTTAAAATTTTTCTAGCAACGTAGACTTATCAAAGAGTTACCACAAAAATGCATTTTATTTGCTAGCCGCCAATAAATTGAAGGCTTTTAGATCAAGATATTACCGTAATGGGTTCTTCGGGATTAAAAAATAAACTTTCACCGAGAGATAGCAAACTAATGGAATTGCAATTGCAAAAAAGAGTGGAAAACTTAGGTTATGCATTTTATGGGAAACCTAAGTGTCTTGTTTATGCGAGTTTTGTGTTTTAGGTTACCCAACCACTGATAGGTTTGAAGTCAGTGCTTAAGCCCATGACGAAATGCGGAGTTCAGGATTAAGCGGAATAATGTACCGTGGTCCCGATCTGGAGCAGGCGAAAGAACGGGGTGGTTTTTAGTCAGTTAGAGTCTGACACTCCATCTTGCCCCATCCAAGGCATGAGAAGACACTGGACGAACTGCCAACATGAAAAAAAAACTACTACTTATTTTGATTACTTTAATTTAGAACTTGAGGCATCCATTTCAAATCTTTTATTGAGTGGACCTCTTTTTAGTAGGAGGAAAACGAGCAGACGTATCACCTGATGGTAAGTGATCGGTCCTGCCCATGGACACCTGCGGCACCAGAGGATTCACAAAAGGTACATGCGTTTCTTGAAGGTCGTATCGGTTCGGGAATACCACCGCCGGGAGATCATTCCGAAGTTTTTGAAAATGTAAATAAGAGAGCCTGATTGACCATTTTAGTGCCGTTAAAAAGTTTAAAGTTAATGTGTTGAATACGTGTTCTTCGGTTGTCCGTAATTTACTGCGAATAAAAATACAAAAATGTCTGATGAAATCCATCGGCACCATATTACAAAACAACATTCTCATTTGTGGATCAACACAATTTACGTTGAGCGATAAATCTATTCACCCTGAATGCTGTGCTAAGTGGAATCAAACGCTTAAAATATTAGAGGACCGGTATTAATTATATGAAACAATTTTTAGGCGGACACGAACTGCGTTAAAATGCAAATCAGAATCAGAACCTATTGTGACTGCGTATGTATCTCTGGCGTTTTAGTATTGCGATTTTGGAATACGAATAGAGTGGTGAACGAAGCGAGTACATGGCTAGGCAATAACTGAGCATGGGACTCTTCTTTCTATTTGCCTATTAGTCTATTGGAAAATGATTATTATTTGTTACCCAGATAAGTAATAACATATATTTGTACATTTATATCCTTATGTATGTAACGTTGATTTTTTTTAAATCTCCAATTCCCATAACTTCCATAAATGCTACATGCCTACTTACCTCATACATCTTTGCATTAACAAAAGAATGACTTTGAAATGAAATGCTTTTAGCATACATCTATGCAATGATTTCATAAAATAATTATGTAAGTATACTAAAACTGATTTTACAGTCGTATTTTTAATGTGAAACTTTTCCTATGGATAACAACTTAACAACTCAGGAGGAACATGATTACCTGTTATTAATATTACATCAATAAAGGGGAGAACTCATTAATTTATTTGTTACAATACGCTACATCTCATAAACGACTGAATGAATAATTATTTTATCGGCAGATAAAACCGATTTAATACCATTATCAATCGATTTTAATTCTGTGAGCAGTATTTTAAAGGTAATACTTAATTGTATACAATAACTTCGGTATTGCTGTAAAGGACCCATAGACATTAGTTAATAACTTGCATACAAAACCGAGCAATTCAGCTTAGAGGCGAAACAGACATTTGAGATGTGGCCTTACACGTTGAAAAGCTGGCATTTGATAAATTGAAGATTAGGGAGGCGATGACAGGTTAACCTATTCCATCCAAGATATTGCTGGATGAAAGACGGCTTTATATGCAAACGGGACTAAGTGTGATGCTAGATGAAGTTGCATTCAAGGACGAATATTAAGCGTAATTTCATAATTTTTGATCAATTATAATCACATTAATTAAATTTTTTTACGAAATTTATTAAGTTTCATTGTTATGGAAATTTCAGGTTTTACTCGAAAGTTCTACGACTGAACTATGGATGGGCTTAGTAAACTGTATCTGTTCTCTTCAGCATTTTCTTTTGAACAATTCGTTAAATTTTTTCTATACACCGTTCGTAATGCACCGTAAATGAAAATTAATGAAAAAATTTAATGTACGAAAACAGAAAGCGCAACCGTGTACCGTGACCTGGCCTGGAGAAGAAGAACGAACAGGGTCGGTTTACAGTCAGTAAGAGTCTGACCTTCTCTATCGCTCCACTTAGGGCGTACATCAGCCGGGGTAGCGGGGTAAGCGCAATGAGGCACTGCGACCTCGGCCCAGAGCAGGAGAAGAAACAGGGGGGTTTTAGTCAGTAAGAGTCTGACACTCCCTCCCGCCCGGCCCTGGGCGGGAGGGAGTGTCATGATCATGTCAGGGAGAGTCATTTAATGATTTTCGCTCTACAAAAAAAAAAAAAAATCCAGGGCGTACATGATTTATTGCACTCATAAAAAACACAGAAACATGTTTAGATACAACAATAGATTTTCTCTCCTACCAAAAAACTTGGCATTCCTGCACATTATAAGGAAGACTAGAATATAAGAAACGTTCACAAGTCTTGCAGTTATTATAATGTTTTATGTAGCCCAATAACCAGATTAGAACAAATTGGGTTAAAAGCCTGTGGTAATCATAACAAATTGGATCCAGTTCGCTAATCTGACTGCCATGTGTCCGCACCATATTATTCGCATATAAATTAACTCATAACTCAGCGAGAGTATTCAGGTCAAGCTATCCTAAATCATTTGTGGGGTCTCGTATTACTTCATCTCGAAATTACCCTGTTGAATTTATTTAATAAACTCATGTTTTGCAATTGGGATGTGTATTTTTGGTCAAATATTTTATATGACTCTACAGTCCTATGTCTTAAAACCACGACACTGGTTCATTAATTTTATCATTTTGTAGTAATAAAACTTCTCAGTAAAGCTGTCAGTTTAAGATTGATGTAAGTGAATTGTTAAGTAAATAGAGTATTTTTGTTTTAAGCCGTCCAATAACAGAAGCCATGCCTCAGCACAAGGGCAGATCGACTAGAATGATACCTCACTCTCACAGAAAACTGGCGTGAAATAACAGTTCATTACGTGGTTTTTTTGTGAGGGGTAAAGCATCAAATAACTTCTCCCTCCCAGGGCCGGGCGCGAGTGTCAGACTCTTACTGACTAAAAACCCCCCTGTTCCTTCTCCTGCTCTGGGCCGAGGTCGCGGTGCCTCATTGAGCTTACCCAGCAACCCTCATTATGTATGTGAGGTTATCGCAGGTTCAAACCTTGCGCCCCCCCCCCCCCCACCCTATATTTCTTAATTTCCCCAATCCGTAATGATTGATCTGATTGTCTACTATATATTTTCAGACCTACGTCATTAGACAACAATAACCATGGTGTATCAAAGAATATTTTCTGTATTGAGGACTAACCTGTTTGTGTGTATCTAAAACACTAAAAATGTGTTTTAAGTGTGGGAGAGCCATGCTTCGGCACGAATGGGTCGGCTCGACCGGAGTGATACCACGGCCTCACAGAAAACCGGCGTGAAATAACCACAGCGTTGTGTTTCGCTGTGTGAGTGAGGTTACCGGAGGCCAAATCCTTCCGCTCCCCCAATCCCTCCTAAATCCCTAAATCTCCAAATCCCTTAAAGGTCGGCAACGCACTCGTAACTCCTCCGTTGCGAGTGTGCTTGGGCGGCGCTGATTGCTTACCATCAGGTAATCCGCCTGCTCGTTTGCCGAACTACTAAAAAAAAACCTTAAAATTAAAAATTATAAGTCTGTTAAAAACCTCTTCGGTCTATAAGCTAAACATGGAGGACTGTACTTCAGGATGATAAATTTACGTCAATGCAACGTCACCTAAACCGCAGTCAATATGTATTCGATATCATATGTGAAATTAATTTGATACCTATCATTGATTACGTTGTCCATTCCTATAACATCTCCAGATAATTACCAATTAACAATAGATTGATGTGCAGCTCAATTCACTTTATATTACAATTTAGATAATCATCTATACATATATTACAGTATAGATAGTAGAAGTAGTGGTGCTTGTCCTGCTTTGAAATCGCTAATCCGCCGTAAGCAAGCGTTTTGAGAGAAGAGTAATTTTTCTCAGCAATTAAGTAGCACTTATAGGCTGACTTAACTTTATTCAGTGTACCTATAAACTTTGGATATATTTATTAAATTGGTTCACGAAATATATAAAATAAGGTAAAAATAAGAAAGTAAAAGAGTTACATAACAATTATAATTCCTTAGTCCAACCCTGGAATTTCTAGACCATTTAACAAAAAATAATCTAAATTTCCTGTTTACTTTCCCCGAGACAAAGATACGCATTTACATCTGGATTAACCATTATTTATTACGGTCATATAAAAGGTGCTGAAACGACGTAATAAATTGAGGTGTATATATTTATATTGTCATTACAAAATTAAATTGTATTTGTTCATTCACTATAATTGTACAGAGACGTACTTGACGTTAAATTTACCATATTTTTTTTTATAAAACGTTCCGTTTCCGTAGTACATTTTTGAACATAGAACTTTTAATTTATTAGGCTGTTAAGTTAGAACTACAAAATGTTTCGCAAAGCAAACAAAACTTTGCTTTAACTCAATAAATCACAGATAGAAATCGGTAGCGAAAACATTTGAGCAATTTCCTATAAGCTTCGCTGTAAACCACTTCCTTCCCCGCTACTTTTGAACAGGATCTATCCACGTCATTCAAACAATTATGTTCAACATGATCTCACCAGTTCCCTGCTCGTAAAACTAATTTCATTCGCTCGACCTATTTCCCCGAACATTAATCTCCACTCGTACAGAAGGACCACGAAATCAAATCAATTGGTATCTTTCAAAGCGAATTAAAGGTAATTGTTCCATTACGAAACTTAATGTAGTGTCTGGTCAAAAACTGCTCAATAAGGGCTTAGTACAAACAATGGAATCGCTGCGTTGCAAATGATATCCTCGAAAAATAATGAAGGCTGGACCTCACTTGAGAAAACGACCCACATTATTATGGTACTGAGTAAAATGTGTACGTGCGTCGGACATTTTAAAAGGATAACGTCGTGAAGAGCTTTTGTGGCACTTTTGCCAGAATTATGGGTTTTTTCGCTTTTACAAAAAACCCTTTAAAAGGCAAAACGCCTTTTGGTTGATACACAAAGAGCTGGCCTTACACAACTCTTCTTATTGGTACAAATAGTCGGCGAGTTCAGAGCGCGTTTTGCTAGTTAGTGAATCAAAAATACGCTTTAAGCCTGAATGTCAAGAGTGGTGCGATGAAACTAATTTCTGTCATGAAAAGTTTTCAACGTTTACTTATAGGAAACGTGATTTAAGATTTAATTTTAAAGAAATTGATACTAGACAAGTATTTATTTATAAATTGATTGAACTATAATACATTAATGTAATTTTTCAAAGAAAGGTTCTTCTAGAATTCTAGAATCTGATCAATAGCCTCTCTCACACAGACAAGCACAGTTTCAGCATTAATGGTGATTAATGCTCAACTGACTTGCTCAAAGCGATTTGGTGATTTAAAAAATATAATTAGAAATTATAATTCACAGTTTATCACGTGGTATCAAAACGCTTTTTTTTCCTGTCAAGACTCATCATAAAACTTTAGTAGATAAGATTACTATAAAATCTAATAAAAAGCAAGAACTTAAAAAAATGCTATGTACTAAAAGTTATGATTTAAAGAGTTTAAATAATCAGAATGTCATTGAAATACGCAATGCGACAATTAATTCTGATTAAAATGAATATGACAAAATGAAGCTTGTTAGTGGTGCAAATTACAGAGTAATGTAATCAATCGTAGGTTTGCTTTGAGTTACACTTGTCGTAACCAGTAGACTGTGACAGAGTCGGTGCAAGCTAATGTATTCCTTTTTCTAATTTACATAATGTTAATAATGGTGTATCATTGAATAAAAAGGCTATAGATTAGGCTATATGGTTTTGAAATAACATTGGTCACTGTTGTTTTTGAATAACAACTATCGTGAAACACTACATTTACTGAAAAAACTACATAATCACGTGAATTTAACAAGAAAAGCTGTACTAGTCAGTAGTTGTTGTTGTTAACTGATGAGCAGCGTGCGTATCGCGGCGACGTTGCGCAGCCAATGCAACGCCCCGAAGAACCCGCGACACATTGCGCCGCAGCCACTTGCCCAGATACCGGGCCAACCGTGCAGTCCAGTCCGTTATAACTTAAATAAGGGTCCCGTTGTGACTTGTAACAAGAAGAGCTTTTCTAGATCAAATTTACTCTTGGCTCTTAGTAGAATATTGTAGTATAAACAGATTAAGTAAACCTTTCTATGTATTATTATTCTGTAATCTTTGAGTCAACTATGGAATTGTACGGGATTTTGACAAACGATCAGATAGATTATATATCTGATGGTAAGCAATCGTCGCCATCCGTAATAGACACCCAAAATACCAGAAGAACAAGTGCATTTCCGCTCTTATGGAGATAAGGGTTTCAGAAATTTAGGGATTGGTGAGGGATTGGGGGACGAAAAGGATTTGATCTCCAATGCAATGCTTCCAGGTCATTCAATCCGACAGTAGTGCTTGTTTCATGCTGTTTGCATCAATTCGGATGAGCAGACCTTTTCGTGCCGAACGTTTGGCTGGCTCGAACTTAAGACTAACATTATTTTAATTTTTTCACCGTCTAATCATCCTTATCAATAATAACGTACTGAAAATTCACCAGGGCTTTAACGTGCATTTTTACTACTACTACTACTACTACTACTACAGTTTTAGGAAAGCAGTTAAAATTCTGAACTTCGAATATTGTTTACTAAATTACTTAAACTTTAAGAGCTATTAAGATTCTTAGACACTTTAAAATAAATACAATAAACTCAACATCTTTCTTAAACAAACGTGCTCCACGTTTTCGTTCACGTGCATAATTACAAGAAAGACAATCAAATAATGAATCTATACTAATATTATAAAGAGGTAAAAATTGTAAATTTGTTATTAGGGGGTAATCTTTAGAACCGTTGGTCAGATTGCCAAAATTCTTTCACTGATAGATACCTAACTACAATATTCCTGAGTGCAATAGGCTATAAAACATCACGCTACGATTAAATGGAGCCGCGTGGCAGCGGGTGAAACTGCGGGAGAGTAGCTAGTTTATTTATATAAATAGTCCAGCAATTAAAAAAAAATTACACATCAAAATTTTAAATATATAACTAGATGAAACGACATTTCCTATCTGACTACTCTGAGAAGAAATGCCGAAACCAACTCGCGACATCCGTCTCATCTTCTTCCAATATAGTTTTGTGACCAATCCAAGCGAATTATTTTCTTATTTCTATCTGATTTCCTTTCAATTTATTAACAATATTACCTTCCATCAGAAATAACAATATTGTATGAGGAAAATAAGAATACATCTTTGATTACTCAAAATGTTGTTTCCGGGATTTTTTTGCAAAAAGTCCGTTATGTTAATAGTCTTGATTCTTGTCAATGCATGATACCCTTGCTGAAGGTTTATTTTACCTGAAGCCAATGTTCGACAATGATTTAAAAAATAATATTATAGTACCAGGCTATAGAAGGTTAGGTTCAGCCGGGGTTGCGGGGTAAGCGCAATGTGGCACCGCAGCCACGGCCTAAAGCAGGAGAAGGAACGGGGCGTTTTTTAGTCAGTAAGAGCTACACTCTCTCTCGCCTTTAGGCTATAGAAGGTTTGGGACAGCTGGGGTTGAGGGTACAAGCGCAGCCATTTACCGCAGTCCTGGCCCAAAGAGAAGAAGTAACTAAGTGGTTTTAAAACAGTAATTCACACTCCCCACATTTACAGCGGAAAACAACAAAAGACTAGGTTCACAAGTGTTTATATAAAACATACGCACATACAACAAAAAACGGTATTTCGTGACCAGAAGTCCGGTTGATTCTTCGGACAGGGGATTAGTATGGCAATCAATTGTAACGCGTTGTAACCTGGCAATTCTGCCAGGCGCCTGGGCACTTGCTCCATTGACATTGATGCGGATGATTTTTTCGATATTCAATATAGTTTTAAGTCATGGTTAAGTATACATGTTTTTTTTTTATTTTACAGTAAAAATAATAAAACTCTATGGCATGTTTTGGCTGTCTGTATAAACTGCGTGAAATAAAATAACTTATTAAAACTAATATGTAATATGCCAAATTATACCTAGAAAATCCTAGCAAAAATCTTATTCGATAGAAAGAATTCTCGGTATAGATTCAAATGCAAACGTTTTTAATTAAATTAAAGAAATAAAGAGCGAAGAGAAAGTTGAATACTAAAGTTAGACTAGAAATGGGAACATCGTTATCGTATTGGCGACGAACGTTAAATGAAAAAAAAAGAATAAACGTTAAGGTTAGGAAGAGTTGAGAGAATATCTTTGTCGAAGGTAACAGGATCTACGTTTATAATGTTTTAATGGTTATTATTTTTCTTTTAATATAGTTAAAGACATGAAGTTTTATTATTAGTTCTTTTTTCAAAAAAATTGCTGACCTCTATTCTTACTTTGGTTAGGTTAGGTTAGAAAGGAGTAATTGTTACTCTCTGTTTAATCGATTCAAAGTTATATTCTGTAGAACTTAAGGATGAAATAAAACATAAAAGGTGACACAAAATTATTTGCAACTATTTTTTTGCGTTAGCAGGCTCACCAATGTAGTAAAATTTTACTACATTGGTGAAATGACATAATGGTGTAACATGGATAGAAGTTTCTTTAAAAAAGTCTACTTTGCAAAATACAACAACAATACCAACAACCATAGAAACCATATATAATTCTGAAAAACTCACATTGATCCTTGTTAAATTATAGAAAAAATAAATTCTATAATTTATTTATAAATTGAAATGAATTTTTCATGATTTACATATCGAAGGCTCTAATGCCATGAGCATTTTCAGCACATCATTCGCAATCTCGTGTTAATAATATACTGCTCGTTAGACTTTAATAAAAAAAGATCTTGTTTACCTACTCTTTTTTGTACAGACGTAATAAATTAATTCATTTCCAGATTCTTAGAAATAGCTTTTCTCGGGTGCCTCGTTACTTACATGTATTCAAATTCGTATGCTAGTTTATTACGTACCATATTATTGATATTCTAAAAAACGATGACGAACTGTACATAACTTTGAATATTACATTACCAAATGTTTGCCTCCAATTATTATTATGGCAAAACAAATTTTGATACCAAATTATTATTCTACTAGCTTCGCCCGCGTCTTATGTTGATAAAAAGTACCTAGACATTAACCAGGGTATCACCTATCTACATAACAAATTATAACTAAATCGGTCCACCCGTTTTTGCGTGAAAGACTATGAAACACATCCTTACATTGTCATAAACTTTCACAATTCGAATAATGGATAGGATTTTACTTGTTTCTGTAGTCGAAGTTGACAATGGCAGTCTGTGGTTGAAAATGTTTAATTTTTATTATATTTTAAATTCAGTAAAATACATTTTGTAACTAAACTGTAATCAGTAATTCGAATAATAAGCCGAAAATCTATACCTGAAAGGCTGGAACAATACTTTTAACTTTTTGGTGTTGAAATTGTATGTCAATGAGCGATGCGGATTTATTACTATCAAGGTCACCAATTTTTACTTCCAAAAAAGGCGGTCATCATATTTAGAATAAATCATTTCCTTTGCAAAAGCCAAGGAATAATATAATCCTCATAGAAAGATTAATACCATCCAGTTTTTTAGAGACAAGGTTTTTTCTTCAAAATGAAACTGAGAATTTCAATCAGTCTATCGTCGAACGACCGCGGTTTTAACAAAGGAATAAAAATCATTGTTAAAAAGAAATTGGAGTCCAAGTAATACTTTGAAAGATGCAATTTTTATTTAAAAGCGCCGCCTCGGGTCTATATGAAGAGAAATAATAAATAGACAAAGGAACAAGGTATGAAATAACAAACGAACTCAGTTAAGGAAATATCCTTTTGATTTTGTGTGTTACAGTCTGTATAAGTGGGGAATCAGTGCAAAAATTTTGTGGAACTCTTTGTGTGATTCTAAGCCTGAGATTTTGACTTATCAATAAAATTGTCTATAGTAGATACAGATTCGTTTCTTGGTGTATGGAAAATCATTAAATTACTTCTCACGCCCAAGTTGAGGCGAGTGGGAACAGAATCTTACTGACTAAAAACCCCCGAACATGTTTTCGGCAAAGGCCTGTTACAGGTCAAGCCTTTGTGACCTCGGTTAAAAGATCTTGGATTTGGATTAGCATCTGGTTTTATAGTCATTCATGTGTCTCTTTTATTATTGATGATAAATCATCACCTTTAGAGGCCTTTTATCAACGTGGGCTCCTATGGCCTATAGGAGCCCACGTTGATAAAAGGCCTCTTCTCACACGAAGAAGGTTTGAACATTAATCACGCTGCTTGCTCACCATAAGTCCAGGTTTCCTCTCGATGTTTTCCTTCGCCGGTTGTTAGTGGTGTCTAAATAATCATTATAGAAAGTAACTCAGAAAATGTCACATTGGTACTTGCTAGGTTTTGAACACACCACAACCCTAATGATTTACGTTAAACTTAAGTATTATTTTATATCTCAGTGAAACAAAAGGAATTATGAATGAACAGATACAAAATACAATAATAATTATTATAAACAAAAAATAGGGTTTCAATATTTAATGTCGAAGCACATTTTCCTTGTAATAACAATCCCACAAATTGTCTTTCCCACGGAAATACTGATACATTACAAGCAGTTAAAAGCGAACGAGGAAAATAATTTAAATCAAATTTGAGAGCAGGGAGAGGGTGTGTAACGCGATAGCTTTGAGGATGTCTCATATTGTGGTGTATATTTAGAACACAATTCTTTTTTGGTGTAGTTAATATTATACAACATATGTATTCTTCTGACTATTACTATAAATGTGGAAGTTTGTGAGAATGTATTGATGTGTGTTTTTTATGTAGATAGTTGGTACCTTGGATTAATACAAAGGCTGTTTTTTATCAACATACTACGCCGTCTACGCCACAGACGGAAGCTAGTTTGAAATAAATGGTAGATTTTTGTCCCAGTCTGCCAATAAAGTCATTAATGCGGGAATTATTTGCACTGCAGCTATAGGTACTGCTATAAGTGCTATAATTTGTAATACTGGAGTTAGGAATTGAAATACATGTCTTAAAGGCAAATTAAGCCAACGTTGTTCATTTTGTCTATTTTCTCCTATTAGGTTTTATCTTACCAAACATTTAAATTTATTTTATACGCGTTCTTATTTCATCTACCTATTTAAATTTTCTAAAGCTGAAGCTCAGTTATATTTGCAGGTCCATTACACACACCATCAGCCTATAAAGGCCTCTTCTCACAAGGAGAAGGTTTGAGCATTAATCACCACGCTTGCTCAACTTATAAGTATAATAAGAAATTATAAGCCCAGGTTTCCACACGATGTTTTCCTTCACCGCATGTCAGTGGTGTCTAAATATTCATAGAAAGTAGATATAACTCGGAAAATGTCACATTGGTACTCCCTTGATTTTGAAACCACGCCTTTATGCTTTACGCCTTTAAAGCGGGCACCTCAACCTCCGGGCTACCATGACGAAGGTCTATTAGCAAAGCTGGTAAAATTCATAGTTTACCGTACGGTAAAGTGTCTTTCGACAAGTTTCTTGAAAAACAGGAGTAATATTATGTTAAAGACAGGACGGTGGGGGCCCGTGCAACAGAATTAATGAGGTGATTTGTCTCCAAATAGAATAAGGAAGACTCATGGCATCAAATTGAATGGAATTCAATTTATTGGTAGAACGTTGGGATCTCAGTTAATGGGTCCTCGGAATGTTTATTTGCTTTTTATACTCTTTAATGCAACGTTATAAGGTTCATTTTTACCTAACTCACTGGTAGCATTTCTCATTGAGTGCTGTTATAAGGGCAAAGACAATGTTTAGTTGAAATCGGCGCCTTTATTGTTAATCATTGTCTTAAACGATGTCGCTCTTTCCTGTAATGGTCAATTTATTCGTTTTGGAATCGCCCGATAAGTAACAGAGGTTTGGTTAAGCGTTCTTGGGATTGGGTATCTGCCTTATGGGTTTCTTCGTTATTTGAAACATTTAGACATTTTTCGCTCTTGGAAACCGACTTATAATAATATCTTCAATTGTGCCTTTTTGGATAACCACATCATTATCAATATTTTAATTATGTTTCTTTATTTCTATTTTAATTTAAATCTCTAAAATTCATCATAATGCAACAATGCAGCAATGAATTTTCGTAAATTATTTATTAAACTTTTTACACGTGAAACTGTTCTTTTGCACATCAACATTATGTAAAAAATCTTGATAAAGCTGGCATAATCCTACCTTACAACACTGAGAAGAAATGTCTTAACAAAATCATAGGTCAGTGTCTTTCAAACAAATTAGATAACAGATCTCCTATACCGCTATATTGGGAGGGAGAGTTAGACTCTTACTGACTAAAAACCCCCCCGTTCCTTCTCCAGCTCTGGGCCGAGGTCGCGGTGCCTCATTGCGCTTACCCCGCAACCCCGGATTATAATGAATGCCTGGCTTGCATTTACGGCCTTGACGGTAACATGAAGTAATGAGACAGGTCCATGTTTGACATCATCGTTATCTTGGCATGAGTCCAAGCATTTTTGACTTTAAAAAATTGAGAAACGTTTAAAAAACTCGTGCGGTTGGATGGAATCCCCCATAGCCAAATGAGCTCTCAAAAATATATGCTTCACTGTTTTGTTATTTTTAAGATTAATAAATGCAAATATTGAAGTTAGGTGTGAAAACAATGGGCCAGTTTTACCGGCTTAAAGTGATACTTCGGCCACACTGAAAACCGGTTTGAAGCAACGCTTGCACATATATATTTTGTAACTCAATTAAGGTCCAGAGAGAGAGAGAGAGAGAGGTCTTTTGTCAAATTTTTCATGTGGTTTACAGAATACAAAAGAGCTGTATGACAGATATGACGAATCCATAAGTTAATAAGCGAATGAACCATACAAAGAAAGGATACAATTCCATAACTAATAATGTAAGATATGGTTAGTTCTTTAATGCAAATAAAACCTTAAACATAAAACACGAAGCCACAAAACCGAATGACATTTCAAAAAAAATAAAACTTCGAACAAACACCAGCACAATATAATTATAAAAAAATTTACTAAAAATAAATGCTATTAATAAATAGATTTATAAAACATAATTGTGCTATTAATAAATACCATTTGTTTTATAAATCCATCAGTAAATTTGCGATCAGTAATAATGCGAACTGTTCACTAACCGCAGATGGCAACCATATTGATGTTAAGTCCCTAATAAACTGTTACAACTTATTAGGGTTGTGCCCAGGCCTTTGCATTGACAGAAGTAATGATACTTGGAACTAAACTTGTATGTGTTACTCGGACAATAATGATTCTCTACGAGACTAAAGAATTTCATCCTTATTATGAGACTTTTTTAAATTTCTTGTTGGTTAGCTTATCGAAATTCTCATAAATTTCATAAAGGCTCATATTGTGCACTATTTTGACTGCGGTATATAGTGTTTGAATCAGGTTAATAAACAATATTTCTGTTACACAATTTAAAGGTTTTATTTAATAAAAGTTTTAAGAACATTTTACAACGCTATGACAGTCGCCATATTCAGAATGTACACACAGTGCCGCCATCTAGCGTTACAATGGGAAAAATAAAGCAAACAACAAAACATATTCAACCTAATTATAAAATTTCATCCAAAATATAGTAAGATCAAAAAATCCTTTGCTATGTATAAATATGCATACTTTCAAAACCGTTTATGCAAAAATCGCACTTGTAACTTCTTCATGACAGTTGAAATTAAATCAAAATACAACCCTGTGCTCCTTTCCCAAAAAACAGGCATGACGTCACAAAGTCATCACCAAAAGCGACAAACACAATTCGGTCCCTTTAATCAAATAAAAAGCTTCGTAAATAATATTACATGCATGGTACACTAGCATTAGCCGTCGCACACATAATCTGAGGAAATAAACGAATATAGTCATAAAATGGGTGATGTTATTACGGGATCCCTGTATTAATATTTGTGGACTATTGAGGGGGCAGAATGGAATATGGCGTTGCAGCGTATGGACAATAGTGTGTATCAATTCATTTAGGATTCTTTGTACATGTATGCAAAGATTTTGAGCTTACAATTTTTTTAATATCATATATGTATATGTGTGCTATTTCATCCAAAGTTAAATTCTAAATATTATTTTTTTGTAATAGGTCAGCAAACGAGCGGACGGATAACCTGATGGTCAGCAATCGGCGCCGCTCATGGGCACCCAACGGAGTAGTTACGTGTGCGTTGCCGACCTTTTAGGGATTAGGGTTTTGGGGCCTACGGTAACCTCACTCACACGGCGAAACACAACGCTGTGGTTGTTTCACTCCGGTTTTCTGTGAGGCTGTGGTATCACTCCGGTCGAGCCGACCCTTTCGTGCCGAAGCATGGCTCTCCCACACTTCAATCATTCCAACTAAACCATAACAGGTACATTTGAAATATCAAAATTAGACAAGTAGTATGTACGTCTTCAAGGTAGGTGCTCGTTCCAAATAAAATTGTAGATTCAAATGGATATTAATTTGAAACAGACAGCATAACACATGAAGTACCCGAGTTGCGAGTCAAGCGCAATATTATAACGCGCCCACGGCCTAAAGCAGGAGAAGCACGTCGGTTCTATAAAATTTGTTTGATTTTGAATCGTGTTCGAGTGCGAAGTGAGCGTCGAAGTGACGGGTAAATTAAATTTTAGAATGCCACTTTTAACGTCTTTTCGTACTTTATCTATCAAAATGATGCTGTCAATTTAGTTCGATTCGCAAGTGTAGCGCTAGTGTAATAATACTCACGGCGGATTCAGATTCGAAGTTTAGAATGAAGTCTTACAGAATCACACTGAAGGAACGGGGTGGAAGAATACACAAAGATTTGTTTTTGTTAATTACGCTTTTGTGTCATTTTTAAATTATCATCAATTTTGTTTCTTAACAAATATTTGCGACTGCTTTATTGCCTTAAAGGTGAAAGCCACTTATTTATAAAGAACCAAGTTATTGAAAAAAAAGAACTGATTACAATCCAACTCCAATGACGGAAACCCAACAATACTTTCCTTAAAAAAGAAAATGAAATTCGAAGCCCCTTACTCGATCGACTCAAAAGGAGCTACAACATAAATAGTTTTCCTCAAAACACAAGTTTCCCATAAAAAAGAAAAAAAGGCTGATCATACATTATCCGCACAGTTTCCCAAAACGGCAAAAAATCGCTTTGATGTTATTCCTTTTCTTCATAACTGCTTTGTTTTGTTACTTTAAGGCACCATCAGCCATAACCAAGGCCACAGAAACCACACAATAATATTTCAATCACACTGTTTTTTAACTCCATTTTCTATATCCACCTTTTTATTGGCAAGAGAATGACAAGCGGGGCATGAAAACCCCTCGAGTTCCTCACAATCCAATAATAATAAAAAACCAATAAAAACCTTTATATTATTTATTGTCGATTTCCTATTTCAAGCCAAGACTAACGGCACCACAAATTGACTGGGAATCTCGAATGTTCTTAGCTTATTCAGCAAACTGGATAAATAGGAATCGAGAAATCTGGAAAACAACTTTAGGATCCACTTTAAAAATGTGTAGATATGTGGAATAAAAGTACTGCTTTTCCGGTATTGCCAGTCGACTGCAGTGGCTCGTCTATTGTTTCAAAAGAATTTGATTGGTTATTTTATTATGAAACTCATTTATTTTTTATATTAATACGGAGAACAGAAAATTATTGTACTAAACTCCGCTAGACTTCTATCGATTTCTAATATTGAAAGCCTTCGATAGAAACGTAAAATTAATATAAATATTCTAATTAAATAAAATGTATTATTTAAAAAAATAACCTTATTATTGTTAAATGAAAGATTTAATGAGTGTTGTTAGAACGAAACCAATTGTATTACGTAATATATTTTATCGTAACATCAACCGCTTTGAACCCCTTCAACGTATATCATAAACAATTCGGCAAAAGATTTTCAAACATTACGCTATAAATATTATGCTTGCTTTTTTCTATATGTACGTAGAGTTTGCATAGTCGATTGGTGTGACTATTATAATTCTGTACAGAAACAGTGCTATAGTTTGGCTACTGAGCCGACCAATTAGAAAATATATGAAAGTATTTTATGTACTTAACAATATCAACTGCCTCTGTACTGATTGTCCTTCTACATTTATTTTATTACTTGCATACAAAACAAAATAACTGTGCAGAAAGGTTATTCGCAAAGAAGTTTTTAGAAAAACCAAACCACGCAGCTTGTAGCATTAGTATTGTCTGAGCCTAAATATTCATTATTTCACAACTTTTAAGATGATTTAAGAATATAAATACATGAACATTACACAAACTTTGAGCCACTTATTTATAAAGAACTCCCATTACCAAACACCAACCAAATTTGCCTTCTATATCAACAGTAGATAATATTTTACGACCAGTTCATTATATTACATATAACATTAGCTTCTACCCTAACAATTTGCGTAAGCAAATATCCGACAAAAAATACAATGTTTTCCGTCCGATCTTATCCAATCAGCAAAATATTTCCCCCAAAAATCTCCAGCAAAAAACACATAAGCATCCGATGTAAATATATCTTTACCTACCTCAGTGTCACTTCCATTTTCTGGTCGGAATGATTCATGAAAAGAAGGAGCAATTTATAGGCAGGCTTGGTCAGCAATATTCTAGCCATCGTTGTCCCAAAGTGACCTATTTGGATTATACGAAGCGTTATCATAGCCTTGGGTATTTATGATAATGTTATAAGACTCGGTCTCCATGACTACTCGTAATTTCGAAAAGTGATTGTTATTGGGATTATGTATATGTGGATGGAACCATGTTTAGGGTCGTGTTTTTGTTCAATTTGTGAATTGAGTATAGAATTGTATGATATTTTGCTTCTAAAATGATGTAGCAATCCTTTTCGCTATTAAGAGTTCCATTGTATTGAAATTTCAAGTATCATACACACATCAACCACTAGGTGTCCTGTGCTAAACATAAGTCTCCCACAGTGACTTCTAGGTGAGATTATTAGTATGGAAGGCTCAAATTTAGCCGTATGGTTGAAACAAAAAATACGATAAGCAAATAAATGTAAAAAAAAACAACTTAGCAACACTTATCTCTAAAAACATTCACACACTATTCCCGTCCCTTATTTCTCCAGATATAGAACGATTTGACTACACTACAAACTTCATTAACGATTCTCCGAAGCTAAGTAAACGAAAAAGCCTTTTAGCACTAAATAAAGATTGACAAATGACTTGGAAGAAAAAAAAAGATTTATCGGTGAAAATGTACCAATAAAACGGTTTTCACGTAAAGAAAAGCATCTATAACATGATACATACGACCGCGTAAGAAGAAGGATGGATGTGAAAAAGATGCTTTATTGAATGGCTTTTGAAGAATAAATATGTCATGTTTGGTCGTTTAAGGAACAGGGGCTATTTTGTCGTTTTATTAATATAATATTAAATGCTTGTTGTTTACCAAACTGATGGGTACTTACTCGTCGTCTTATTTTATTCTAGTTCAATCAGGTCGTATAATTGCTTCTTCTATTTCAAGCATTGAAACTAAGACACGACTGCCATTGACGCCTAACATAATAACTTAAATTTATTCCATCTCATTTAATTTTAATGTAGGTACCGATAGCATATTGATGCAGGTTTTATGAATTGGAAAAACTAGAATGACGGTACCTACACCATCATCGACATCAGCCTATAAGAAGTGTCCATTGCTGAGGAAAGGTCACTTCTGACACAGAGAAGGTTTGAGCATTGATCACCATGCTTGCTCAATACGGATTGACGTTTTCTTTTCCTTCACTGCTAGTTAGTGGTATCTGAATGAAATCATAAGGTTTATATTAATTATTTTATTATAACCCGAAAAGTCACATTGGCACTTGCCAGTTTTCGAACTCTTATGCATAGGCGGGTCCTTAAATTCTGGGCCACCACAACCTCAAAGGTATAAGTAAGGAACTATAGCAAATTTATAATACAGAAAAAAGTGTATCGTTCTTAGCTTCCAACATCACGAACATGACTTCCAACTCATACTACTAATCCATAACCTTTCCCTGACCTGCGATCCATATTTCTCGATCACTCAGGTTTTGAAGCATCACCGTTTTAGGATGATACAACAAAAACTAGAATAGTAGTTATAAATGTTTCGCAGACGCTACGACTGTATAGTTTGATGGATTGATCCGTCGACGCACAAGGCCGACAAAAATGGAAGGCGTCTAGAAATAAAAGAAAATGTTTCAAACTGGGTTCCAATGCTTTTGGCTGAGATTTGGGTGTGGTGAAAACGATCTGTTAATATAGGAACATTGACTTTGTTTTTCTCTAAGGTATAAAACAGTTTATAGTGGATTAAAGCACTGTCTGGCCAATGACGTGATTTGACTGCACGGTTGGCTCAACGGCTGGTCAACCGGCTGCGGCGCAACGTGTCGCGGTTTCGATTCCCGCACGGAAAATTTCTGTAATCCACAAATTGTTGTTCCGGGTCTGGGTGTGATGTGAATGTAAAATTATATGTATGTAAAAGCACCCACGACATAGGAGAAAAGCCTAGAGTGTGGCAACGTTTGATTAAAAAAAATTAAATAATCTCGAAGTCTAACATTGTATCATTCGTGATTGCGAATTCGGGCTTTCAGTTACATTTGCTTCTAATCATGACAAATAAATAAAAATTAATCAATGACAATTGTTGTGCTAGATTGATATAAACTTAAAATATTTCTAAAATTAATATTGAAAAATTCAATCGAACTGTTTCACCAGAAAATGGACAGGGAAACCTTAAGCTTAGTAGTTATTTGCGATCGCAATCGACCACTACAGACGAAAAAAAAGACGCAAGAGAAATTGAGGGGTAGAAACCGATTTTCCGTTCCGATTATTACCCCAATTTATTTTGTACGGTGAAGCTTTAAATGTGTATATGGAAGGTAAGGGCATACATCGTCTTGCTCTTAATCTCCGACGTCCCTTAGGGTCACTACCAAATGGTATCTATTGGTATGTTGGGATCTTTGAGCTTTCATACAAACACAGATCTACATTTGGTATACGCCAGTTCCAACTGTATTTTCTTTTTGAAGTACAAATTAATTTTCAAAACAGAAATCGTCTGTCTTTTGTGGCTAAACTTTGGAAATGTCAAAGTTTAAAATGATCTAAGAACGATAAATATAGTTATTTTAAGTCAAAAAAAAATATTATTTATTAATGGATTATGAGGCATTATACTATCTAGAAGGGTCATTAGGTAAATTAAATTTATTTACGATTGAAAGTGATTTTTGTTATTGCTTAGATACAGAGCTTCAGATACTCTTGAGATAAAAAATGCTCATAAATATTATAAGTTTTCCTCTTCATACGTAACTGTAGTGCTTGTTGTCAAGAGATTATTTTTTATTGTCGGCTGGAAATTCTTAGATTGTTTCTCCATTTTGAAGAAATGACGACTTATTACATAACGAAAAACTACCTCAGAATTCAGTTTCTCACACCTACAGACAAGGTTGGAACTGTATTGTAAAAGGAATAAGGTTGAAGTTAATTAATTTCAATTGTAATGAACTTCGAAACTTCCAGCCCAGGGCTGTTGCTATCAGAATTCTTCTACAGATCTGCTAAACAAAACAAATAAAGCAAATATTTATACACGGTCATGTTATTAACATCTGTGTTATGAAATTCCTGGGGATTAAACCTTTCCAGTCCCACAGCAACCATAAGAAAAAATGTATAAAAAGACAAATTAGTATAATACGTCAGCATGCAAGGGTAAGCTGAACAACTTTACGCTACCCTGACTCATTTTTAAGCACCAAAGAAAAATGTAGGTGTACCAAAAAATGGTACGCAATAAAAATGAAAGCATTTTTATTTATTCAACACTTTACTTTCTTTATAGCTACGCGATTTTGCTCCCAAAATCCTTTTGGACCTCTGGGAGGTAATTTGGAATGAGAAATAACAATATACTCGGCACAGGGGTATCCTTTATAAGGGACATAAATATGTAATTATATTTAATTCTAAGAATGATGGCGAATTTAATACTGTTAATTACTTGTGGAGTGGGCTATTGGAACAATACTGTTTGTATGAAGTATTATTTTATCGTTCATGTGTGGGTGTCCCAACAACGTTTTGTAAAAGATTTACTAGCGTTGGTGTTAGCAAAAGGTTTCTAAAATATGTTTTTGATATAATTAAAATTATCTTTTGATGTTAATGTTTTAGGTAATTGTGTTTGTGTATTGGTATGGTTTTAATTTTCGTGTGTGTTTCAAATTGATACTTTTTTATTGCTCCATTGGTTTTAGCGACCTCTTGGTTAGCTGTTTGAGAATTAATGAGATTGTGTATTTGGTTATTGTTTTTTTTTGTATCGTGAGTGCGTTTATAAACATACAATGTCAAAAACACAAGACACCTAGACCCGGAACAACGATTTATGGATCACACAAAGAGTTGTTCCGTGCGGGAATCGGACCCGGGACACTATTGTATATTTTTCTATTATTTTTTCTCTGTACAGTGCCGTGAGCATACTTTATTTATTACAAATGACGACTTAACTACTTGCATTACTAAGAAAACTCGACTGAACCTTTTAAGATACAATGGGACTCTTATCAATGAGCAGAATGAGCCTCGCCATGACGTAACGTTGCGCGACTAGCTGACCTTTTCTCAGTTTATTCACGTAAGCAAATCATTATTTTCTCAATAAATTTTTTACGTCTTCAACAATACATAGTATAAAACAAAGTGGCTTCCTCTGTCTCCATATCCCTATGGTATACTTAATTTATGATTTTAAAGCGGTTTTTTAAATAGTCAGAAAGATTGAAGAGGAAGGGTTATATTTATAGGTATAATACTCTCCCATTAAATAGTGGATTAATTTTTTACATAGCACACGAGTGAAACCGGTGTGGATCGCTAGTTAATTATAAATATAAAATACATGAAAATTTAATTTAAATTTAACTTTATTAATGTTTTTCTTTCTGGTATAATATGGCATTGCGTTTACCATTATTATCCATCATATATTTAGATGGCAAGAATGTAAAACAAGCATAAAGGTTAAAGGTAATAAAATAAACCTTTGTTTCGATGATTGCTTGCAACCTTTTTGTAAGGACCTTTAAACAAAGAACATAATGGCGATTTGTCCGCTTTTATTGTATTTTTGTATGGTTTGGGAATTCAATTTATTTTTTCAGCGGTTGCCTAGCAACGAAAACACGTGACACGTTGGGAACATACGTAACATGTAAAATAGTTATTTTTGGCCTTATACAAAAAATATGCATGATGACAATCGAAACGATTTTATTATATTTTTTTAATTGGTGTTTTTTATTTCTTTTACAAACACATATTTTTTTGTTGTCCGGAATTAAAAGTGCAAACCGTATTTCATAAATTTTGTAACCGAAAGCATAGATGAAGCACTGAAATTATATAATAAAACAAAATAAAATCGTCTCCATCTTTTATAGGAGTTGCTTTGTTAATAAAATTTACCGAACTATCTACATAAATATATTTATAAATTTAAAGCTTCTAGTAAGAGGACGACGGCCCGAGGAAGTGAAGGCACTTCTCATGCATGAGGTTCTGGTTCTGAAAAACCTGATAAGTATCAATGTAATGTATTCCATTTTATAGTAGCTTTATGGAATTATTTAGACACGCCTGACATATGGAGAAAGAAAACTTCATAAATAAACCTGGGCTTATATTTCTAGAACTGCCAAATCGCGTTGAGCAAGTGTGATGATTAATGCTCACACCTTTTCCGTGATAGGAGAAGGCTATGGCTGTTTGATGCCTAAGAAACAGCCTTTCCTTAACCCCTGAACCAGCGCAAATTACGAGTATAAAAAACCCAGTAAAAATACCAATAAACAATAAAAATATTAAAAGAAAAATAACTCAACCAATCCTCCAGCCAAGACAGAGATCCCAAATATAATTGAGAAAAGCCCAAGAGACAAAATGATATTACATATATATATTTGTTTGACCCACACACGTTGAGAAAATATAATCACATTAAACAAGTAGATTACCTGAAGATACCTCCTTTGAGCCAGCTCAAGGATTTATGACCTCAAGTCGGAACCTCCAAAGATTAAGCGGTTTATTATCTAAAAGTATGCAAAAATTATTCTCAAAAAACGTTCAGGAGAATTTTCGAGGAAAGATTGTTGAGGTTATTTTGAATATTAAGTCGTAAACGAGTTTATAATTATAATTTAGGCAATTTTTTTTTAAATTTCGAACTCGACCGTAGTCGACAAGCCATTGTTGCCAGTTCTATTCTACACGTTGATACAAAATAAAAATGATCAAGTGTACATCTTTTTAACAACCTAAATTTTATCTAAAATAAGATCTCAAGCCTTGTCTTGTTCCTGAAAAAAAAATACAGAAACAACATTTTGGTATTATAATTAAATTCGAAAAGAAAACAATAGAAAAACACTGAAACGTTCTCACAAATACTCCTAATATCTTCTAAAACATTTAACACCGAAACAAAATAAGGAATAAACGTTTTTATTTTCCCAGTACCTTGAGCATAGGGTCTGAATTATCTCTTTATAAATGTAACGAAATAAACGCTCTGTTTACGATGGAGCAATAAACAATTCCTATTCCTTTGTCGGACTTATTAAGTAGAAAGCTTGGATAAACATAACTATGAATTTACTGGTAGATATTTCGATTTCGTAGGAGGATGATGTAATTGAAGAATTGATTCGCTCTACCAGCCCTTATTATGGAAATTTATCAATGTTATTTGAAGAAATAGAAAAATAAAAGGAGACATTTGCGGTAAATAAGATTTTTTGGCGAACAATAATATTATGTTAGTTGTTTTCGTGTTAGAATAAGCATATGGTAAAAGAAAGGACATTGGTCTTGTTAGATCGACCTTTATCGTGTCTTCATCCGCGTAATTAGAATTCGGCTGTGGACATGTCAAAGCAATGGAAGACCATTCGTAATGGGATCTCCTTGAAACGATCCGAGATAATGGTGGGAAACAAAAAAGAAAAAATAATGAAACAAAAAGAATTGAATCAAAAATATAAACAAGAAGAACATTTTGTTTCGTAAGTTCGAATGTGGAGCAAATACGAATATAATGGATGCTTCTCGATGAACGTATTGAACGGTTTGAAAGATTCGGTGTATGGAAGAGTGAGCTGCAACTACTTATGCGCTGCAATATCTTTTATCCGATATTTTGCTGCGGAAGCTTTGCACACTTTTGGAATGTGCTCCTTTATACTTTCACATGTTATGTAACGTTTGAGTTTAGCATTTGTAGTATTTTGTATTCGGAAAACCGCTATTTGGAATACTACGTACTCATGTAGATGGTTTGCAATATTGACTGCATAGATATGAGTCAAATTTTATGTCACATCTAACTTACCTATATGTCCAATCTGGACCTTATTTTGTGACTGATAATAAATGGAATAGCATCAAACCAAATAAATAGGATTACGAAGACAATGCTCCTTAATAAGATGTACATTAATTATTGTCTCTTTCACTAATCATCTAACAATATCTTTCTTTAACCAATGAAAGAAAGAAAACAATGTGCGAAGACCTTAATTAATGAAGAACAACCTCCAACATTATGATACTACTCATAGAATAAACACCAAACAATTATCATTAGGAAAACACATCTACATCATTCAAAAACTGTCAAATAAATAGATCTACTATCACTTAACTAACAAAACCACAAAGGTAAACTAAACTAATTATGACATAATTAAGAATCTAAATCAAGCAAAAACTCGAATGCGAGAGTTGTAAGAAAAACGAAAATGTAAATATTTTTCCAGATAGGATCTTAATTTAAGACAAACTAGAAGCCTTTTGTTCATAAAAGAATGTTAGAGGAAATGACTGAACAAGAGAATAAACGAGCTCTCTGCGAGACAACGAGTCACCAAATTCTTGCGGCAAATGTTTCCAACGTCAAAAATATTATACAGATGTCGCTTCAGTCTTCAAAATACATCGATGTAATGGAATTTTCGACAGATTCTTGAACACGTTTCGCGTTTGGATTTAAAATGTAAGGATTCGTATTACTTACGTTTAAGGATCATTTTTGCGTGATTTGTAGGTGGTTTGCCATTTTTCAATACCTTAAATGTTTTGTTATAATTTAGGGTTTTAGGTAAGTAAATTATTAAAAAAATAAAGATTTAATCATTACCTGTTTTTATGGATTTTGGTTTAGAGGTTTCGATATGATATTTCTTTTTGAACATGGGTATTGTTTTTAATTTAGTAAAATTTTACATGGTGTTATAATCATTTATGTACTTAATGATTATAACACCATGTAATTTTTTTGTGCCCAATAACGTTTGATGTACGTTAATGTACACGAAAAATAATAACACTACAATTATTATTAAACAGTATTTTAAACAATCAATTTAAAAAGTCAAAGACCAATTATTTGTTAAAAACAGGATCGATGAACCTTTTCGTAACAGCGCCTTTATCGAAAAACTGTATATACTTCAATTCTCAGAATTAATTCTTTGTACTTCTATTATAATTTGAACTCGTTTAATTTGGGGTCGGTAACAGATTCTTCGAAAATACAAGTGAAATATTCCGAACACGTTGTACGATTCCATTTTAGGAATTAATTTAATGATGCTGCTTAAATATTAAGAAATAAATGGATGATATTTGTTGCTGTGATTTTGTAATGTTGATCCATATAATAAAGTTGTCTTATAAAAGAAATGATTGTTCCTTTTTTAACACATTTTACAAAATTAATAAATGGTCGTTTAAATTAAGTGGACGACAAAAAATATTAGATTTCGTTCTGCAGGTCTCTGGAATTACTCCAAGAAATACTTAAATGTTCACTTACCAATGAAATGCAGTGCTATGCAAACGAACACAGAATGTAGCGTCGTCATTTTGTTCATTGTTGATTCTTCTCAGCAAACAGCCGGTTCGAAGCACCATACATTTTATTTATTATCCACATTTATTTTATTTTCATCCATAACTACAGCACTCACATTATTAACACTTATTTGTCTTTGCACAACAGTATCATGTTTCTTCCTATCGATTCGATCTCATCAAACAATCGAATCAAGTTCCTGATTACAGAGAATCGATTCTCGAGATAATCTTTCGACGACGGGATCGAAATATCCGTTGCGGGTTCTGCCACGTTTCAAGTCTCCTGTAACAAAGTGGAGTAATTTGATCAAGTCTAGAAATTTGAATACGATTTCCATATTGGATGCTTACACGCTAAACTTTGGGTGTGCGCCAAAGATGTACTCGAAAGATGTTACGTGGATTTCCATGATTCTCATGCTAATTCGGTGATAAAAGAAAAACATGGACTTGCAAGAGAAGCGTATGAATTTAAAAGTTTAAAGGTTTCTTGTAAGTCTGCTTTGTAAATGACTTTCAAACTAATTGATACTCGGTGTGAATGCAATCTTTAAAACATCGACCCTCGCTGTTGGTACAGTATTTGCATTCAGGGTTCAATCCTCAGGGCGCCTATACTTCTGATAAAACGCTCTAAGAGGAGCATTGGAAGCGTTCAAACAAAGAGAGTATTCGACGTTCAACCGCGCCAATAGAATTTAAATTCTATTTCTTTCAGCAAATAGTTCTATTACAAAAAGTTAACAATGCAGACATAATTAAATATACGTTAACAAGCCTTAATGCTTATCCAGTAAGAAAAACGAGTATAGCAAGAACAAGTAATTTTTCACCATTTGTACATTTCGCTTGGACGAAAACTAAAACCACAAATTCTGGAAGTTGTTCAGTAACGACTATAAGTTTTGGAAAACTTAGTAGTTTGTAAGATTGATTAGTTTAAAGAAATGGGTTTTGCGGCTAAAGGGATTCTGATTAATTCCGTTTCAGTTGTTAGTTTGTTTTGGTTATTTGTATTGCAAAGTACAAAAATAATAATAATGTTTTAATTAAAATTGATAGATATTTACTACTGTCTCTGAAAGCAGTGGTCAAGAATGGCATCTTCATATTTGACCATGATTCCTATATTAAGGATAAATACGCTTTATGCGTACTATTATAACATGTAGAACAGTGGAAATTTAGTGGTAACTCTAGGAGTAAAATTTCCACCTTTGACATAAATCACAAAAAAAACAACCGTAATTTTAGGTAACATACATTTGTTCAAAATTTTCCCTAAGAAAGATTTTATCCATAAACTTGATAGCGATGCTATTAAAAATGTTATTTGGGCCATAACCGTACCTACGAGGAAACATCTCATAAACACCACAGCTACATTTATGACGTAGGTAAATAAATAAACATCTCACATTCACGGGCCAACACTAGAATTCCGTACACACAAATCATGAGCACAAACAGACAGACTTGAAGTAAACAGTTGTAGGACACCATGTTTGTATTCGTGCGGGAATCGCACTATAGCCTGCACTGTCTCACAAGATCCATTAGATAAACGGTTTAGTTGGGTCGCATATGGTGGAATCAAGAAGACCATGAATGCCTTTTTATTTTTCAAGCTCGAAGAATTGGTTACAAAATCGAGTTAGCACTGAATTTGAATTTCTTTAAAACCATTCGCAAAGACCGCTATGTGACCCTAGCAGCGGATTTGGCAGTTTTTGTCGCCAGTCAAAGACTTAATTGACCTTAATAAATTTAGCAAGATCCCAGAAAAACATCATTAGTTATGAAAACTATGCATTTCCTTCTATCCTTGTATAAATATAAGCGCTCCTTTCTCCTCTTATGAACAAAAGACGAAATACAATAAACCATGGCCACAGCTGCTTCAAACCATAATACTAAAACTGACTTCACTAAAAATGATGTCATTGTACAGACAATTTAGTGTAAGTACCCTGAGTATTTACAGGGTGTACTGTGAAAATGACACATGGAAAGAAAGAACAAGATCTTCTTTTTTACTGATGGCATTATTTTTAGAAATAATAATCACGTATTCATCATACGTGATTATTATTTAACCTTCCTGTAGATATTAACATAAATGTCTATAATGATTAATATTTCATTTTTGTCTAATAAGCAAAAAATGCATGGTATGGAATTTCAAAACATGTTGAACTCTAACAATTGTGATACCTTCTGGTAGGGCAAATAAAGATATACAATTTAGTAACAAACGCTAGACGATATATATTTTTCTCGCATTTTCATTTCAAATCCTACTTGAACCTAGCTTTATTTGAAAATCTATAACACCAATGTAATTTGTTTTTAAAAATAAAGTGTAGTCTTTTTTTAGCACATTTGTCAAATCACAGTATTCCCGGTAGTAATTAAATTTTCCCGGAATATAGTTTTGTCGTGAGACAGCCCTGTATAAAATAAACAAATACGAGATCCACTGAATAAGACACTGACCCCGCCTTTTCTCCTGTGAGATGATCTTTAATTAAATAATTTAGGTAGCATTGGCCTAAAATAAGTAATTCGGAATCTTGTAATTTCTAGGTTACTGGTCTAATTGAAGCTGACAATTTATGGTGTGTCGTTAATATTATATTGATATTTATTTATCAATATGTATATTGGTTCGAACTAACAATAAATTAAATGAGTTTTTTCTTTTCCTGAAATAAATATCTTCTGATTTATTTCGTTGCGGGATCCAAGTCATTCAGACTTGTCCCAGGGACTTCAACAGGAGTTGCAGCGGTTTTGGGAGATATCAAAACAAATTTTTTTTTTGAAAAGTAGGGGTGATTCTGAAACTTTTTTGAAAATTGTCTGTTGTTTCAAAGATAAAAATGTGATTTCAAAAATTGATTTAATAATTGATTCATTTAATTTAGAATTATTAACATACTGTTGCTGAAGTAAGTCTAGCAGACAACGAAAATGTTTTGCTAATGCTAAAGCTGATTAATTTAATTGTAATTAATTTACCAACATTTCAAAATATGCTTGTAAATCAGAGAACTTGAACTTGTAAACGTAATATTTGTCTAACTAAAATACCACATCTAACTTTTCTAAACCACAACCCACCTAATTTGTAATATAATCTTCGCATAATTACCTTTAACCTGCTTTGTTCCGAGTTGTGTTACAAAGCCATTTTATGAATATTTCAGCGGACTGCATAATTTCCTTCAAGATTTTGGAGGGAAACTTTAATGCAATGATAATTTTACGTCAGCGCTTCTGCCAAGGGAGCGATATGTATTAAAGTTGTGTGTATCAAAAGAAGAGAATCTTACTACCGTAGGTCCATAGAGTAAATTGATGATTACTTAACCCAATATCATCGTCATCATCATCATCATCAGCAGCAGCCTATAAGTGCCTACTGCTGAGCAAAGGCCTCTTTTAACACAGAGAAGGTTTGAGCATTTTTCAATTGCTTATTTCTTACTTAAGGCGGATTCGTGATTTCAAACTTATAATTAGAAATTATACATATGTAGTCCAGGTTTCCCCACAATGTTATCCTTCACTGTTTGTCACATGGGGACTTACCAGGTTTTGAACCCAAATTCTCATGAATGCCCGGGCCACCACGACTTTCGGTTATATGGGTACTGTCAAATAAAGGGGATGAAAGGTGAGTAAAGCTTGTCTAGAGGACATACGGGGGTTTCTTTTTTTTTTTGCTTGACGTTCAAAAGTGCCCATTGTGGCCTAATTGAAATAAATGATTTTGATTTCTTTTTTTTTAGTATTGCATTGAATATTACTGAATACAATACTACAATATGTAAGCAAATAATAGTAAAATTTCGACATTTGTATTTATAACGATATTCCAGGAACTATCTAAGTTTAAATTGCACACATCATACTAAATTTTACTTTGTTCAACATCTGGCTGTAGCCTGCGGTTTCACCCAAGTAACTATATCTCGTTTCTGTGGAAGCACCAGTATATTATATTATATAGTGTATTTTATTACAAACATTCTTCAATAAAGAGGGTATCGAATAATGAAAGAGTGTTTCACAACAGTAGTATAATCATTTCTTATTGATACGCGCAATTTAATGTAAAGTAGATACCTATTCTAGATTTTCATAAATGTAATTGTAATTTAATTTAAGGTAACATTTAGACGATTTGGTCTTGTACTGTTAGTCTATTTTGTTGAAATTATAAATAAATAAATAAAGAGTTAAATAAATAAATATATATATATATAAATAAATAAATAGATAAATAAATAAGTAAATTTTAATGAGATTAGAGCGAAAACTATAACGAGCTCTTTAGCTTCATGCTATCATTAGCTTCCGCCTGCGGCTTAGCACGCGTATAAAGGAATGTGTCCCGGTGTTTTAAAAACAGCAGCATTAAAAATGACAGCTCGACTAAAATACGCATTTTAAGTATTTTTATTTTTTAGGAGGTTGTGTACCTCCCAAAACTGCTGCTGGTATTTGCCAATGTGACTTTTTCCGAGCTATATGTATTTACTTTCTAAGATTTAGACACCATTGACAAACGGTGAAAGAAAACCCCGTGAGGAAACCTGAACTTACAATTTCTAATAAATATTTGAAATCGCAAATCTGCCTTAAGTACGCGTAGTGATTAATGCTTTTACCTTCTCTGTGTGAGAAGAGGCCTTTGCTCAGTAGTAGGCACTTATAGGTTGATGATGATGATGATGGTGGGGTTAATAACGAATGCCACGTACTGGGATCATTTCAAAGCTCCATGCTACTATATTATAGACGATTTCAAATAACAAAACGCTCAATAATAGTTCGCTCTGCTTCAGAATCCTATCCAAAACACTAACGAGGCAGTAGTTTGAAATATATGAGGACGTATTATATCGTGCCTAACTTTGTGAGGATTTAGATGGACGCTTAAGTTGGATTATGCGCTTGTTCGTACGGGAACTTGATGCTAATTGATGTTACAATTTCGTTGAGTGATTGTGAACGGTGCAAATGATTGCGTCGACTATTTTGTTGTTTTAGCGGTCTTTGTTAAGTGGTTAGTAGTAACTAAAATTATGGATCTAAAATTAAGCTAAGTACGACCACTAAAAACACCGGTGTGAAACCAAACTTGCGTTGTGTTTCTCTGTTTGAGTAGTTCCAATACTCCATTTCTTCTCATCCATCCCAAAACTCTCAACCTTCAATTTCCTAACCCTCAAAATCCCAGCAAACACTCGTGACTCTTCTGATGTTCTGTATGTCCATGGGCACCGCCGATTACTTTTTTTTAATGGAATAAGGAGGCAAACGAGCGGACGGATTACCTGATGGTAAGCAATCGGCACCGCCCATGGACACCCGCCACACCAAATGAGTGCGTTGTCGGCATTTGGGGATAAGAGTTGCGGATATAAGGATTAGGAACGGATAAGGGAGGGGGAGAGATTGAGCCTCCGATAACCTTACTCATGCGGGGAAACACAACGCTGCGGTTGTTTCACGCCGGTATTCTGTGAGGCCTTGGTATTACTCCGGTCGAGACAACCCTTTCGAACCGAAGCTTGGCTCTCCCACACTTACTATCCATCCGGTGTTCCGATTGCTCGTTTGCCACCCATCATCATGATCACCACCGACGAAGAAGATAAAAAATGGCGTAGAAAACTTTTATTTTGATTTTATCCTCAATTTAAAAATTATTACGTCATATTGTTTATTATTTTTAAAATAAGCAACTTTCTACTCTGACCTCATTTAAAAGGTTGAAAATGCACAATACTTTCTAACTATCGTACATTAAGACGCCTCACTAGAAATAGCTAGAACCGAGCTTGAATTCCTTATAATAATATTTTAATGTAGTAGAATATCTTCATTATGATACTCGGTGCTTACTCTGTTGAGATTCTTAAGTTCTTATGCAATTCCTACTTCCTTACTTTGTACGTTCTCCTCAAATGGAATATCTGTGTTGCTAAATGATGTATTATTAAGCTCGTCCGTTCGTTTGAACTTTGCAAGAGTTTTCTACGCTTCAAAGAGTTGTGACTGTGTGGTTCTATGTTATTCTAGTAATAAATTAGAGTGCTTCAGAATGTTTTATAACATAATAACTTTTATCTTATGTATTATATTTAACTAGTTTTGACTAGCGTCTTCGTACCCGAGTATAAAGCTATATCTGTGCTAAATTTAATTTAAATCTGTTCTGCAGTTTTTACGTGACAGAGTAACAAACTTCCATCTATCTATACTTGCAAGCTTTTGTGTATATATATATGTAGACTTTTTGTCTGTACAAACAATCATATCAAAATTTTATCAAATAATATTTCTGTTGTGATGATCATCAGGATTTAAAGCTACTGCACAGTAGCAGAAGCAAAAAATTAACTTTATAAAAAAGACTTAGAAATAGTTTTACCGTTTTTACATAAGAATCTGATAAACTTATTTGGTACATGGCTCATACAAATACAAAATTACACTCCATATTCAAATTTATCTAGTACACCAGTGGCTATTCAGACTCCGAAACAAACATATAATTTATTAAGACCCTTTTTCATTATTTGTGAATGCCCTTGAAATATTTTAGATCTGCATTGTTCGATCACTTATGCACTTCGTCCGATCCCAATTCCAATACCATCTAAAATCATGAAAATACATTTCTTAGAACGCGCACAGATTTTGGACATTCTTTGAATGACATCAGAAATTAGAATCAGATGATGGATTTATTACATAAGATACCATAAAAAAGTTCCAAGTTTTAAAAGTTCAGATAGGATCTTTCTAAATAATTAAAAAATATACATTAGTTAATAACATTACTGTATAACCTTACTCATAACTTCCAAATATACTATTTACACATAACTTTCATAGCTCGGACTAAAAACTGCTCCAATAATACCCATGCTGTTAAACCAATGTTTATTTAGTACCAACCTACATTATGATTTTGGTTTTAACTAAACGATTAGTAATTATTCTATTATTACACAATACAACACGAACATAAGCCTCTTGTAACATCATTACAACAACATGTTCGCACTTCATACAAAAATTGTCTTAAATAAGTTCACCAACCGTAATTCAGTTTACCGTCCTTCCCAACACAGCCATCATTAAGTCGTAACCCTATTTAAGTATACCCAGTAAAACACGTTCAATTTGAGTCGGTACCACAGAAAGATGTTCCCTTAGATAAACTCGGTGAATTCAATTTTGCCGGGTAAACAGTTTAAAAGCGTTCCGAGTAACGAGTATCGAATGGTAATGGAATGAATTGGACCTAATGTTCACAGCAGCTGCGTTGAAATCGAAGTGGCGTATGTGAAAAGTAGTTTTTATTAAAAGGTAGTAAAGTTTACAATTGGATTGATTGTTGAGATGAAACATTTAATTTTTGTATTGATTTTTGTTTCTGTGTTAAATTGCAGGTTTACTTTCGCAATGCTGACTGTTTCTGTTCTTTGTTTTTACATATAGGTAGTTTGGATTGGTGAAACTTTAAAATACAAAATGGAAATTAAAAACGAATTTGTTTGTATGAAATATCATCATATTCATAGAAAATTGTTTCCAGGAAATAATAATAATATCGTATATAATGAGTATTCAAAATCAGAATGTTACGAAAAACTCAAAACATCTCTAAAACGACAAAACAAAAAAAGACTTGAAAAAACATAAAGTAGAAGAAACATTTATGCTTTTACCATTCTGTACTTAAGCATTTTACCTCAAATCTCTCTTAAACACTTCACACTTTCAAATCCATCTTTACAGACCAGCATTAAGAGCAACCGAAACGCTACAACCACAAAAATACCAACATAAAGAAATCTTCAGTTACACATAGCCAGTACAATTCCAAAAGCGAATACCAAACGTACCGAAACGAGAACGAAGATTTGTACATACGCCATCTTGGTTTTGGCACGAACGCAGTGGCAAATGGAATGTGTTAGGCGGAGCGTCTCTTTAAACATGCAAACGACCCGTAACAAGTACTTATGGCTCATAAATGATCGCGTATGATCGTACATATCCTTTCCTAAGCAGATAATAGCGTAATGACAGACGCTGATGTCACGAATGCTCGTTTTGTTAGCAATCTTTTAAGTATTTTCAAAGCATTTTCGATGAGATAGGGTTATAAATGTTATTAATTAATTCATAATTCTAAAGAACATAATTTTCTGGTGAGCTAAAAGTTCCATAGTACATGAATTCTCGCGTATACATTACATTATTGTTGGTTGGCACCAACTTTTACCACTAATTGCTACTTATGTGGATTGGTCTCTAACTTTTAACAACTTTTAAAATGTTTCGAACCCGCTGTCGAACGTTCATAATAATCAGCAGATTTTTATATGACACAAAATTGATCAGACGGTTTGAAGATGGATTTTTGTATCACCCCGGTTTTTGATAAGGTTTTATCAATCAGGCTGAGCCTATTCATCCATGTTGAAGCAAGAACTCTTTCAACATTTGTTTCTGTCTCCATACCAAAACTATTTAAGATCAGGCCAGGAGAAAAAATTAAGGAAAGATATAATGAGTATTGTTAATGACTAGCTAGTTCATAACGGACTTTAACAAAGTACTTGCTTGCCATTTCGAACTAAACTGAACTCTCAAATTAAACAGAAAGTAATAAATGAAGTTCGCAAAATGTCCTTTCGAAAGGGATGGTGCTTAAAACAGACAGGAAACAAAGAACATTTTTGGCGAAAAAGTTGAAAGTTCCAAGGTATTAGACAACACTCAATTTACTTTCTTTATTAAAGTTTGGTATTTAAGGGATAATTGGAATATTCTGAAGCATTTTGGCGTCCATTTGTCGATTTGTACTTTATCGTTTCTAGGAAGTAAATATCTTTGGTTTTATTGGAATTTGGACTATTTATTTTGTATTCGTTGTCATAATTCTCCAGACGAATGAATCGAAATGGGAAAACAATCGATAGAATTTTTTTATTAGTTTGAAAATATTTTCCTTGACAAGTGTCAAGCAAGCATAAAAAAGGCAGGCAGTTCAAGATTAAAATAGAAAAAACAGAAGTAATTTTGCGGATTGTATTAGATTCTTCTTGTACCTAACAAATACCAAATCCAAAAACCTTAGTATACATACAACCCCTATAAGTGGAAAAAACTCATGGTACAACAAAACCGTCATCAAAGCACTAAAAAAGCGTTGGCAGTCTAAGAAGATGTTCAACCAGTTTACGACGTAAATGGCCTCGTGTGTTTTACAGCTAGAGACGATGGCAAAGACATTGAAACAACATAAATGACACCTGCCCAACGATTTGTAACAATAAACTTGACAGACTCGCTTACGAACCATTGTACAGTTTTAGTATTTTTATTGCGTCTTCTAAGGATTTCTGTATCGTTAGCTCTTGCTTGTATTTTTTGTCTTTAATATTGTTTTGTTTCTTTAAAAAATAAATGTTTACAATTGTGACAGCAAGCAGGTTAATTGGTAAAAAGAAATTGAATTGTAGCTGCCCTTTTGTTTTATATTTTCTTCATAAAAATCTCGCTACCATGTGATTAACTTTTCACAGAATTATCTAGAATTAAATTAATGTTAATATTATTCTAGCATGAAGTTGAAGATATTCCTCAGTTAAT
Organism: Spodoptera exigua; assembly: GCA_902829305.4. Taxonomy (NCBI): domain Eukaryota; kingdom Metazoa; phylum Arthropoda; class Insecta; order Lepidoptera; family Noctuidae; genus Spodoptera; species Spodoptera exigua. The sequence goes on along the minus strand of LR824625.2, from coordinate 6,382,019 downwards.
GACAAAGTTTTTTTCTGTTTCGTTGTCTACGGCCATGATCTCATTCTAAATAAAATGGAACTAAGTAAGTAAAAGTTAACCACCATCAATTAAAATTCCTTAAAAAAATACAGTTATAATGTCAAAAGCTAAATAACCAGTCCAAAATTACAATTTCCAATTTCCAAGTCCAGGTGACATAGCTTCAATGGAAATGTGTTTCGGACGGTGTCAAACTAGTTATAGTTTGATGCCGAAGCAAGCACTTGTATTACTAATGGAAGTTTGACAGATGTTGACACCTAGCGGCATCTAGTTTAGTTTCAAAGCCAAGCGAGGAGTTTTGTTTGTGTACAAATTAATTCTACATAAGGTATTAAATGGATTCGTGAGAGTTGTTACTGAAGCGATTTTGATATAAGTTTGCTATGAAAGCGGGATCTTATGGCTGGTTTCTGCAAAGCAAGAAACAGAAGCGTGCTAAAAGCAACACTAAGTTTTAGTGCCTCCGAAAACAGAAATAGGTTATCCAGTAAGCTAGTTAAATTTCAAGGAATATGTCTACTGCTAAAATGGTCCTTCAATTACAAATGCCCCATATGTACAACAATTACAATATCAGATTGTAAAAAAAAACTTGACAAACCTAATTGGCCTATACTATTTTCTGTCGCAAGAAAAACTATCAGAAATACAAAAGCCATTACTCAACAAAGTATTTCTCTACATCAACCTAAACATCCAAATGATTACCATCAACGAAACTAAATCTATTTTTCTCAACTTCCAATCGAAAACATGTTTGTTTACTCGGAAAATATTTGCAAGGATACTCAAATGTAGATAGATACACAGTTATTTGCAAAGCCTTTTGTTTTCTGTTGATTTGTACAAAGACAGTATTATGAAACTATAGTATCCTCGGTTTCGCCAATTATAATAATGATTACAAGTCAGTTAGTAAAATGTTGGAGATTATTTCAACGTTTTGCTGTTGCCATTTTAAAATTTTATTTTGTACGCTTTACCAAAGTAATGAATAGTCACATATTATATTTACTTAATAAGGATTAACTAGCAAACTAAAATGGCAGTAGACAGGTTATACTTGCCGAAATACTGAATGCTGTTTGAATAGATGTGCTCTGGATGTGAGACCACAGTAAGGCAAATGTCGTGTAGAGCGTTGGTTGCCCAGAGGCTAAGATTACCGCTTCTCAAGCAAGGGAGTGCGGGTCTGGAACCTGACAAGTACCAATGAGAGTTTTTTTTTTAATTTATACGATTCAAAAGATATAAACCTGTGACAGACAGACGAATAGAAAACCCCTGATAAAAGGGTACCGCGGGACACTTTTTGGGTACAGAACCTTAAAAAACGTGAGGGGATCCCTTTTATATTAAGGTTCTGTACGTGACTACGATAAAAAGTCTCATTAAAATGAGTTCCCGTTCTAAATTGAGATTCAACTGTTTATTTATAACTGGAAAGTTGAAATTGCAAGTGTAAAAATAGACTTTGAAAATAGTTAATATATGGAAATCTAAAAATACATGATATGGATTATGGACTTTATGGAAGTAAAATTAAAATATAATATCGTCCATTATTTGTTACTAGTTTCATTATGATTAAGACATCTAGCAGTGAAGGCGTCATCTTACATATCGTTTTTTGTACTCCAAAGTATAAACGAGGTTCGAAAACTCACTAATATGAAATTTATGCTGTGTGACTAAGTTCCTTTTTAAACATGACCAATATTTTTTTTATATCATAGAAATAATGTAGACGGATTACCTGGTGGTAAGCAATCGGTGCCGTCCATGGATACCAGTAACACCATCTGTGTTACAGTGTTGCAGGCTTTTTGGGAAGTAGGGTTTCGAAGATTTAAAAATTGGTGAAGGAAGAAGGATTGGGCTTCCAGTAACCTCACTCATACGGTGGAACACAACGCTGATTTCTCATTATTATACAAGTGATAAAAGTAAAATTTAAAACATTACCTATTAAATTGGCTGAGACTGTTACAGATACACAATAGAACTTATGTGACAACAAAGCGATGACAAAAAGACAAAAAGTATATATAAGCAATCAGCCTTTTCAAACTCATTTCAAGTTTTATAAAAATTGGATAACAAAGCGATAAATAGTATTAAATAGATGATGGAACGATAATAGCAAAAAATTAATGGCTGAATCCATTCCAGTCCCCCATTCCCAATCTCCAATTTCGCTACAGTCAAATGTTTAATCCTGAAAAGCTGGTGTAAGCTTACCATCAGGAAATTCATCTGCTCGTTTTTCAGTTCCATTATCACATTAAAAATCTCTTTTTTCAATGATATTTTCACTGGACCAGACCAAAATATGTTCTCATTAAGGGTTGAGCTGAAGTTCTAGTGTATGCTCTCGTCGAATGAGTTAGGTAACTTTGTTGACTGAAAGTTCAACGTGCTTAGGCAATATAAAGTCAATCAATCAAAAGTTTCCTCCAGGCTCCGCGGTGGTGCAGAACGAATTAGTTTGTTCCATATTTGATACGTGTTGACTAGTTTTTTGCTAGTTTGTTTGGAGTGGATAGCGATTTTCATTTGATGAACAATACTGGGTAATAAGTTGAAATTGTAATAGTCAATTTTGAAATGACACATTACCTACATATACCAACATTATCATCATCATGCTGTTTTTAGACAGTTACGAATAAATCTGGCTGATTTCCTTACAATGGTGATCATTCGACAGACACCACATACAAAGTTTCAAGATTTCATGTTTTTTTCTCTCATCTGAGACGTCACGATTTGCAGTTTATCATCAAATCAGTTAATTATAGAAGCGAAAACAAATCAAAGTAAAACCACAAACTCACTTTGCAGAGACACAGAAGCGTTATGACGACTACGATCACAATACTTTTTTCATCACACCAAATAACTTAAAACACACAAAACGTACAATCCCTAGCACTAATTGTGTTTATAAGACTTTTTACTTTATACTAAAATAATAAAGTTGTAAATCAAATTTTCGTAGACCTGCTAGCATCTTACACATGTCTAGGGACCTTGAGAATTTGACATTAACACCTCCGTCTTTCCAATCTCCTTTGGGAAGATGGTGTGACGGGTATTCTCTTGGGACAGTATCAAATTCCGAGCACTGAGAGGCAGTTTCAGTAATGTTTGGTACATATGGGCACTTTGTTGTCTTAGGTTTTCTTGGCAAGCTTATAAGTGTTATAAGTCGGTGTAAGCGGCTTTTAGTTTGTGGAAGACAATTTTCTGCATAATAATGACTATGAGCTCATTAAAGGTGATTCAGATTTACCTGGTAGTCGATTAGTATTAGTATTTTATAGGCGATTGTGGTATGAGTTTCATAAAAAAACTAGCTTTATGATCAAATTGTTATGATAGGCTTGAGCCGGGTAAATACAATAACGGCCTGAAGAAGACGAAGGATCTGGGTGGTTTTTAGTCAATAAGAGTCTGAAAATCTAAATATGTAGAGAGGTATTCCAGACATACAAAATCTAATAGTACACAGAGGTATTAAAATGCACCATAGGAAATGCAATTAACCTGATGATAGAAATTAAATAACAAGGCATAGGTAAGGCAATAAACAAATTAACACATTGATACGGCATCTATTTTGGCAAAAAATATTATTTGAACTTTTGGAAGAGCAATTGTGATACCGCATCCTAAGCTAGAACATTAAATCTAATTCCGATTTCCTATCTTCGAATACCAGTACCCCTAGAACACGTATTGTCTTCAAACTAACATCCTCCCTAACTTACTCGGTATATCGGGGTCCAAATGACGTAAGCAACGCTTCGCTGCTTTGATATGAGCTTAAGTTTCCGTACTTATGAACTTAGGTGGTCATAATGTGTGCATCTTACGTCAAATCCGATACACTTCGGTAGGATATTATTGGACATGTATGGTGTTTGTTGTTTGTGTGTGTTTTAGCAGTGTTTTATGTATAATTTCTGTAAGTTATCGATACTTAAAATGGTTAAGTAGAGGAATGTATTATAATCTTTTTAAAGGGAAGATATACGTTTCATTGTGAATATCCCACCCACATGCACTAAGCAGTTTGCCTCCAAATTTATTATTAGAACCGGTAAGGAGTGAAATACTTTGTCAGAATCTGGGTTTCCTAAATGGTGTAAGCTGGGTGTATTTAAGGTACGAGTGAATAGGTTGCTTATGGGTAGAATTCCTCCATCGTAGGTCGCATTATCGCTTACCGTCAGGCCTGACTTTTTCCAGGTCGGACGAGCGAGAGAGTCAAACTCTTAAGTGACTAAAAACGACCCAGTTTCTTTTCCGGCTTTGGGCTGAGACAGGTAGGAAAATCTATTGTCAGTGTCAAAAGAAAATTCCTTTTTTGAATGTGTTACAGTGTTCTTTATTTTGCAAGTAATCATAATTAGCCCTATTTTATATAGTAAAGTAACAACTAGTTATTCAGCTGTACTATTTTTTTAAAGATAATATAAATTTTGAAAAGATAATTTCTCTGAATTGGAATCGATTTTGATCGCCTACGAAAATTCAATTAACAAAAAACATTTCATAAGTAAAACAATACAACTAAAAACAGCTTTTGCTGCGATTCCACTATCTTTTATAAAACCGAACAGCCTCATCTCGATAACAGAAGAATCCATTTGAAAACACTTCATGCGATGTCTAAGTATCTATTTCACAATCTTCCGAGGACTGTTTAGACATATCTACTTCAACCCAGTGAACTTGAGCCAGTAACTCACCCGAACTGAAAACTTTTTAGACAGTCCACATTTCACATTACTATCTCCTCGTAAGTCTTGTAAAAGTTTGTTTTAGCTTGAATTTAGTATTTTATTTTTAAAAGTCTGATTTATTATATACCTAGTCAGTTTGAAAAATGTTGACAGTTTAGTTATTTAGTGATCAGGTGATTTTATAAACATGAGAAAACATGATTTATTATTGTCCTTCAAGAAGATATATACAGCGGATTCTTTAATACTTCTAGACCAAAACTTGGAAAGTTCAGCAATCAAAACGACTGTCCTGATAGATCTGCCAGAATGCCAATAGGGTCCGATGGTCTTAGCGTAGATAAAAAACTGGTCGTAAGGAAGTAGAGTGGTCCCGTGACGGGTAGACCAAATAGTACCAGCAAAAATCCGGTAACAAATTGAATAATTATGAAGAAGAGAAGAATTGAATAAACATTCTAGTAGGTAAAATAAGCTAAAGAATTCAAAACAGTCAAACTTCAATACAAGCCTAATAGTAATCTTGCGGATTACTACTGGACTATGGTTTATTCCATAAAAACTATTTCTAAACGCTCCACAGATCGCAGATCCAAGTCACGAGCGCTATCAGAAAACATCCCACGCCATTCCCCGTCCAAGATTTTAAGGCTTCAGACACGTACATATAGTGGATTTTTTAACGAGCTAAATTGATGTGAAATAAACTATAAGAGTATATACAGTGAGTTGACTATTTAAAAACAGATATTCAGGGCTCTTTATACGTCGTTATACGTGCTAGTATTTTTGTGATCTGAAAATTCTTCTCTGGCATTGGAGTTTTAATTGTAATTTGGTTCAAATAATATCAAGTTTCTTTGGTAGATTTTTATCACTTATCTAGAGAATGTCTTATTATATGTATGTTGCCTTTAGACCACTACAGGTTTGGTTTTTAGGGCTGATGGCCGTACGAGTTGGGGACAAAAGCGCAATGATGTACCACGGCTCGTCTAGGGTTGCTGAAGTAAGCGCAATGGCCAAGCCAGAGCTTGGATCCGGTGAAAGAACGTGGTGGTTATAAAACACTAAGAGTCTGACACTCCTTCTCGTTCCACCTAAAATGGGAGAAGGTATTGTATTATATTTCTCTTCGAGTAAAAGTGTACTGTTGTATTAAATTCTTGGTTGAGAGTACATTTTTCAATTAATTTAAAAAAAATCAGGAATTGCTTAGTTTGATTGTTGCTTGACAATTGGTGTATGACTGCAATTATTCAAATAAAACTAAGGAATAAAAAAACTGAACAAATTGCAATGATATCTCTGTGACGGAATCGCTTGCACGCTGTTATAAATACAATTACCCATAATCCTCCACTTTAAATAATATTTTTCTACGTACAATATTTTGCTGCCACAGGATTTTGAGCTCTAAAGAAACTGTGGATTACAAACAATGCAGTACAATGTCTGCTTTATGTTTTACGAGCCATTTTGCTGGAAACGCAATCAGTATTCTTTTGCAGTCTCAATGGCTATATAAAGTCGAGTTTGAGCCATAATTAAGGACTAAAAATGTAAATAAAATGTCGGTTTGTAATTCAAGTTGAAAATCATATTAAATTTTATTCGACTATTTCAGGTTAATCTTATTCTTCAGATAATTTTTTTTAGTGTAATGTGAATAGTTTTTTAGTGAGCCGGAAATTTCATGAAATGGCTTTCTTCTTCGTCTCTTGACTCTTCTGTGGTATCAAGGTGCTCTTTGAAGGTATCAAATTTTGATCAATTTTTAGAAAGCAATAGTAAAAAAGTGTACGACGTAAGGTGGACAAGCTGAAAATCACGTCAAATGTCCACGTGCACCTGTACCGGTCATCGTTGGTAGCGACACACTTGAACTTGTAGACCACTACGCATACCTTGGACAGATCATTAAGCTAGGTAGGTAGACATTTTAAGTGTGGGAGAGCCATGCTTCGCCACGAATGGGTCGGCTCGACCGGAGTGATACCACGGCCTCACAGAAGACCGGCGTCAAACAAACCACAGCGTTGTGTTTCGCCGTGTGAGTGAGGTTACCGGAGGCCCAATCCTTCCCCGCCCCCAATCCCTCCTCAATCCCTAAATCTCCAAATCCCTAATCCCTAAAAGGTCGGCAACGCACTCGTAAACCCTCCGTTGCGGGTGTCCATAGGCGGCGCTGATTGCTTACCATCAGGTAATCCGACTGCTCGTTTGCCGACCAATTACATAAAAAAGACAACTTCAAAAGATAGATCGCCCGAAGAATCCAACTCAGATGGGAGGCCGTGTTCAGCAGTGGACGTTCTCTGGCTGATGATGTGAAGAGTAAAAGATATAAAATAAAATGATAAATTTAAAATCCTGTTTGAGCACGCGTGCTGATTACGATGCTTATTTAGTTCATATTTATTACATATGAGAGTTTTTTTTCTTAGCTGCGCGATATTTAGGTATAGGTTGATGACGACAATTCATTTGTTTATTTTTTTAACTTACTTTATATAAAGCAATTTCCGCTATACACTGACGATATAAAATATTGAACAAAGGCTATCCTTTATTGAATATTTATTCATTTTAATCTCAATACATCAAATTATGGACAGGCAGATTTAAATAAAGCCTTTAGGCCGGGAAATGCACAAACGAAACCAAATTTGTAGCAAAATAATATTCTATACAATCTTCAAGAGAACCTGCAAAGTCTGTACATACAAATCTCTCTACCAACAGACCATCAAAATCCGATTTCTAGAAATGTTTCCTAACTGTAACAAACGAATGTCGTTAGTGCATTACGAAGGCTCTCCCTGCTATATTCAGAATCACGCGCGATCTCCATTTTGGTTGGTCGGACATCTTTGAAATATGGCTGCGGTTCGACGTATAGTTCTGAGTGTGTTTGCTTTAAAAAATATATAGGGAATCGTTTTAATAAAGTATGTATGTTAAATTTTACTTGAGATGAAGGCAATTCTGGAGAGTCTTTCTTAATATCACAATATTTAGAAAAGAAATCAAAACTTCAAGCAATATAGAGCCATCGTAATCGGTGTACTTCTTTGACAAGATAATATCCATCTAGTGATTTCAATGTTATATAGTCGCCGCCCCCCTAAATCCTTAACAACTCCCAAAAGCCTTGTGAGTCATCTGATATTGCCTGTCTCCATAAATAATGATGAGGTGACGGTTTGCCGTCCTATGTCAAAAAAACAGAATCCAATATTTCACTATGAAACAAATTACAAATCGACGTAAAGTAAATAGTCTTGGAAGTAAGAAAATCCACAATACTTTTTTCTAAGAAAAAATAATTTCTAATCAAATGCAGAAATAACTTTCATCCTCCGTTAATACTAGCCTACTTTCCTAACAAGATGTGAAACGAGAAAGAAAATCTAATCGAGGGTTTTCCCCTAACATTTCTTGCCTCACTTTTTCCGAATACCTCGGTACTAAAAAGGGAACTCCTTTTTTATTCGATTTGCCTTGTCTCAATCTAGAAGCTGTACAGTTATGGCTGAGATGAAATTTACTGTGTAAAAGAGGTCCTGCTCTTGGCAGTCTTCATTTTTATCCGACCGCCTTAGAAAAAGAGTTGTGTTTTTCATGTACTTGCTTTCATTTCCTTAGTAAACATTTACTTCAGTTTGCAAATAGTCTGTTTAAGTTATGTTTAAAACCAAATGCAGTATGTTAAGCAGAACATGTTCTTTCAAAAATGTTTATCTATTTTTTCACATAAATGAAGAGCTTATTACTTACATGTAAGACTCAAAATGGTTTAAGGATGAGGATTGATCTGAAGGTTTTGTTCATGCTTAAGTAGGTACTTTAATAAGAAAACATTACATCCACGTAAAACATAATAAGTAATAGAATTACCACACACCTGACAAAACTAGTAAAAACATTCCCCTCTACTAATAAGCTCGGACTAAATTTAAGTTTCCCAATTCTTTTAAGCACTAAACTGGGGGCAGTGTTGACGGCTGTCCAACTGTTGTATAAAGGCCTCACTCGTTTAGTTCTATGTAAGTTAATTGACCGAGTTTAATGACCTTTTGTTACACGTTTGAATTTGTAATGAATGAATGTCATTGACTTTTAAGTTCTCCCCTGGTTGGGTTTTGGCAAAGTTTTGTTGTTTGGTTTCATTGTTATGAATAAGGTTGGTTTCCTGTTAATTCAGATTAACTATACGTAGGAAATCATAGTAGTTAAAACACGAGGCTTACCGAGCCATTGACCTGATCCAAACCTTGTATGTACTATTGCTACACGGATTTTGTGACCGAAAAATTCCAACGAAAATCTATATCCTTTTGTTCTGTCTAGCTCACAGGCTTGGTTTTTTTTATTATGTTACGTGTTAATAAAAAGATGATAAAATAAAATGATTTGCCTAGAACAGTGATCAAGAACCTAATGTCAAATAGTTATTTCTTATTTATAAGACTAATTTTATTGCTGAGTCATAAGCTTAACTAAAATCCAAGAAATCTTAGACCAAACTTCAAAACAATTATTTGAAGCAACGCAAAGTTTAAATGATTGATAAAATAAATTGAACAAATCGAACGATTAAAGCCATTGATTAGTAACAAACCCAGTCGTTACAAATGACCTTGGATCGAAACTAATCTTTCTCACAGATTTCATTCGTATTATATAATTCATTAGACTTTCAGAAACTTTTCTTTATAAGTATTGAAGCTTGGACGGGAGATTTACGAAATTAGGAATCGCTTATTCAATAGAATTCGATAAAGAAATTCTAGATTAAAGAGCCAGTTTCTGGAAATACTTGATGTAGGTCGTTAGGTTTGGTTTGTTGAATAAAAACTATTTGCTAATAATTTCTGTATACAGCTTTGTAAATTTTATTTACCTATCCATCTGCTATCCCATTTGCTAATGAATTGAATGCCAACAAATATAAAAAAAGATGGTGAAATTATGAAAACATTATTTTTCCAAGGCGTACAAAGAGATAAAGAAAACATTTGATTATACAAAAAATGTGCATTATTTGAAATAATAATAATTAATACAATAATTGTGAAATGAAAAAGTGACGAATAAAACGGAAACGCTTTTACGTGTTTTATGATGACCCTATTATAACTGTAACAGTTTAAAATAAATTAATAGTTTTAAATATTTAAACACGCTTTTAATTAAATTTTTTATTTATTTATTTATTTATTTTCCAAAACTTAGACTATTTTTACAGGTTTTGTACCTGTATAAATTATGTTTTCGCCAACAAGAAAAATTGACACAGTTAATGAGTATCACTAGAAGGCAATCAAAGATTTCTTTACATGTTTTCTACACAAAACAGCCACAATGGAGGACTTAATGCCTTAAGGCATTCTCTAACAGTCAACCATACGGTAGTGCAAAGAAATCATGCGGTTGGTGCGAAGCAAGGTTTCAGTGCCCCAGAACAGATTTCGTTACCCAGCTTCTAATTCCATCATCAGAGAAAGTCTATTGGACAACGTTATGTAAGCGACATACAATCGAGTATTGTGATGATACAAAAATTATAAGTGTGTGAAAAATAATCATCAACTTTCCAAATACTCTGAAGTACTACGAACCACGAAAAGAATTCCAAATACAAATCCATAAAATATCCAGAGCCTAAAGATTATAATCCTCGCTACGCTTGACAGCCATGTTACTTATTCCAAGACCCATCTCAGACGTGCTTGTACTTGAATCGAAATGATTTACGATAGTATTTTCGTCTAGTAGATATTTGGTGTTTGGTCCGATAAGATTAACCTCAGCCTGTCTTAAGGTCGTCTCAGATAAAGCCAATGTCTTACGTCTTAGATAACCTCATTCTTTACTTAGGACTCAATGTTTAGTTTCAAATCTCTTTTGTTTATACTATAATTGGTTTTGGTTGAGCAAAAATTACAAAACATATAGAAAAAAATTCCATCATGTCTGTCTCTCAGAATGGATGTAGAAAGGGGTCACGTGGAACTAAGGAGCTACTCCTCATCGATATGGTCATTAGCCAGCAGGTTCGTCGATCCCGAAAGGATTTGTCTACATGCTGGATAGATTATAAAAAGGCTTATGACTCCGTACCACATACATGGCTTATGAGGGTGCTGGAGTTGTATAAAATTAATACAACTCTGCGCACCTTCTTACAGTCATGTATGAGGCAGTGGAGCACGGTGCTTTCCTACCCAGGATGTAAGCAAATCCAAAGGAGTGAAGAACCTGTAAGGATAGTGCGAGGAATATTCCAGGGTGATAGTCTGAGCCCACTGTGGTTCTGCTTGGCCTTGAATCCTCTCAGTACTTTACTTGAGGCTTCAGGGCTGGGCTATCGTTTGCGGAGAAAAGGTCACGTTATCTCTCACTTACTTTACATGGATGACCTCAAGTTGTTTGCACCAAACAAGGAGGAGCTGATGGAACTACTAAAAATAACTAAAAATTTTAGTAGTTCCATCAGAATGGAGTTTGGTGTTGATAAGTGTGCGGTCATGCATGTAAAGCGAGGCGGGATAGTGGAATCTGAAAGTCTAGAGCTGTCAGATTTCACAAAACTGAGATCACTCTCCGCAAATGATACCTACAAGTATTTGGGTATGTCGGAAGGATTGGGTATTAATGGGCCGCACATGAAACAATCTTTACAGGAGCGCTTCTTTGGCCGCCTGAATAAGGTACTGAAAAGTTCGTTATCAGGCGGCAACAAGGTACGCGCCTTTAACGGTTGGGTCATGCCGGTCCTGATGTATTCTTTTGGCATACTCAAATGGACTCAGACTGAACTTGACACCCTGGATAGACGAGTCCGGACGCTGCTGACTGCAAATCGAATGCATCATCCTCGTTCATCAGTCATGAGGTTGTACATCCCGCGGAAGTGTGGGGGTCGAGGCTTTCTAAACGCTAAGACCCTTCACAACCGTGAGGTGTGCAATCTCAGGGAACATTTCCTGAAAGTGGACGAGGATATGCATCGAGAAGTAGTCACAGTGGACAAGGGATTCACACCACTATCCTTGGCTAAAGAGAACTGGTGCAAACCCGTAGTACTGAGCGTCAATGACCGCAAGGCGGTATGGAGTAGCAAGGAGCTCCACGGACGCTTCTTTCGGGCTCTCCACGGGCCCGATATAGATTTTCTAGCGTCCGTAGCTTGGCTACGATTCAGTAACCTCTTCGGAGAAACTGAAGGATTTGTATGTGCAATAATAATTATGGACGAAGTTATCCTCACGAATAACTACCGGAAATATATTATGAAGGATGGGACGGTTGACATATGTCGGGCATGTCATAGCCCCGGTGAATCCATCAGACATATTATTTCCGGCTGTGGTCGTTTGGCTAATGGCGAATACTTGCACAGACATAATCAGGTGGCCAAGATTATCCATCAGCAACTTGCTTTGAAATACCGGCTTGTTGAGTCTGAGGTCCCGTACTACAAGTATGTGCCCGACCCAGTTCTCGAAAAAGACCATATCACATTGTACTGGGATCGGTCTATCATCACAGACAGGACTATTGTAGCCAATAAGCCTGACATAGTGGTGGTAGACCGACTAGCGCGTCGCACGACGATAATCGATGTTGCCATTCCTCATGACGAGAACCTCGTGAAAGCCGAGAAAGATAAACAATTGAAATATCTTGACTTAGCTCACGAGGTTGTTGACATGTGGAATGTGGACTCGGCCATCGTTGTGCCGATAGTTGTGTCGGCAAACGGGTTAGTCCCCAAAAGCCTCGACAACCACCTTAAGAGGCTGACGTTAGGCGGATGGATCAAGGGCCTCATACAGAAGGCAGTCCTCCTTGAAACGGCACGTATTGTGAGGAAGTTCTTGTCTCTGGAGCCCTAACCGCCGGCAGCTTGGACCTTGCTCCCGCTGCCAGCTGGCTCCTACTTTTATATTTTTAAATATTATTTTATTTTATAGTAATATTTAAAAATGTAATTTTAGAGAGATTTTAATAAATATATGAAATACAATAATTGTGAAATGAAAAAGTGACGAATAAAACGGAAACGCTTTTACGTGTTTTATGATGACCCTATTATAACTGTAACAGTTTAAAATAAATTAATAGTTTTAAATATTTAAACACGCTTTTAATTAAATTTTTTATTTATTTATTTATTTATTTTCCAAAACTTAGACTATTTTTACAGGTTTTGTACCTGTATAAATTATGTTTTCGCCAACAAGAAAAATTGACACAGTTAATGAGTATCACTAGAAGGCAATCAAAGATTTCTTTACATGTTTTCTACACAAAACAGCCACAATGGAGGACTTAATGCCTTAAGGCATTCTCTAACAGTCAACCATACGGTAGTGCAAAGAAATCATGCGGTTGGTGCGAAGCAAGGTTTCAGTGCCCCAGAACAGATTTCGTTACCCAGCTTCTAATTCCATCATCAGAGAAAGTCTATTGGACAACGTTATGTAAGCGACATACAATCGAGTATTGTGATGATACAAAAATTATAAGTGTGTGAAAAATAATCATCAACTTTCCAAATACTCTGAAGTACTACGAACCACGAAAAGAATTCCAAATACAAATCCATAAAATATCCAGAGCCTAAAGATTATAATCCTCGCTACGCTTGACAGCCATGTTACTTATTCCAAGACCCATCTCAGACGTGCTTGTACTTGAATCGAAATGATTTACGATAGTATTTTCGTCTAGTAGATATTTGGTGTTTGGTCCGATAAGATTAACCTCAGCCTGTCTTAAGGTCGTCTCAGATAAAGCCAATGTCTTACGTCTTAGATAACCTCATTCTTTACTTAGGACTCAATGTTTAGTTTCAAATCTCTTTTGTTTATACTATAATTGGTTTTGGTTTACTGATAAAATTACCAATATGGAGATAAAAAATCAATAGAATTTACTTTTCGTAAATTCGACTTTAGTAACGTGAAAGGACCAAAAAAGGACCAGAAATACTGAACATTAAATTCAAAACCAGCAAAGCAATACTTCACAATTCCATCCACTATAACAAATAGCAGAGAGCATTCACAAATCGCCTCTTTTGCTACCTAATTCTGGGCTTATGTCCGTAACACAGCTGTGTCCAATTTATAGCTTAACCTTTCCTCCCTTACGGATAGAATTGAAGACAATAAATTATACTTCAAACCCAAATAAGGGCAGTAAGTTACGATCTGCACCAATACCAGCCTAATGGACGATCAGGTTAGATAGATTAGATGAGAGGAACAATATGGCTGCTGGACGAGTCACCTGTGTTGGTAAAATTTGATTTTGGTCCTTACAGTGTTCAATTAAATTCACTTTTACATTAGAATGATGTAGGCACATACAATATATTTGCATGCTGTAAACGATGTACATTATATACCCAAGTCAAACAATAGTTGCAAAATTTAAAATTAGCTTTATTTAATTTTTGTAAGTTTTCCAGAATTCGTCAGTCTTTTTTGTAGCAGTGTTTCATCATACCTGCATTATTAAAAAAATTAAATATCAAGCATTTTGATATATATAAATAGATTTAAAGATATCGATGTTTAATATTAAAGTTTACAAAGGAATTCATGGGAGGACATAATAATGCGGAACAATTTCAGCTTAAATATTTAAATTAATAAAATGTTGATTCTGCGAAAAATCAGTTAATAATTTTTGTTCTTTTAAACGAAGAGTATATAGGTATTTGTAATATAAAATGTATATTTATAATATTTATAGCGCTAAATATTAACGACAATAATCAAATTATAATTACGCGATGATTTTCATGACAAAAATTTTTCGCGTTAAGAATATACGCTATGTATTCCAAAATTTTCGATAAAATCCTCACGTAAAAGGATTTCATGAAAATACACAATGCGTTTAATACTCTATACGCCACGAATACTTTATGAATAATTAATTTTTTACCCCGAAGTGGATTGAGATATAGTAAACACATTTTGCGTGGCTATTTTTCTATGTGATAGGACGGGAAAAGATCTTACTAATTACCTAATAGCAAGCAATCGGTTCCGCCAAAAGACACCCGTTAACAAAAGAGGTATCATGAGTGCATTACCCTTTACTTTTGAGATTTTATTCTTATTTCATGTAAATTGTAAGCAAATTAGTCATTAAATACCTTCAAAAGCCAAAAATGATGAAGCAGTAAATTCTCATATTTGCCCATAATAGACAGGTCAACCAAAACTACTACACTGAACTATCTTCTGCAATTCTGGTGCCACATTCTCCTCCTTTTTTCCTAGGTCAATTCACCGCGAGTGATGTAAGGAGAAACATTATGATGCTTTTGAATATATTTTTAAATCGGTTAAACTCATTTAAAATTCCCCGTTTGATGTTTGAACATGCATGCCTCAAGCAGGAGTCAGAACGGGGTGGTCAGTAAAGCACCGACGCTATATCTCGTCGCTAGCAGGACAGAGTCATTAAATAATTTTTCCACTTCAAAGAAGATCGGAAACATATAAATTTATTTTGCTTGAAAAATCTTTGATCATCCGACCAACGAATATATACACAACTTTGACAATAATTCTTGAAACAATAAATCAAACTTAGCCGCTATACTAACATGACACTAAGTGTGGGTAAGCCAAGCTTCAGCACGAATGAGTCGGCTTCACCGGAGTGATACCACGACCTCACAGAAAACCAGCGTGAAACAAGCACAGTACATACGTTATATTTCACCGTGCGTTAGGTTACCAGAGGTCCAATTCCTCCTTGTCTCCTCATTCCTTCCCAATCCTTAAATATCCGAAACCTTTTTCCCCAAAAGGCAAGCAATGCACCCTTAAATCCTTTGGTGTTGCGGTTGTACATAGGCGGCACCGATTGCTTACCATCAGGTAATCCCTCTGCTCGTGCTCGACTTATTTCATAAAAAAATTAATAAAATAGAAAAAAACTCTAGAATCAGGAGTCAACTTACAATCCCAATAAAAATGCTAATTCCATTATTTAAATCTAAATTCAAAAACGTTGCTAAACTTTTTTTTCCGAGAAAATCATAAAAAAGGAACTCATAAACTTCAATTAATTACTCTTCCTGGCCGGACAGTCAATAAAGAATCCTGGGGTGTTTAGATAAGGTCCCTTTTTGTACAAATGGGTGGAGTAATGAAACGTAGTCATTGGGCTCGATTGTTTTATTGCTGGATAGATAATACTGAAGTAATGTTTTATCCTGTCGCCTTTGATTTCCTTGAAGGATTTATTTTAGAATTCGATTTACATATATTTAGAGATCTAAAGTTTTGTTATTAGTCTCAAAGTGATGCGCCTAATCCATATAATATCTTGAGCTGTTATTAAACGCAATAGTTATGCCAGAAAATTTTCTGTTTAGTCAATGTATTATTAAGTTTTTACAATCGAATGACAATACCGAATGAAATCCCGAAAGTTCCTTTTACGACTTACATGTTTATTTTCAAGTTGTTTATTTGTATTCATATCTCCTAGAATATCAAAAACATCATAATTTGTTTATCACTCAATTCAATATTACACTACAGTATTCCATAAACATATTTCAGTCTCAACTAAAGGAGATAACTCTTCCGAAAGATTCGTACAACTGAACCCCTTTAAATAATCTTCCCGGAAAGTAACCTTAAAAATGACAGGTAGGATATTAAATACTCCTACAAAATGGGCCCTTTTTGGGTTAAATTTATTTGACAACTCCCCACGCCTGTTATTGACAAAATATCTAAATCTGTTACCGTTATGTCACAAATGAAGATCTCCCACGAGTTACACGATTATTATATCCAGTTATATCTGGAAACGAGCTCTTTATAAATTAATTTGGGATTAAAGATTAAAGCATTGAAGCCCAACTTTGAAAGCAGAAAAGTAGCTTTTAACTTAACTGCTTTTTATGCAATAGAGCACCAATCGATCTGATGGATCTCATGATGATAAGCTATCAAAATACCCGAGGTGTTGTAAGTTTTATTTAGTTATTTGGCTTTTTGAGGGTTGGATATTAGGAAAAGCAGTATGGAGAATTTAGCCTTCAGTAACCTCAATCTCACGACACAACGCAAGCTTTGTTTCTTCGTGCGAGTTTTCTGTGACGCGATAATACGACTGGGCCGGCACAACCATGAGCCGGCTCAGTCGCACTGATGAGCACGGCATGAGCCTCCATCCATTTTGGGAAAATGATTATTCATTGACATCGTTGACCCAAAACCTAAGTAGCTATTTAATTGGTAAATTATCATCACCAGCCTAAAAGTGTCTTGCCGAGTACAAGCCGCTATAATCTCCTAAGACGCTCAAGTTAATAAATACGACTTCAATAAGCATAAATGCAAGTAATCCTTTCAATCATTGGACTAAAGTCTAAACTTTTTGTACAAGAGGACCACATAGGATATTGCCAATTTAAGTTCAAAGGACCAAATAAATGAAATGTAATACGTCTTAAAAAGTCACTATTTTGGAAACATTATTTTTGAAACACAATAAAATATGTACAGAATGGAAGACCTTCTGTTGTCAGCTGTAAGTTGTAAGACCAACTGTCGACTAGAAAACATAGGATTTCATTTGCAGTACAGTTCATTGAGAATTCCAAAATTACCTGTAAAAGTTCTTGTAAATTGTGCGTGATACTTAAAACTATATTTGACAGAATAAGACATCTAACACATGTAACTTAAATTATTTCTCATTGTACAAGCACCTCCATGAATCCGTTCTAAGAGTAAATCAATTTTAAACATAGAATAATCAAGCTTCGGGATGGATAGGCAGGCTCAACCGGAGTGATAGCACGGCCTTATAGAAAACTAAGCACGTGTTGTGCTATGTTTTGCCTTATGAGAATCATTGATCATTTCATTCATTGAGAATTTTCCCCAATTCCCTAATCCCCCCCAAACGGCTGGCAACGAACTTGAAATTCTATACATTTCAAGTGTCAATAGGTGACGCTGATTGCTTAGTAGTGTGAGTTTGCAGCCCTGCCTCATACAAACCAACGTGAAACAATAAATTAGATTGTGTAATAAAATAAAATTAAAATGTGCGGCGTTATGTATTGAACTGTTACAAACACGGTCCTTCTTCGTTTTCTGCGCACGACCGCTCGGTCTAATGAAGTTTGCAGTGTAACTACACAGTCCACGAGATTCCGGTGTGATGAGAACGCAATGTGCTTAGCGTTAGATTTTTTAATAGAATTTTGTCTAGTTAGTGTAGTGTTCTGATGAACGTTTGTAAGTAAAAATATTATTAATTTTGTCTTAAATTAATAATTAATTCCATTAATGCCATTAATTCCATTCTATCTCCTTCATTAGCTTTTTCTCTTCTTCTAATATGTTTTCATTAATTTCGTTGTGGGATCGAATACAGTTATCATGTTCCTGGAATGCACTGTACTTCAATGTTTAGTAGTTGTAACTTTTCTCAATAAGCGATGTCTAATTATTTATATCTCTTTTTTATATGGTTGTCAACAATAGATGAGTTCGACAATAGTTGTTAAACTGAACTTAAATTCATGTGAATGACTGATAGTTGTTTTTATGAATTATTTTATGATAATGATCCAAGTATAGTTTTAGCTTTTAGTTTTAGGTCAATTTGTGCTGAAATTTTTGGTCATTCTTATTCCTTTTTATACATACTCATTACCAGCTCACAGCTGAGCAAAGACATTAATCACAACTCTTACCCAAAGTGGATTGGCGATTACAAACATATAATTATATAAGTCCGGGTCCTACAATATTTTCTTTCACCGTATGTCATCATAGGGATGTTAAAATAAACATAAAAATTCACTCATCAGGTCCTAACCCGTCACCCCACCAGAAGCGGGTGCTTTAACCTCCGGACCACCACGACGTTTCTTACGTTCATTTTCATCTAATTCACATAATCACATAATCACATAATTTCCATAAAATATATCATGATGAAAATCCATCGATAAATTGATTCAACACAATCCAATTTCACACTAGTTTAGTAGAACATCTAACAAAGCCTAAAATACATTTACTTGCAAAAAAGCTAATATCAATAAACCACGTAACAAAAGACCCAAGAAAATTAACTCCAATGTCCCCGTATCTAAGGACCCCTAGAACTTTATATAGCAAATTGATTACACAATCTAGATTTACGTTAAGCCCTAAAAGGCTGATAAGTGGCAATAGCCGATCATAACTCACGTATTTACAACTAAAAGGGAATATGTAAGTAAATAGGATGGAATATCCGACCCTACGAATTTATTGGTTGACCTTTTCGACCTATATAACAAAATGGAAATAGTTGTTTTAGATTTAGACTGATTGTGATATAAAAGAGTTATAGTTTAGGGTCTTGAGAGGTAGGTATTAGCATATTTTCTTCATAAAAATGTGTAAGCGTTCGGGATATTGCTCGCCGTTAAATTTGGTAGCGTTTTAGTTTCTTTATTCGTATATTTAAATTGATTTAGGATGCCCTGTTGATCTATTGTGTAAGCTGCACAACAAAAAATTTTTGTGACTGATTACAATGTTCTTTTTATATTTTGTTGATATTGAAAAATAATATTGAATGTTTATTTACTTAGGATCGAACCGCTATGTATTTTTATTGTATTATTATGCTAGTTACGTGTCAAATATCAGGATCCATATAAGTACTGTAAAACTAATAATATCTTGTTCACAATGCTTGCCAAATAAACTCTCATGTTACCAATAAAAACAAAAACAGAAACATTTATCAGAAAATAATAAATAATTAATCTTTGAAAGAAAGCATTACCCCTTATCCCCATACAAATGATGTGTTTAACTTACACTGAAGGCGGTGAATACGATGAATGGTATATTTATGTAAGGAAACGAGCAATAGTTGTGGGAACACGCAACATTGCCCATCACTTAGTACACACGCTTGAATAATGACTGTAGTTTCGGCGTGCACGTGGATTGTCTTTCGAAAGTGCGCAAAAGGGGGTTATTTTATTGAACGTTATTTGGAGCTTGCCTGTCTAAGCACAGCATAGTATAATTATTTTTATACTACCAGTATTCTTCCATGGGTGTCGTTAGAATCTACTACTTTATTTATAATTGTATATCGGAGGACTTAATGTTAAAAGCATATTCTGCCAGTCAACCTTTTGGTGGTGCAAAGATGTAACTGTTAGGTGGTGTGCAGCAATTTAGCAAGCTATGGAAATTAAACAAAAAAAGGGAATTAATTAAATAACAATTTTGATGTATAGTATGTACATCAAAAAGATGTGTTACCATTTTTAAGTTGAAATCAAATCTGTATTAACATCCTCTTTTATATTTACATAAAATATGATTATGATTTTTACTCACTAAAAACGCAGTTTTATAAACCATTTGAAAAAGGGAAATATTGTGACGGGCACCTTAAAAATCATTCATCTGAAAACGGCAACAAAAAAGAACCATCCAATAATTACATTAACGCCGCTTCTCAAAACTCAATTAATCAAAAATCCAATAAGAGATAATCTCTGAATATTATCAAACTGTAAAAACATCAGGCAAGCGTTGATATAACCAGAAATAGCTCAGTCCATCAACACTGGGACCAGAGAACGCATTTATCCATTCCCGTTCAAATTTGATCACATCAATCGTTTCCCGCTTTCGTAATGGAAAAACGCCAGTGATTTGAGTCTGTTTGTTGATTTAATCCAATAAAATGGAGATTAAAATTGTCAGATTGGTAAAAGTCAACGATATCGTGCGCTCAATGAGCCAAAATGGAGGGTTATTCTTTTAGCTTTGCGCTTTAAGAGTCATCATTTCATAGGTAAGTCGTTTTAAGAAGTTACTTTCATAAAGGGTTCTTATTTTAAAAGACATACACCCGGTTTCTGAAAGGCTTGTCAACGCTAAAATTAACTAATCTCCTATTAAATCTCTTGTCAAGTCATCTGATTGGTTGTTGATAATTAAGTCAACCAATCAGATGACTTGACAAGTGATTAAATTGATTTTAACATTGATCGGCCTTTCGGAAACCGGGTGATACATTGTTATTAGTAGTGAACAACAGGGTCGAGTTTCAGAGTGATTGAGTTTACCGGTTGCTCAATTCTTTTCTTCCCCCATTTCTCCCCAATCCTTAAATATTCGAAACCCTAATCCCCATTCCCAAGCCCGGAAAAGTTGTTTCACTAACTTTGGTGTTGCAGGTGTCCATGAGCGGCAAGGGTTGCTTACCATCAGGTAATCTGTCGGCTCGTTTGCCGTCCTATTACTTATAAAAAGACCAAATCGATCGAAAGATCAATCTAATTATTCTGCTGGATAATATGCGTATAGGTTAAAGTATAAAATATGTATATAAAAGTACTATAAAATTAATACTTCAATAACCCCTTTTGAGTAAAAATAAGCATGATGAAATTGTCGTTCAAAGGCCTGGGCAGTAAATCAACTGGGTTATAACTCTCTTAGTATTATTTCAAGTTTTGTTCGCAGTTGGCTGGAGACTGTAGGACAATAACGGTTTAATATGATTTATGTTCCATGTATGTACTTGTTACGTTTAGGCGGGAATATTTTTCTTATTTGTGTAAGTTGTTTCATTTTTTTTTATCGTGCCGATCTATAATAGGGAGAATTAAAATGATTTAAGACCAGAGAGGATTTATGTAAAGTTTTTTTAGTACTGACATTGTTTTTAAGTAGGAAGGAGGTTCTACTTGCAGCTCATACCATGCTTTCCATAGTTTTTGTCTGAGAGATAGGATGGCAAACTAACAGACGGTTCATGTGATCTTAAGCAATATCTGCCACCTATACACACAACCGTAAAAACCTAGAGCTATGACTCCATTTTTGCCTTTTGGAGGTTAAGGATATGAAGAATAGGGATTTCGGTACATTGGGTCTCCGGTAACCACACTCACATACACACGTCAAGATGCAAAAAATATTTTAAGTCGGTTTTACTGTGATTTCGTAGTATCACTTCAATAGAGTCAGTTAAATGGCAAAAAAGTCGAAACACTCAAGAATACTATGTGAAAGAAAGAAAAATATTTCAATCATTAACTTAAAAACAAGAGTAAAGTACAAATTAATAAACTGTAAAAGTACATGGACAATGAACATAATAGTATCAGTCCTTAGTTCCGCAATGGAAGTGGCTCAATTCAGCATGTACAGTAAGGGGTCAAAAATGTAATTACACTCTACCAATATTAAAATGACTAAAATTTCTTTGTAGTAATAGTTCAATGGTTCACAACGAGTTTATTCAATAATATAGATTCTATGCTTTAAATTAAAGCAGTCCTTAACCATTGACTCTATCCTACAAAGATATTTCGGTCATTTTAAAATTGGTAGAGTGCAATTGCATTTTTGACACCTGACTGTACCTTTTAGTTGATATTCTATAGCCCCCTTGAGCAATGTGCACGCCTGATGATGAAAAAAGCATGTTGTTATTTGTAATGGATATTAAAAAATAACTACCAAATAAAATGACGCCTCCATTTATTAAACTCGAAATATCATGTTCAACAATTGCATTCACGAGCAACACAGCGTATCACGTCATCTAAAACCCTGTAAAAAAATAACCCATCTAACAAAAACCCTTTTTCGCTTTGAGCAACAATTTTAAATTTGTCTTTCTTTACAATTTACCCTTCATAAACACGCAGTTGTTGGTCGCGGAGGTTCACAATTGTCTTTGAAGCATCCTTTGTGATAAAAGTGGCGTAGATTGTACTGTTCTGTGACAATTTGAACGTTTGTTAGCAGTACCTATAATAAAGGTTGGATGCAAGAATGTGCCGAGGAAATTGAAAATGCTCACTGGTTTCAAGATACATTTTCTTCTTTTTATTACGTGGCGTGTAATGTTAAATAATGAAGTAGGTTTTTCTTTATTAAAAACAGGTCTTAATTAAGGTTATTGTGTTCATTTTAAAATGTTTTTATTTTTCAGATTGATTTTACCGAAGCTGTGTATTCGTTTGTTATGTTTTAAATAACGGAAGGTACTGTGATATTTCTTAAATTAGGAAAACGAACGATTCCTGTTTTGGGTATCCATACAATATGGCGCGCGTATTGGCTGTTACTCCATTCCAGTACCGTACATTCAAAATTTACAGTGACAGTTTATTACAAGAAGGTAAAAATATTTCTCTTCATACATCAAATAAATCTCATCTACTATTCTTAACTAACGAACCAGAAGAAAAAAAGCTATTGAAAACGTCTTAATAATCGGCAAAAATATTTTTAAAAATGGAACTTAAAACCATCATCGTTAGTCACAATATTATACCCTTCCAAAATAAAGTGTCATTAAAGTCGTTAATGAAAATCTTTAATTGCGTTGAATAAAGTCGGTGAAAGATGTGTCCCATTTTCACAAATTGTGTTACGTCAGCCGTCGACGTTCAGCTTGTATTAAAGGCTGGAGTTAAAAAGGTATAACTACTATGTCATGGTACCTATATGATTGCGTGAGAGAATTTAAAATGAAACCAAAATTTCTACTTATTACTTTTGAAATTCCCTTGGCATTTTCGATCGTTGTTCTATTATACTAATTTAATTTAGTTCTATTTTCTCGTTGAGTTAAACTATCGAGTGCATCCCAAACTATTTGATACAAAATTAATAAAAGTATCAAAAACAAACACAATCGCAAAAACCCAAACAAAAAATCTCCAACTTTAAAACTAAAAACAAGAGCTTTCAAACGTCTATTAAAAATTAAAATTACATAAAACAAAAGAAATAAATTAGACAAGATTATGAGGGACCGACCCTTCACTCGACGACGACACTCGCGAGTAAATGAAAAATAGATTTGGACGGTTGAACCCCTAAGAAAAAGTGACAACAATAAAAAACGCGTCATAAAAAACCCTTCGAACCCTAAAAAAATACTTTACCTTTTACAATCTCCACAAAAAGTCTGTTCGTATGTCTCTCCGCCCTTCGTAATATTCAGGGAAAAACTGTCAGTATTAGGGTTGCTACTCACGTATTACCACTTCTGCGACCGAGGTTTAAATAACGCATTGATAGGTGGTCTCGTTACAGATGTAGCCCTGCTTTCCTTATAACATCACGTACTTCATTCCTGTGGTAGGCACATGTTAAATATAATCTCATTTCTCGGGTTGATTATTGAGAACCATTTATGACTGTTTTCAGTAATCCTGTCCATCTATGTATAGTTTTTCAGAATCAAAATCAAACCAAACCAATATGAAAAAAATGTTTATATGAAAACTGATTACGGACAGAGTAAAGAATTTTAACATAGGTCGTGTACAAAATGATTGTACAGATGACGTGGTCGCTGGGTAACAGGCTGCTATGCAACGTGCCGGTGCGATGCCCCCACAGAACAACTCTTTATGATGTGATGTGCATGTCAATTTTGAGATACGGTAGAAAATTCTATTGTGAGACAAAGGTCTTTGAAAAATAATATATACCTAAGTGTGCAATAAGCAAAGCTTAAAAATAATCAGTACCATGGTAAAGATACGCCATAACGAATTTCAAACTTTCTCTCAAGTGCCTTAGGTCTCATTTTAGTGCGTTATTTCTCATTGTTTTCTGCCCTTTAATAATAATCACAGTTGTATCTATTCGCTTAATGAACAAAGTTAATTCTAGATTATATTATTAAGTTTATTTTCAAACTAACTAGTTGATTGATTATCCTGGAAATAGAATCTGTTATTTTCTTTTTAAAAAATCGCATCGATTACTTTTCCAAAAACCAAATTATTCTTTCCAATTATTCCCAACCCGTTTTTGAGCAACTCGAAGCGAATATAGCGTACGACCATGCGGAAATTATTTTCGGATTGGATTATTAAAAAGTTACGGGCCGATTATGTAAGGATATCATTCTGATTTCTTTATTCGCCATTTTATCGTTTGTGTAAAAATGAAGATCGCATTCGATATCAGTATCATTGTTCAATTTCAGCCCTTTTTCATGATGGGATTAAGTTTATTTTGGCATATTTTACTTATGTCGTATGGAAAAATGTGTTTGTAAGTGATTACTGGGTATTATATTTATAGATACTATGAAACAAACTTTATAATTATTGCAGTGAGTGTCAGCCATGAACAGGCTACACCAGAGGAGTCGCGTTGCCGACTATTTGGGATTTAGGGATTGAGGAGGGTTGGTAGAGGGGCAAAATTGGGTCTCCGGTAACCTCACTCACAACGCTGTAGTTATTTCACGCACGTTGTGATGCCGCGGTATGACTCCAATCGGGAGAGACAATTGTGCCTTTTATAGAAAAGTCTGTTCATGTGTTTTATTTCGATATCACGACTAGACGACGAGGACGTGGACAAAAAATGCACTTTTATTTAAACTAAGCACACCTACACAACATTGTAATATTTAGAGATATGTGTACATCATGATTCAAAAAATTCAAATACTAAATACGAAACACAAGTTTTTCGTCAAAGATAAAAAGGCCTTTGTTATCTAAGGCGTAACTCGCAGAGTCAGGACAAAAGTAATTACAAATGTTAGTTCGTAGCAGGCGTTCATTAATATGCTAATACAGTAGCGAGTACACCATCGAACTCCGAATTGGCGCAAAAGAACTCCGCAGTGCAAAAAATGGGAGTTGAATTTTAAAAAGGGGTTCACTGTAGCTTATTTTGATGCTGAAACGGAGCATGGTTAATTAATTTGTGCTTTTATTTGCCTACGTTGATTGTACTCCTGTTTTGCTGGTTAAGACGTTTTTTTTATTTCGAATTTCACCCTTATTTTGAAGGGTTATGGTCGTTTATGAGAGCGGATTTTTTTTTGGCATTTATGCATTAAGGTTTTATGGTTGACAAACGAATAAAGTTAAATGCAGTTGGTGTCTTTGAAGGGTTGTAGAATGCTGAATATGTAACATAGACTACGACTAAAATGCTAATGTGAATATGAAAGTACTGCAATTAATTTTTATATCGAGGACAGATTTTATATATTTTAAATCTTAGGATACATTATTTTTGTACGCGCGCGTGGAGCCAGGAGCGGAAGCTAGTAACTTATAAAAATATACAGTTGACTGATGTCAATAAGGATCATTTTCAATTGATTCACTCAATGGATTCACTGAAAATGATCCTTATATTTATATTAATGACTCTCATAATAATACATACCTTTGTAGGTAGTAGTTATGTTAGTATAGATGCTGTTCACATGGGCTGTGAAGACATAACCACCGAATAAACCTTTTGTATACTAATGGGGCGAAGGTAAAATGTAGCCAACGTGAGCTACTGTGAGCAGAATTAATAATGAAACCACATTTTTCTTGCAACGTATAGCAACTGGGCGTAGGGATGGGGCCGTTCCCAATTATCGATAAGCGCCCCTAATAACTTCTATCGACACTAAAACATCGGTTTTTATTAAAATGCATAAAAAACGTTTATCGTAAATTGTAATCTGCATGCTTTACGTGATAAATGTGGAATAATATTACACTTATGCGATCATAATTTTGTTTTATATGCTTCTTTTCAGATTTAAGGGGGATGGAGAATTCTCGTATTATTAAATTAATATCGGATGTCGAGCGGTGTCGTTGGTAAGGGAAGGGTTTTCGAGTGACGGAGTGTGTAACTTGAGCTCATAGTCTCGGGAAAGAAATCTTCGTATTCCAAAAGAAGGAACGTGTTTAGTTTTTTCTATTTTTGTCGTGGATAACCTTGGTGGATTAGCTGTCGTAAATGATGAGAAATAGTGGTGTCGATTTAGGTCTCCATTTTGGTTTATTGAGATTTTCTGCTTGTTTAATTTGAACTTATTTTTCTGGTATTTCCAAAACGTTTTTTATACCTACAATGAAAACTAAACTAGGCATTAAAGATATCATTCATAAACGTTCCATTAAAAAAATTAGAAATACTTTTTCGGGTATATGGGAATGCAAATAATGGTAATTAATTACTATTAAAATAGTCAAAAGAATTTGTACAAAAATAGTAATATAATTTGTTCAATATTAATATTGTTGTTGTTATAAATGATGGGTATATCTGCAATAGGCATACATACCAGTAATATTATTATTCGTGTGTCTTTAATATTTTCTGTGTATGATTTTTTTACAAAAAACGTTACCTCACACTAGGATTCTAAGCTGTATCGTGGGTGCGTTAATAAACATACAATTTACGTACACATTACACTCAGATCTAGAACAACAATTTGTAAATCACACAAATAGTTGTAACCGTGCGGGAATCGAACCCGCGACACGTTGCGCGTCAGCCCAGCCGCACGCGCCAACCGTGCAGTCTAGTAGTAGTAGTGCATTGCTGCAGTGTACCTAATAAATAAATAAAAAAATAATATTATAAACAAAAGTAGTTATAAAGAAACGATGAAAATACGTCTCAGTCAACAACAAAAATGAAAAATGAAGCAGAAAACAACAAAACAAAATAAAATAAATAGATAAAATTAAAAGCAAAGTTCAAAAGTTTACCACCTTTAGTTAACTTCGCGAGATACAATAAATACTTAAGTTTAATTAAAAACAAGGTAAGAACCCAGAATTTTTCCAAAGTCAATATTAGTTCAGCCAAACTACAAAGCCTAGAGCTCGCCAACTTTTCATCTTGCCCTCAAACTTCGGTGTAAGAGTTAATTTTCTACAAAACTGAAGCCCGTGCAGCTTTTGAGGCTATTATAAAACAAATTTTAATAAATTTATTGAAACCTATTTAAATTAAATCGATAAACTTTAAAAATTATGTGTTCTATTTTTAAATTATTGCTTAGTCTTACCCCCGGTTTCCGAAAGGCCTATCAATGTTAAAATCAATTTAATCTCTTATCAAGTCATCTGATTGGTTGACTGAATTATCAACAACCAATCATATGACTTGAAAAGAGATTAAACAGGAGATTAGTTAATTTTAGCGTTGACATGCCTTTCAGAAACCGGGTGTTAGTCAGATCTTTTGCCTTTTTAACCCATAAAAAAGCAATAAAACCTTTTTTTTAACTGTTTTCACGAGAGTAACCAGGGCATAGCCAGCATTTTAGGGATTACTGTTTCGGAGTTTAGGGATTCGGGGAAGGAATAAGGTTTGGGCCTTCAGAAACTTCACTCACACATCGAAACATAACGCTACAGTTGTTTCACACCAGTGTCCAGCGAGGCCGTAGTATCACTCTGGTCGAGCTAACCTATTCGTGGCGGAGCTTGGCTCTCCCACACTTATAAGAAGGTTCCCAAACAGTATCTTCAGAGAAAGAGACTTAACGTGAAAAATGTGGTTCCATTTCATCATCATTGAATAAACTAAAAGTGTCTAACTCAAAATATAAAAACTTCGCAGTAACAGAAAAAAAAGAGTATCACTTTTGGTGCACCTACGAACATATATCCAAGGACCCTACCGTCAAAAACCCTCGACGACCAATTAAGCAAATTACTCAAAAAAGTCTCGCTGCGCCCCTTGAAAATAAAAATTCACACGATGCAAACGAAAAATCAGCAAGCATCATATGCGATGGCTACATGGAACTTGATTGAATGATAATACCTTTTCAACGCACAAAGGCTGGTCATTTAACGTCCAATTTATTCTTTATAGCAGTAATTTTAACTTAAGTGAGAGTGAAAGAGATGCATAATGAAATGAAAATATAAATAGCAGTGCAGTTGAACTTGACAATTTGTTGAGGCCTTTGATTGGTTTTATTGTTGATGGAAAGGAAACAGTTAAAGATGATAAAAAAGTCGCTGGTGATAAGTTTACAATTGTATCTGATGTGAACAGAGTGATTTAATTTTAATTTTTAAATGAGTTAACAGGTTTTCGTTCTTACATTTATGACCACTTGTGATCACTTATACTTAGTCGGGTCATAAGTTCTGTCAAAACCTTATATTTTTAATTTTCGATTACTGGCCAGAAATTCTTCGACTTATTTTAAAAATAGAACTTTCGCGCTTGTAGAAAATAAAAAAGAAATTATTTTTTATTCATTTTTAAATATGGAGTGGTCGAATAAAGAAGACAGAATCGCGGTTATCGCGTTGCACCGCTGTGGTTACGCGCCAAAAGACATTTTCAATATTCTTCAAAATTTGAAAATAACGTTACGGTTTGTTTATCGTACTATCAAACGATACACCGAAGAGTCAAGCTTCGAAGATCGTAAGAGAAGCGGCCGACCTCGCACAGTTCGGACACATAAGGTCATCAAAGCAGTGAAGGCGCGAATCGAACGAAATCCCGTACGTAAACAAAAAATCCTAGCTCTGCAGATGGGGCTAAGCAGAACCACTGTTAAAAGAGTACTAAATGAAGACCTGGGACTACGAGCTTATCGTAAAAAGACAGGACATTTTTTGAACGAGCGTTTAAAAAAAATTAGGCTAGACAGATCCCGCGCTTTGCTACGACGGTACGCGGGAAAAAAATACCGCGAAATTCTTTTTTCGGATGAAAAAATTTTTACTATTGAAGAAAGTTTTAACAAACAAAATGATAAGGTGTATGCCCACAGCAGTGAAGAAGCAAGCGCGCGTATTGCGAGGGTCCAGCGTGGGCATTACCCTTCCTCATTCATGGTTTGGCTTGGAGTCTCATATTCAGGCGTAACTGAGGTGTTTTTCTGTGAAAAAGGTGTGAGAACTAGTGCCGAAGTTTATCAAAATACTGTCCTAACAAACATAGTGGAACCTCTTTCTCAGACAATGTTCAGGAACAGGCATTGGATATTCCAACAGGACTCTGCACCGGCTCATAAGGCACGAAGTACGCAAGACTGGTTGATCGCTCGTGGAATTGACTTCATCCGGCATGAAGACTGGCCCTCTTCTAGTCCAGATTTAAACCCACTGGACTACAAGATATGGCAATATTTGGAGGAAAAAGTCTGTGCTAAACCTCACCCGAATTTGGAGTCTCTCCGAGCATCTCTGGTTAAAGCAGCGGCAGACATAGATATGAATGTGGTGCGTGCAGCGATCGATGACTGGCCGCGTAGATTAAGGGCATGTGTTCAAAATGGGGGAGGGCATTTCGAATAATGTAAATAAAATTATATTGTACATTTAATGACCTTTCATTTCATATATAATTTTTAAATAATTGTCAAAAGGCGTATAAGTTATTACATCAAAAGTTTGTGACAGAACTTATGACCCGACTAAGTATAATATAAGATAGCCATGCATCGGTTGAGTGAGCCCGATCCACCAGTTCCACCACGACCTCATAGAATAAAGGCATCAAAAACACTTACAATGTGTTTTGCCGTATGAGTGAGGTTACTCGAGGCCTCATCTTTCCTCTCCCTTCCCGCCCTCAATTCCCAAATCCACCATTCATGAATCCTCAACTTTTCGATATACGTTTAGCTTCTTTGGCGTTACTAGCATCCACGGGCGGCGCTGATTGCTTATTATGGTGATCAACCTCTTTGTTTGCCAGTCTATGACATTAAAAAAAACTTTTGATGTGAGCCTGTATGTGTTTTATACGGAATTAAAGTCTTGATTTCATAAATTACGTTTCTTAAATTCTATAAAGGAAATTTTGTAAAACAATATCTTCTCTAATCTACGAGGCGAGTGCTCATTTTTATTCAAATCAAACTGTTTCAAAGCTCTAAAATGCTATCAAGTCTACCCTTATCTTTTGCCCTCAAAGTTTGTTCATTAGGAAAATACTGTGGGTCCATGGAAAGTTTTGATCCAGAATAATTACCACATTCACACGGTCCTTTAACGCGAAATGTTCTATCTAGAACAGGGGTGGGACTTATCACCCACACCCCCACATCAAATCACCACCACGGATTTGATGTAATAATATTTTGATATATTTAAGAGGAAAAACTTATTATGCGTTTTTTCAAGTTTGTTTGGCTGAAACTTTGTTCCTAAGCTTACAACCAAGCGAACTCAAAGACCTAATGGCCCACCGCAGATTGGGCCCATTGGAGCTGATGTTCAGCAAGGGTTGCGGGCCAGACGCAATAATTTTGCCTAGAGCGAAAAAATAATTGTTATTTTAGTTTATTTATATTCAATGCATTGTATAGGCTGTTCGTTGGTTCCAATAAAAAGGTTTAAGTTCTTCGTGATAAATTTGAAAATCTACAACAGAGTCAGTTGTGGGATTCTGATTTTGGGTACCTACTATTGCGATTTTTTTAAGCCCGCTTTGTTACTAAGGCGTTTTTTACTCATTTGCTAAACTTCATTCATCTACATCCTTCTTCGAGAGTTGTCACAAAGTAAATTTTAGTTTTAAGTAAATGTGTACTGAAGTGTTAAGTAATCATGATTAATTATACGATCAAGGATGAGGATGAGAACCCTCGGCTCGTTTAGTTTCGGAAGTTCAAAACATTTGTTGTAACTACAGTTATTAATGATATCTTACTTGATGATGTTAACGTAAACACGTTTCTATACATTTTTAATAACGTCAAACTTGAAATGTTTTTGAAGGGAATAAATCTACTACAAGGGCTACAAGTATTATAGAATTTTTAAACCGTGGTGATTATCGAGTTTTATCAATACTAACTTTTAAAAATTTCACCTTTTGTGTTAACACATTATTAAACGGGTATTAACGCGAAAAGTAATTATTTAAATACCTTGGAAGGCTTTTTTGTGAGGAGAAAATTATCCGCCCAGGGTCAAGCGGGAGGGAGTGTCAGACTATTACTGACTAAAAACCACCCCGTTCTTTCTCCTGCTCTGGGCCGATGCCGCAGTGCCTCATTGCGCTTACCCCGCAACCCCGGCTGAACCTCGGAAGGCTTATCGTTTTGACCTGGCTGCACAGGTAGTGGTCGCAAGCAGACTGCTATTACTTTTCGAGTTTTATCGCGAATGTAGTTAGAGCCGATTTCAGATTGACTTGAACTTATTGAACTGCCCTTTTCAAAACGTTGCCAAGAAGAAAAAGTGTCGCTATGTTTTGTTCCATTTTTATTTTATTTTAAAATATTTATTTCAACTTTGAAACAAAGCAATGTAAAATAAAGTAATCACGAAACAAAATTAAACACAATAAGAAGCCATACATGTACTAGAAACGAATAATCTCGATTAATAATTAAAGTGAAATCGATACTCGACTGTCGTAAGCCGCGTACGATTCGACAAATACTGAAATAGAATACTTAACAGTATTTCGAGATAATACTATGGATTTGAGATTTGTAGGGAATTGACATGGTATCAGAAACGTGATTGTCTCTGTAAAGGATTTTAATTCTTGGAACTGTAGTTGTAAGGCTCATAGTTCAATGTAAAGTTAGTGGAAATTTTATAGGATTCAGTGATACTTATTTAATGTTGTACAACTGTGGTTTTCTTGATACCTACGTAAGCGAAATGAAGATAAGTATTAATGATTAATGTTGGAGGTTTTCATTAATCATATAATATGAGATTGTTTTTTTTGTGATGTAATTTTTTTTGCGGACGTAAAAATATACATCTAGGTTTCCGTTATTTATTAAAAACAGCTGAAAGAAAAATTCAAATACTAAATCTACATATTTGGTCAAAAACTTTATTTAGGAAAGTGTGTTGTTATTTTTAAATTCTTCATTAAATATCAAATGTCGGAATAATTTATTTCAGTATCCAATTTTATTGTGTACCGCCACAAATGTCAACTATTTTAGTAAGTATCGAACAAAGAAAAACTGAGCTTACCAAAATATACTATTCAATACATACCGTCTCACAGAAAGGTCAAAGATTAAACATACTTCATAACATAAAAGTCGTCATTTCATTTCTGACAGTACTATAGGCCATATTCAGTAGAATGACATGTTCATTCAAGCAAAAATACAAACAGTTTTCGGTTCGTTAAATGTAAGGGCAGAAAAAATATTTTCTCGCCTTCATCAAACTTCGCTACTTATGCGTGTTCGATAGCAGATTTTCGAGAAAAGGAAATTTCTTTTACATCGATACTTGACTGGCAGTTTAAGTAATATATTTAATAACATACTTATTTAGCTGAAATTTGTTTAAGGAATCTACTGCCTCAAGCATCTGACATGGTATATGGTAAAACTTTAAAGTGACTACTAGTTGCCTGTCACTATTTTACCTTATAAGTAGGTGCACATGATTTGCATCAAAATCTAAAAAATAAAATTCTTTTTTAATTTATTACTGAGTTTATTTTGGTTTTATTTTTATTTATTTATTTATTTATTTTATTTTATTTATTAAGCTTTATGCACACAAATTTCTGTACATAGGCGGACTTAATGCCGTAGGCATTATCTACCAGTCTGACCTTTGGGTGATGCAGAGATGAGTAAAAACGGTGAGCGCAAGCAGCAAAATTTTTATAGACTAAAACAAAGACTCAATATAATAATGTATGAATTTAAACAAAGTCAATAGCAATATAATCTTACATAAACTAATAATACATACAAATTATGTATAAATAAATATAGAAACACTAATATAAATAAATAGATACTACATACTTATATATATATATATATATATATATTATTATTTAAATAAATATACTTATATTTACTTATTGTGATGATTCAGCCAATTTCTTCAATAAATGCTCACGAACTTTCTGCTTGAAAGTCAAACGACCTATCACCATCCTGACATCCAGGGGGAGCGCATTCCACAGGAAGATAGCTTGAACGAAGAAGGAAGAATGAAAGAAATCAGTGCGATGAGTAGGACATTGAAGAAGTCGGTTATGAGAAGAACGTAAATTTTTATTGTGGTTTGCGCATATGTACTGAAAGTAAGGGGATAGATAACTCGGCGAAGAAGGTGAATGAAGAAAAGAAAATAGAGTGGTAAGCGCCCTTTGCTCCCTGCGCTGGCGTATGGGCAACCACTTTAATTGCAGCCGATATGCAGAAACATGATCGTATTTACGCAGGTTGAAAACGAATCGAATGCAGTAATTAAGAAGTCGGTCAAGCTTATTGAGAAGATCTGCATTCAGGTCGTAGTAGCAAACATCAGCATAATCAATAATAGGGAAAACCAAGGCCTGCACCAACATAGCCTTCGTGGCAGGTGGAAGCAAATTTTTCGCGCGATACAAGGCCCGCAAGGATCCAGTAACCTTGCTAGAAACACTGGTGACCTGAGCACGCCACTTTAAACTGTTATCAATAATCAGGCCAAGATATTTAACATCATTACTGAATGGGATAACTGCACCGTCAAACATCACAGCCGGTAGGGATGCTCTGTCAATCCCACTCAGCGTACGAGAACTTCCTATAATAATGGCCTGACATTTGGCAGGGTTCACTGCTATACCGAACCTCGCGGACCAGTTTCCAATGGCTGCCAGATCACCGTTCATCTTCAAGATCGCATCAGATAGCCCGTCAACACTAGCCTGACAATAAAGTTGCAGATCATCAGCGTATAGATGGTACGCACACTGAAGTTCGGAAGTAATCATATTAATGAAGATAGAAAATAAAAGAGGAGATAGTATTCCGCCTTGAGGAACGCCAGCCTTCAAATCATGCCAATTTGAATTGAAATATTATTTTTTAAATTAAATCTGATTTTTACAGCAAAGTAATTGTAGGTATCCTAAAAATGAGACATCATTAAAATAAACTTCAAAAAATCAATATATTTAATAGTACCAAATAAAAAGTTTCCATTTAATTATAAAAAAAAACGACTGCACGGTTGTTGTGGTGGCTGGGCAACAACTGACTGCCGTTCAAAGTGTCGTGGATTCGATTCCCGCACGGAACAACTCTTTGTGTGATTTACAAATTGATGTTCCTGGTCTGGATGAGACGTGTATGTGAAATTGTATGTTTGTGACCGCACCCACGACATATGAGAAAATTCTAGGCAACTTGGAATTTAAAAAATTAAATAAAAACAGACAACGCTGTTAGTCACTCTAACACAAAAACAAAAAAATATATAGTTAAAACACAAGACAACATTGTCCGTTTTCAGCATTTTTTAGACCTCCATATCAAAATCAAGACAACGCAAATCAAGTACGATCCTTCCAAAAAATAATATACAATCTAAAAAACTGTACAACCAGACGTTCCCCTTTTCCCACGCATTGAATTTAACATAAAGGGTCCGAAAATACGTTGGTTCAGCTTACAAAAGAATAAAAAGCCTTGACAATTCATTTTGAAACCAGCAAAAACCTAAAACGCCCGAGGTAACTCCTTCACTGGAAATATGGTAATAAAAGACAATACAATATCACTTAAACTGGACGATGTTGTATTTCACATTGGCGATACAACGAAATTGAAATATTCAGAAAGTTTGCAAATATTGTTGGTACAATTCGCAAAAGTGCGGGTGCCTTTTGCACGTCGCTTTTATATTGGAACGGTGTGTCAATATTTAAATGCATTTCTAATGATATTTAGATTAAAGCCATCGTCAACTTTTACTCGTTTTAAATTTCGAACCTGGTAAAACGTCTTAAATAGGCATGATGACGGGTTAACAAAGTTAAATAAATATTTTGTTCGTCAGTTATACTACAGAATATTAGATTTGTACGTTTAAATTTTGTTGCAAGAAATAAATAATTTGATTATACAAATTAAAGTTTTGAAGTAGAAGAAAAGATCACTACATCACAGCTCAGTATAAAATGTATTAAATAGCAACTTCACAAGATATTTCCTATAAATATATCGTCAAAAAAATCTGATATCATGTAAGAAAAGAAAAATAATTTTGTCATGTTTTAAATCAACATTGAAAACATCGAAAACACATTACATTAAAAAGTTTGTTTATTTTTTACAGTTATGTGAGTAATAAATCCTCCCAGATTTATTTTTTATTACTTTCACTACACATAAAGGTAGTGTTGTGTCATTTATCCTTAATATTATTATCCTTAACCTTGTATTAGGAATAATTATTTGAAATAAACATTTCAAATGGAATTACAATATGGATATAAACCTAACCTCCTTGCTCATAATTTAGTGTCAGAAATTTAATAAAACCTTTAAAAAGCCATCTCGCTCCTTCTCCTTCTGAGGCCGAGGCTAGCAATCCCGGATAAAGTACTCCCTTAGATCCCAATACTTTCAGATGGGATCGCGAGGTAGGCGACATGTGGCCTCGGCCTAAAGCAGAAGAAGGAATAGGGGTCTTTTAATCGATAAGATACTAAAACCATCTCTCGCCTTACCCTGGGTGGGAGAAGTCATTTGATGATTTTCCTCTGCCAAAAAAGACCACAATACTTAAACCCACACCAAAGATTTTTTTATGTAATAGGTCGGCAAACGAGCAGACGGATTACCTGTTGGTAAGCAATCAGCGCCGCCCATGGACACCCGCAACGGAGGATTTACGAGTGCGTTGCCGACCTTTTAGGGATTTGGGATTTGGAGATTTAGGGATTGAGGAGGGATTGGGGGCGGGGAAGGATTGGGCCTCCGGTAACCTCACTCACACGGCGAAACACAACGCTGGGCTGTGGTGTCACTCCGGTTGAGCCGACCCATTCGTGCCGAAGCATGGCTCTCCACACTTAAAATTTAAGATAAGATTATTTATATTATGTAAGTAATATAAACAACAAAAATAAATAGCTATTCCATTACAACTATCATTATTCTCGCGCACTCCATTCATTTTTCCGATTGTACTTCATGAATATGAAGAAGCCACTGCATTATCGAAATCTATCTTCTGTTCCATGTTGAATTTTTACCATTTTTCAGATAGTGAATGAAAAACGAAAGAATGAACGAAAATGTGATCCTATCAAATATTTATGAGAACAATGCGGATTGTTGTTTTGGAAAATAGTATTTATAAAATAAAGTTTAAATGGTAATCTTTTGTTCTTTTTTTGTATTCGAGTTAAACCTTATTTTACGCTGATTTTTAACAACTGATTACTATAACATAATTGTTATGTGATCGTGTGAAATATGAATTACATGTGTATTACCTATGGTGCTTATGTTAAGCAATGTTTGTGCACTCCGTCACAAAATTATTTCATTGCCGAAAACTGTGATGACTATTTATATATATATTTTAACTATATATTTTGTCATAATAATAAAATCAGTATCAAGATTCTTGCCATTTCTTTATCGGGTAGGTCTGCAAGTAAATAGTATCACGTGATGGTAATCAATCGGTGCCACCAATGAAAATAGTACATTTGTTAGATTTTAGAAATTTAAAAATTTTGGATTGACGATGTGGAGAGGAGCATTAGGACTCCAGTAACCACACCCACCTGACAACCACAAGTTACTTCACACTTGTGTTCACACTTGTGTTCTATGAGGCTATAGTAACAGAATACAATAAAAGACTATAAATTGCACAATTATTGTGATAAAATATGGAAAGAACATTTTACCCAATCTAATTGAGACAGGTAGCATATTGTAAAAAACTAATCTACCATACCACCTACACCGAAACACTATTAAAAACTGGATATGCCAAAAAAACTCCACTACACATGCGCAAATAGTACTATAATATTTAAAAGCTTTTAGAACTTGGCTGTAAACACTAACGGTAGATAAAATTTTAGTTTACGAGTCACATGGAACATCCAGTTTATTTATACCTCTATGTATGTGGCGTTTGAAAAAGTTTTTTCCAATACTTGTAATGTATATAGGTATAGTAGGTATATCTATAGTATATAGTAGGTTTGATGAAACATTTGTTTTATTTTTTTGTTGGGGTTATTTGGAAATTGTGTTTCGGTTTGATATCGTAGTGATGGTGTAAAAATATATATAAAGTGTAACAAATTTTACCACGCAATAAATTCTAGTTTCTGTTATTTTTAATCAAAGCTTTACCTTACTTATGAACAAGGTATAATTATACATATAGCCTCGAAGTGGTAGGCGGATAAATAAGGTTCACTTTACCCGAACTAAACTTTAAATTTAGGCTAAAAGCCGCCCAATTCCTTTTCCGTGGCCTCGGCTTAAAGACGGAGAAAGATCGGGTGGTTTTAAGTCAGTGCGAGTTTGACGCCTCACCCTGGGTGAGAGAAAACATTTGATGATTTTCCACCCAAGAAAGATAAGCCAACATATTATTTATTACGTCAATTATTTTGAAAGTTTTACGGCTGATAATATTTTTTCCTAGTCAGGAACCACGTCTGCAGCCTCTTTTCAATTCAGTGGGGATTACAGATGTAAGCGTACCGCGGATCTAGTCTGGAGCAGGAAAAGGAACGGGGTGGTTTTTAATTAGTAAGAATGTAACTCTTTCTTCCTCCTCACCCAAGATTGGAGAAGTCATTTAATGATTTTCACTCCTCAAAAAGGGACTTGTCGATTATGTTCAATAAAACCTAACAACGTCCTTTTAATTTATTTTATCATTTACTTAATGAACAGCAAAAGTACGAGTAAGCAGGCTAAGTTATTCCAATGAAAATACCATAAAAGTATATTAGTTCAATCTTGATAAGAGTCGTATAATTTCCTTAAAAACAAATAATACTCAACCACTGAATAATACCTACCAAATAATTGGTGGTAGCACGAACATCATTAGTTGTTTGAGAAAGTTCCGAATGATTTTATAAATGGGTGAAAACTACAAATGATCAAGATTTTATTATTTCTACATATATTACAAAGCATTTTTGTTTTTTTATGTCATAGGTCGGCGATCGAGCAGTCGGATTACCTGATGGTATGCAATCTGCGCTGCCCATGGACACTCATAAAACCAATGTTGTTTGGACTTTAAGGATTCGAGGATAGACGATGAGGCATTGGGTCTGAGGTATCCTTACTCACACGGCAAAACGTGCGTGAAGCAAACGCACGTTTTCTGTGAGGCCATGGTATCATTCCCATTGAATTACGGCTCATTCTTACCGAAGCTTGGCTCTCCCACACTGTCATACCTAATACGAACTTATTTTACTTTTATTTGTAATGTTGGCCACTCTAATTACTTAACTGATTTAAAAAAAAAACTTTTGAAATTAGATTTATGGAATTTCTGTACTAATATTATAAAGAGGTAAAATTTGTAAGTTTGTATGTAGGGGGTAATCTTTGGAACTGAAAATTATAGGCTATAAAACATCACGCTACGACCATATGGAGCTGCGTAGCGAGTGAGACCGCGCGAGAGTAGCTAGTATTAAATAAAATAATAATATAAAATTTTATGCCTACCTATCATTCGAAACAAAAATAAATCCTAACACCAATTTAACATGACACGCAATAAAATGGAGTTATATTATTTTTATAACAACACTATACATTTCAATATGAGATTTCGTAGAAACATGCACATATTCGACGTAAATAACCATTTTACTGGACCATGTATAGATGGAGCATCGATATCAAAGCACCCAACCTGTGTATCCTAGTTTTATTTCCAAAAAAGAGTGACAAAATGAAAACTATCCGGAATTTAGTGTGCCGTTCATTGCTACCCTGTATATATATAGGGACATAGTCTGCCCTGCGAACCTTTCGACACATAGTTGCTTTTATTTATAGCAAATTCTCGCACAAAGGGTGGAGTTTTACACTATTGAAGTGTTTGTGAGAAGTACCAATGGTTAACCAGTAAAAAATGATAAAAATTTTAATAAATAAAACCTACTAATATTATAATCGCGATTTTTTAAAGTAGGGTCGAATATTTTTTTACTCTTAAAAAAATACTGAATACATTCATGCTGGACGGCAGGGTTAAACCGCTTCTCATGCATGAGGGATTCGAAACCTGGCCAATACCGATGCGATTTTTATCAAATTATGTACTTCCTGAAATTATTTACATTCCACTAACATAGGGTAAAAAACATCATGAGGAAACCAAGGTTTATAATTGCTAATGATAAGTTTAAAATCGCCAATCCGACTTAAGCAAGCGTGGTTATTTACTGTCCTTAAGCAAGCATGGTCATACCTGTTTCGTGTGAGAAGAGACCTTTGCTCAGCATTGCGCACTTATAGGCTGATCATGATGTGAATGGATTCATATTAAATTTGGTTCTGATATACAAAGATAATAGTCTGGGGTAGCCAATGGGATAATTTTGTCCTAGTAACGCGAACTAGGCTGTTGGCAGAAATTGGTAACACCAACCTTTGTTATGGCATTAAAAGACAAAAAAACTTGAACTAATGTCAGCATATCACGTTATTACATGTTAAGAGTTCAATACGATAGCCGTATTTAAAGTTCTTTCAGTTTTTAACTTGGAAAGGATATTATTTATATTTTATATTTTTTTTATAACAGTATATTTTAATTTATATAAAATATGTATTAAAGTTCTCATTTTCCTGCTGAATTCTAACGCATAATGCTACTAATAATTCACAATCACCTAACAATAGACAACGAGAACATATAGCTACATTACTATCTATTCGTACAAAAGGACCATAGAATCGATTTAATCGAAGCCTACCATCAAAACTTCAAAATGCTAATGAATCATGTGACTTGGGTGTTGTCAAACTCTGTTACTAGAACTTGGTCTGGACACCAGCCGAAAATTACCACAAACTGTTGATTGAAGTGTCATATGTGCTTTAGGACCAATCCAACTCCCCGTTCCATTTTACCTGAACTCACGACATTCTATTTTCAGTGGTAACTTCGAAGTTATAACGTTTAAATTACTTTGTCACAAAGTGTTGACTATTGAAAGTTCAGTTCAGTTTCAAATTTAGAATTTGGTCCTTCTGTACGGTGTTTTAGTTTGTGTCTGTAGAACTGTTTTTATTGATCTCCCTGTATTGCTAGTTTTATAAAAAAACGCCTAAACTATATACGATACAGTTTTCCTATATTCATAAATTGGTATCCCAAAATTAGTTTGAGCGTGTAGAATTAACATAAAGAGTGGCGGTTTTGGTGATAAATGAGTGAACTGGAGTTTGAAGTACTTTGTATAGCAATATGGCTTATTAAACGAATTACCCAAATTTAAATAACAAAATAATTAACAAAATATCCTTCATCACCGATTCAATCAATCTTCAGGTTCCTAATCACCAAAAAGCTGGCAACGCACTTCAGCATAGTCTTCAGCCTCTAAGTGCCCACTACTGCTGAACAGAGGTCCTTTCTCGCTCGGATAAGAATTGAGCATTAAATCCACACTTGCTCAAGGTGTACTACTAACTTATAGAGATTATAAGTCTAAATTTGTTCACGACATGTTTCTACACCGTGTGTCTCTTAAAATTTTTAGCAAGTACATATGTATACATAACTCGGATATAATGCACAGTACTTGCCAGGTTTTAGACCCTTATCCTCAGGAGCATCTTAACATCTCAACAATGATATCAACAGATTTGAAACTTCTGAAGCGTTTTAAGTTTTTATGAGTGAGGCTAATTGCTTTATACCAAGTGATGCGTA
The DNA here is from genome assembly GCA_902829305.4 of Spodoptera exigua. Taxonomy (NCBI): domain Eukaryota; kingdom Metazoa; phylum Arthropoda; class Insecta; order Lepidoptera; family Noctuidae; genus Spodoptera; species Spodoptera exigua. Next base: position 6,340,724 of record LR824625.2, on the reverse strand, counting down.
AGCTTGTTTTGCGCTTTAGCTTAAAAATTGATTGCTTTATACCAAGTGATGCGTAAGCTTGTTTGGCGCTTTAGCTTAAAAATTGAACTTAAAAACTTCAATATTTATTTATTCATATCTTATTCACGCCTTAAATCATTCTCTAACAGTCAAACTCCAGGGTGGTGTAGAGAAATCAAGCGATTGGTGCGCAATGCATTAATAGCATCTGAATTTGCAAGTTAGTAAAGTTGTCAGTAATGCAGAATATGTACCGTTCAATTCAGTAAATAACGGAATGAATTGAGGTCCCTCCATAAATGTAATTTGTTTTGCATAATTATTATTTTACTGTTGACTGAACAGTTAATTTATTCTAAATTTCATAATAATTTACATGTTTCATCATTTTAACAACAATTGATTGTTATTATGCGTTTAATCAAAATTTTAGTGCATAACATGTAAATTGTTTGTATTAAAATATGTGTTTTGGGTGTTTCAGATATTTGTTTGTTTTCATGTTTAGGAGTAGAAAATATAATAGAATTGATATTATGTCTAAAATCCGGATTACTTTAAATGGCAAACTAACCAATCTATTTGGCTTTTTTGCTTGACTACGTCGCTGATGGCCACTTGGAAAACGAAACTGATTCATTAATAAAAACTTTTTACATTTCTTCTCCTAAAACGTGGCCCCGTATTAAGATTTCCTCCCATGTCATGGGTGCGTTTACGAACCTATTAAACTCAGACCCGGCACAATAAATTTGTAGATCGTACAAATTATTGTAAAACAATAACCATACCAACCATTTACAATCCAGTATCCTCTAGTACAATATCAATAAGAATAAAGAAGAGACTGTCGCCTCCCAAATTCTCCAGATCACCGAGTTAATGACGGCTGTCGCTCCACATAATTAGTCGACATGCAGTGTGCAGTGTTCCAATCGACCTATTAATTAAAGAATGTATGCTTGCCTGGCCTTCATTACATCGACCTACAAAACGGTCGACTTAATACGGCGTCTGCTGTTCCCTGAAGAATAAGTAGGGGTTTACCATTACACACACAATTGGCTTGATTGAATTGTGTAAGTCTTTTTTTTCCTTAGTGCCAATTCGAGTAACCTAGTAGTTTTTATTTACTTCCCACTTTTAAAGGTATCTAAAAGCTAAAAGCCGTCGTTGCATCATACATTCATTCAGTTTTCTTTCCATTCACACTTTGACAGTCATGGTCATTGTTTCAATTTACACGTAGCTTTTAACTTAAATTGGAAAGAAACGGTCATGTGCCATCATTATTATCAACAATAGCCTATATGTGCTCACAGCAAAGCTAAGTTTGTGCACAAAACTTGCTCAAGGTTTGGTAATTAGAAATTATAAGCCTCGATTTCCCCTGTAGGTATGTTTTCTTTAATCGTATGACAGTTTGGTCTAAGCAATGCTAGTCAGTAATATATGTAAGTAAAGAAAGTCGCAAACGATAAGAGAGGGACACGATATCAAACCCACTGCATCCTAATTTTACTATTTAGAAGTTTATACAAGTATAAACTATCTACCTATGAGTACAATTATTAAGCTAAGCTATTTATAATTTGTGCATGAGCAACATTAGTATAATATCCTAAACATTCTCTATACACTAGTTACGACTCTATTGGAAAAAAGAATAGCGACCTTATTTCATTATCACCTCTTTTTGTTCTAAAAAACTCTATGTAACGTTATTTGTCATGTCAAGTTGTCAGGTGGTATAAGTATTACAAAACTGAGATGAAATTCAAGTACCTTATGATAGAGGTATAGAATTGATATTATTTCTATATACCTACATTCTATTTTCGAATCTTCCAGGAATAGTACTCTATCAAATAGTAGTATAGTCGAATATTATGTATTGCATAGAATTTGACAAATAATCAAATTCACAATATCTACTTTCAATTTGTCAAAATCGATGGTATAGTCACGCGACATTTATTGCGTCAAATATAGTATTTATTTTATAAAAAGTGCTAGAAAAAATAAGAAAGTATTTTTAACTTAAAATCAATCGATTAGAAATTATTTGTAAAAAAATTTACACATGTAATCATCACATCATCTAACAAGCTGTAAAATTATCTGATGGTAAGCAATCGGCATCATCCATAGACACCCGCTTGACACCAGTATAGTTAGGAGTTACGACATTGGGGAGTTAAAGGTGAAGAGGAATTGGGCCTTCGGTAACCTTACTTACACGGCCTCACTTAACGAACGCTGAGATTCTTTTACGCTGGTTTTCTGTGAGGCTGTGGTATCACTCCGATCGAGCAAACTTATTAGTAGCATGTCAACACAACACATTAAAAAAATAAAAAACGATAATTTTCTTTTCACACTTCATTTTGACTTTCGCCGTAAAGGATCGAACCACAATCGAATCGAAAAACAACCAAAATCGAACAACGATGTCTCCGTTTATGAAATCATAAATTGAAACCCGTACTTATCCGACAATTGACATCGTACTGACAACCAACAATGAGTACTCTTGTTATTTTCGATTCGATCGCGAACATCTCATTTTAATTAAGCACATCAGTATAATTGAAGTTTGTCACGATTCGCGCAGGTCTCGGTTTGACTGTAGCATTGTTGTCTGGTTAAATGAAGCCGGTTAAAGTTAATTTATACACATTTGCGTTTATAAAACAACACAATTATAATGACGTCCCTTATTTTAATACTCAAACTATACACAACATACATAACATTATTATAATACTACTTTATAATATTTAACTGAAAAAACACACTATTATTTTTTTAAATATATTATTGTGAACTTAGTTCGTGAGATAATAGGTTTATTATTTACAAATATTGATCCGATAGACAAACTATGTGTAAATTTTTTTCGGACATAATTTACGTCATAAATCTTAAAATATACATTTATTAATAAATAAATAATAATAAATAATATAGGCAGAAGTGCATGGTACATCACATCAGATCATCAGCCTATAAGTACTATCTACTTAACTGAGGAAAGGCCCCTTCTCACACGGTGAAGGTTGGAGCATTTATAAAAACGCTTGCTCAATGCGGGTTTCAGAGGTTTTCCTTCACCGTATACCAATGGTGTCTAGAAACACATGAATCGGAAAAAGTCACATTGGTACTTGGTTTCAATCAAGAATCCTCATGCATGAAAAGTAGCAATAACTCTTGGGTGACCACAACATTACAGTACATAATAATATAATAATAAAACCAAATGCACATAAATTACGTCCTTCAAAATTTAGTGTTAGGTTAGAAACCTGGACTGTAGTCTACAATTTTAAGTTTTTAATCGCTCATCCGTCTCGAAGAAGCATTGTGATTAATACTGAAAATCTTGTACAAAATGACCCTAATAACACTTTATCAAATCGAGATTCGAACTAAAAACCTCATACCCCACAATCAGATTTACTCCTACACGCATACTTAAAATTCAATTGATTTTTGTAATGTTTATAAAGTAAATAATATTCCACGCTACAACGACCATTTTAGAAATAACAACTATGATTTTCTACTCAACAATTTTACTAAGGCTACCAAAATCCTATATTAAAACATCAATTATGATTTATTAGTTTTCTAGACCATAAATACAAAGTTCTAGTATTTTGGTCCTTTATCGCGTCACATAAAACCTATAATCAGAATTTATTATGTCATAAATTGTAATATAAAATATATTTATGATAAAACGCGATGTTTATGCGAACTTTGTATAGATGATTTTACTCTTTATTTTGAGTAGAATAAGCAAATGTCTAATGCCACTTTTAACTAGACTTTTTATAGTTATGTGTAATAAGAAGCCTTTTCCTTTATCTTTCCAAATTTCCATAAGGACAACTGTAATTTGAACTTGGATTAACAATAAACCGTAAAAGCACGTACTTGGCTTACACGCAATCAAATTGAAACTTTTTAAAAGATTCTTTGGTCAGCAGTAGCACTGGCTGATTTTCATCACAAGATCTTTGAAGGCAGCAAAAATAATTATTTTATTATTTTAATTTTAACCAAAACGAAATTACTCAGAATACTGATACAACAATGCAATCAAATTATTAAATAGGAAATTAATAGCATTCACGGTCTTTAATTTTATGTACTAAATACCTTAACAAAACAACTATTTAAGAGTGGGAGGGCCGGTCGAGTTGGTTCCATCGAAGTTGCCACCATAACCTTACAGAAAACTGGTGTAAAATAACGTTTGGTTTCTGTTTTTTCATGTAAGCGTGGCTACCGTACCTTAGGCCAAATCCATCCATTCCCGCCCCTATCTTCAAATCCTCAAATCGCTCAAAATGTACAAACGACCGGCAATTCTTCTTAATTTGGAGTTGTGGTATTAGACAGAGATCATCATCAGACCGATTGCTTACCATCAAGTGATCCGTCTACTCGTTTACTGACTTACCCCGTATAAAGAACAAACATAAACAATTAACAATCTAATCGTATCCATTTCATTCCTATTTACAGTACAATTACTCCTGATAGCGTTCCGAATAGTCCCTTCGGTACAATCAACCCAAAACTTCTATTATATTGGTTTAAAACGGTACAGTTACTATGAATAATCTCAACCTCTTTATGAAAAGGGATTTTGATAATCCACAATAGGAATAATGTATTATTATTTCAATGAGACTACAGCAACTAGTATAAGTGGATTTGTAAGAATATAATTTAAAAAATCCAATTCTAAGAATACATTATTTATAACGTAATAAAAATGTAACTAGATCTAATAATATTACGTAAAGAAGAATGTAACATATGAAAGCTTTTTCATTTGACGAGAACTCATTTTAATTTGAAATTCTCAGTAGTAATAAGGAATTTAGATTTGTGCCGGATGACTTAGTCTAACCCGCATTACATGGATATAAATTAAATAAATGTATGAATTTCCAAAATACTTAAACCTCTATAGAGCAAAAAAAACTTTTCCTTTTTGATAAATGCAGTTATACATTTTTCCGTATCTCGCTTACACGAATTATACTTTTAAATAATAATACTGTTCTTTAATTAAAAACCTTGAAATGTATACAGTCATATCATTTTAATAAAACTCATTCAATAACAATTTTTGTCTCTAAGGACCATATCGATTTGACTTATAAAGAAAACCGCACTAAAACCCATGTCTTCATAAACTGACGAAAATATCCAAAAAAAAATTCGGTCATGATACATAAAATGACAAATTAATATTCTTAGAACGTGCCGACAACTATTAAGATAAAGTTTGGTACATTAATTTTGTTACTCAATAGCAAGGTAGCTACTTTCAACAAAGGAAAAGCTGCTTTATGTATGTATATATGTATATTTTTGGTAACCAATATGGGAAATCAAAGGTTAAAATATAGTTATGAAAGACTGTGTTCGAAAAGACAAGTATCTCTTTTCTATAATATGTGGTCCTTTTGGCGACAAAACATCATACTCTGTGATTTTTTTTTGTTATTTTAGTTCAATTCCTACAAAATTTATCATTTTTTTACTGGTTTTCATCAGTAAAACACTATTGCATTTAAATGCTGTTTATTTCTATTGTTGCTAAATATTTACAAACTTAATATTTATAATTTTACTTACCATATAAAACAAAACAACACAGAACACAAATAAAGACTCACAATGTCAAACACATCACACAAAAAAATCAAATTTCATAATTAAAACTGTTCGTTTAATCGAAACACGTTTACAATACAATTTCTATGTAAATCGTCTTGTATCTCAATCACAACGCCGTAAATCCAATTAATAAGCTCACGTTTATTCGTCAATTATCGGAATTGGTTCGTTCATTTCGCCGTCGAAGTACGCGTGCTCACCGGTCGACGGCTAAGCGAGAACTGAATATACGTTCGTCGACATTCTGCGAACGATTGAAGCTGAGCGTTGCATTCCACCACTGCTGCATATTTTTGAATTTCGAACCACTAAAGAATTTTTGTCTGTGCCAGTCTTTTAATACAAACCTCTTTTGACAGACTAAAGGGATTTTTGTCAGCTATAACAAGATTATTCCATGTTTTTATACAGGGTGCGTTTTATATAAATATATGTATCGTCACGTTTTTCCTTACTGAGTAAATAGAGCCTCAATCTCTTTTATTAGTAGTTCGTTTGTGTTGTGCGTGCTTTTTTATAAATGTAGAGGGAGTTCTTTAGGTATCTCTATTATTAATCTGAGATGTTTCAATGTTGGAATTGTCTATTGGTGTTTTTATATACAATTTAACTGAAGAGTTACTTTCTATGGATATTTATTTACCTCATTTATTTTCATTTTATGTTTTAAAAATAGAAAAATATTTTTCTGTTTAAAATATCAAGCTCATTAACAAAATTACAATTAACTCTCTTTTAACTATGTAACATAACTGTAATTAGTGAAAATTTCTGTTACCATATTTCTTCATTTGATGTAACAAGTCCTATATTATATGCTTCCTCTTCTATTCTATAACCCACTCATTATATATATAATGAAAGTATCATAGCATACGAGCAGCGAAGTTAGACTCAATCTGTATTAAAACATTCTACATAATTATTATGACGTAGCGGGTTACTACGAGACTTCGTAGTCGGCGCTACGAGCGCTACGCCTGCGTAGTTTTGGCTACGAAGACATAGCAATGATGTTAATGTTTTATTTTTAAAGTTACAAGCTACTTGTCTCATAAGTATTAACGTTCTATTAAATTTCTCTTCTTCCGGTTTTCCACACTTAAATGTATGAATAGTTTGGGTATATGTTTACCTACTTCCAAAAGTCTCATTTGTTGACTGATCACAAGACCTGGGTTCGGTTCGGAGTTCGACTGAAATTTTTTCGATTGTTTTTTAACATTTTTTAAATTGTCTGTCTCCTATTACACTCTATGGGACTTTGAAAAACTGGTGGACAGGTAATGCTGTATAATCCCTGCCTTCCATTTATGATATTGAAAAGAATCCGTGTAGTATAATGTTAAAAGAATAATGAACCCAAAGTTTGGACTTCAAAATTATCTATAAGTCTCATAAAACAATAAAAAAATCAAAGAAAAACTATGTTAATAAAAGCTTCATAATATTTTTAAAGCACTGAAATCAATTACGTAGTGACTTACAGGGCCTCGAAAAATTGTTTGAAGATGTTAAAAAGTCGATTCATTAGGCAACTTTAAGTTGCTTTTTTTCTTAATTATTACTTGAGAATAAATTTTCCAGTCTTGAATAATTGTTTTATTTCGTCTCCTTACGAAATGAGGTCGAATTATTTTGAAAGCATTAGCGACTGTAATGAGACATTATTAAGTCTACAAAGGCTCTTATATGATTTACATAATGTGAGATAAGCAGATTGATTTTCAGACTGTATTTCCTCTCTTTTAAATATTTTGAGGCAAACCTACTAGCAAACAAAACTTTGTTAAGACTTTTTACATAATGAGTCATTACAGTATTACAGAGTATTTAACCCAAATCTCTCAACTTGCCAGTTCTGGTCGACAAAACAGTCTCAATATTCATCTTTATAATTTGTGATACAACTAACCACCACCGTCGCGACTTGATCTGCCTTGTCTGTTGAAAGTAAATTAAAAATATCATTCTCCAGTCTTCTTACTATCTCAAAATACAAAATGAGACTACTTGACAGAAAAACTAGCTCTGTCACATTTATGATGTTAAGCTAGGATATCTACGCAGTTCCAAACAAACACTTGGTCCTTCCACTCGTGGTCTTTTTGTTCTAAAGAATTAAATGGTCCTTCAAGGAACCTTAACACATGGCATAGTAACGTTATAACAATAACACAAATAATGAAACAGCAATTCTAGAGTCCAGCGAGATAATTCACAAACAATCCTATATTGTATACACACACACATTTCTCACCTTTAACGACATATGACACAGCAACCTGTCATCTTGAGATGACCCTGGATTACCTGTGTAGTAGGCTTTCATAGTAAGTGCTGGTCTACCAATATACTTGTAGTGTATAAGGCAGGGTCTTGCAAAACTATTTGAAAATATACCTTATTGCTAGTGGTGGAGGGAAGGTATTTCTTAAGCATTGCTTTAAAACTCTTAGACGTCTTCGGTGTAGGTTATTCGATAGTTCATTTCATAACAATGACTGCGCTGCTAACTGATCGTGAGTGCGGCTTGCAAACATGAAGTATAAGATTCTATTTTATGGTGGGATGGCTATAATATTCAGTCAAAATCTATTTTGACAGGTTTACCCCCTGTAACATATGTTTCATCCGTCTTATGTGCATGTCTATTTACAACTTTAACTAAAAAAGTATTACATTGTGTAAAAAAATACTGAACATCAAAACCCACTTCAAAATGAACTGTATTTACAACATTAAAGTTAATCAAAGAGGCTGGGTTTGACACTAAGTAGAGTAACCGTTAATGAAAAGCTTGAAATGAAGCAATTAACCAACATCAAATTAGGACGTTGAAGTTTTTGTCATCATTAGAGCTGTAATTGGCGCCGAATGAGCATTTCCATTAGCACCTGTATTTACATAGTAAATGCGCAAAATCTAATGGGTTAATGTTACCGTACGTGCTGTGCCGGGAATTGTATAAAACGTGAATTGTTTCCCTTTATGGTTTTAGTGAAATGCTATTTGTAGAGATGATTAGGAGGTGGCACTTGTTAAGGAATGGGCCTCTTTTAGAGAAAATGGTATATTTTTGTCACCCTAAAAGTCATAATTATGTTCCATATGTTATTGGGTAAGGCTTGATAGAACTATCAGTTTTAAGGTTTAGACGGTAGCCCTGTTATGTACCTACCTGTATATAGTTGTCGTCGCTTTCTCCTATGGGATGGAAGTTTTACGTATATGGATTTGTATAAATGATTAATCATAATATATCTCTGACAATAATCAATTTGGACTTATTCAGAATATATAAATCTTCAAATCGTAATTTGAGGTTCAAGTAACTAAAAAGCCTAACATACATCTAATCAAATCAAAAAAAAATAGAAAACCACTAATCTATCCACTACAACATAACCCCAAAATCCAAAGTTTCAAAAGTTACAAAGATTTCCACATGGAGTTCATTGACCGCTGTAATGTCAAACTGTTAACGTCATAATACCTTCGAGAACGTTCCCTCCTATCTCAGCCAGTCGATGGGTTCACATCTTACAAATAAAACGCGGAGCGGAAACAATTGGCTCTGATTGATTGCTACATATAGGGCGTACAACGTTTGAGTAGTAATTTGATCAGCTTGGAGAACAACATAATTTATCGCAAAGTGTTAAATGTTGCCTTACATAATCTTGTATGGCGTGCAGCTGTAAGCTTGCTCATTAAGTCGATATACATATGTTGACGAAATATACGATCTTTTTTATTTCTCTAAAACCTGCTTTCTTGTTTGGACAACTACTTTCTATAGCTCTTATTAGAGAATTACTAATGTATATTGTTTTCAAAAATCGAAATTGAACATAAGTACTTTGTAATTTGATGTATTTTTATAAGATAAGAAGATTTTTTATTTTCTTCAAAAATACATACACACATATATGTATATAATAAAACTTCTATCGTGACTCAAAATGCGTTCTACAACCAACTGAATACTCTAACGTTCAGACTATAAAGGCGGTAATCTATAATCGATACCGCTCAACACCTAAGCATTATCCGCCAAAATTAGAAAGTCCAACGCACGAATAATGCGAATAATGAAAATGCGACACCATTTTATCCCAATTTTGTCGGATAACCTCATTAGAGGGAGACTTTAAAGTAACTTTGAGAAAACATGGACTTTGATGGATAGGGGCTACAAACTCGAATGATACTCGTTATTATATAGCCGAAGTTAGGATTCTGTTGTTTTATTATGAAATATGGATGGTCTCATCGACATTGACAGTAATTTATCGAAATGTCACCGACAGAGTGCTAGCGAGGTACTTTGTTATTCAAATAGTAAATAGATATTTGGAATCTGTTTGTGTTGGTTTTAAATGTCTATGATAAGGTTATTGATGTTTCGAACTATATGCATTTTAATTTTCTTTATAAATGCGGCGACGGCTGGATTATAATCTAAAAGTTCTGGCATCGGTTCGCCATTTTCAAGGTCCATAAAAGTTCCCTATTTTTCTAATCATAACAAATTCTTACTTTAATGAATGTTAGTAAAATTTTTTAAGAGCGTAGGTTTAAATGTCACGTAAAAATAGAATGTTAGAGGAAATTTTGATTTTTAATTACTCTGAACCAAAATTTAAGACATTTTGGTCTAAATAACAATGAATTAAAGATTTTAGGATTATTAAGAATGTTCAAATTAAAAATTTGTTAATACTTTATCTGATCCCAAAAGCAGGAGACAGGACGGAGTGATTTTGAGTCATGAGTTTATTATTTTTTACATGAAAGTCAGAATAAATAACAAACATTCAATTTTAGAAATTTTCTCATTTATAATGTTAGTATAATTTAAAGTAGTATTATATTCCTTAAAGCAACACAAGAAAATAACTCAAGAACATATACATAAAACAATTAAACCCAAAATTAATAATGATATGAACCACAAAACTTCCGCGTACCGAAGGACCGAAAACGTCTTTCTCATAATATTAATTTGTAACGAAACTTGGAACAAAAGGTGGAGCTTACTTACCGCCATACTAATTGGAGAAGCTTATCCTAGCAGAATCTAATCATTGCTTACCGTACCCTCGTTCTGTATTGTAAGGTAAAGTAAGTATCCCATAGGGTTCTTGCAATTAGCCAAATGTCCATATTGTAGTCGCTTTATTGAGTTTTTGGGAGAGTGTTACAAGATCTCTAAAGTTTTAAGAGTAAACCACACTCCTGGTTAATATTATTTGCTGTTTGTGGTCTCGTTGGTCGACTGGAAAGAACAGATTACTGAATAAGAAATCTCACGTTTGATAAAACTAATTTTTAGACGTTTCTAGAAATACATATCAAATATCAAACATATCATTTTTTTTTTTTGTGAAAATATCATAGTTATACACAATATACAATTGAGCCTTTTGTATTGACATGGGCTTAGGCTCATTACACGATGGCATTTCATAACAGAACTGGTTAATCTGGATATTCAATTTAATAAAGAGCATCTCAGTTTTTTCAGGAATAATGTTGATGATGTTGTATTTAACTTAGAGGTCTGCATTTGTGCTTAGAAAATATTTTAAAGTGCACCTACATCTCACCAGTAGTGCTGCAGTGGTAATGGCTATAAAGCTGCACAAACCACTGTTTTAAAACTATATAAATGTTAACATGTAGGATAGTGTTAAGATAAACCGAACTGAGCATTTTGGGTGCTTAAAATATAAAATACCTACTTAAAATAAAATGAAGGAAATAAGCTATAATATTTCCAAATTGAACATCAAATGAGATAAACACAAACTGTCTGATATATTTTAATATGGAATCGAAGGCAAATGAAGAGACGGATTACCTGATGGTAAGTGGTTTGCGCCGCCCAAGGGTACCTACAACATCAAAGGAGTCACAGGCGCATTGCTGTCTTTTTTAAAAAAGAGTACGCTTGTTTCTTGTATGTTTGATTACGCCTTTTTTCTTAGAGCAACTCTTATGATTAACAATACATTTTCTACCATAACCCAACTTAATAACATAAATTATGAAGTCACTCCAGTTAATCCCGTAAGAGGTAACAAGACACATTACACTTCAGCACCTACTTAAACGGGAGTTATAGCATTTTGCTCAATAGATGGCACTTGTCTGACAAAAGGCCAGATTGTCTTAATACTGTAGCTGTCTAAAATTTTATATCTAATTGTGTGAAAGTGGCTGATTCTCTGTCTGGCGAAAAGACAACACTGACGCAGTCCATCGAGAAAAAAACTGTAGCCCTCACACACTAAATATAACTTATAATATACAATTTTGGTTATGGTTACATTATGCAGTGTCATTATTCATTTTGGGATCAAAATACAAATATTAAGTCATATTAAGTGGGGGAAAGCTATGATTAGATATGATTGGGCTATGGGAAACAACCACAGCGTTGTGTTTCGCTGTATCAGTCGTCAAGACCTTAGCCTTCTCCTCCTTAGGGATTGGGAAAGCCCAATCCCTAAATCCCCAAAGCACCTTATAGTAAGGCCATCAACGCGATTGCAACTAATCTAGAGTTTCGATTGCTTACCAATCCAGTTATCTTGTTTACCCCCATTATCACATAAAAAGTCTTGAAGTCTGAAAATACAGAGTATTTTATCGTCCCCAATTTTTCGACATCTTTTCTTTTTTAAGCGAATTTAGCCGCGAGTGACAAGCGTTACAACAGTAACAGTTCACTGTTACTCCTTTGAGCATCCATAAGAGGTTAATCAAAAAGAGTTAAAGATAGCTATTTAAAGTTTTTTAGAAGTTAAGTAGGGAGTAATTGTCAATTTTGAATAATAATTTATTGTTGTAAATTGGGTAAAGAAATATGAAATATTTTTAATACTTTTAATAGAGACATTTAATTGCTTATTTTTTTGTAATTTATAATGAGTACAATGATAATGAGACAAATGGTCTAAAGATAAAAATAATTATTATGTTTTTTTATGAAATGAGTCAGCAAAGAAAGATTTGTATTACCTGATAGCTATATCATGCTTAATGGATGAAAGAAGTTACGACTGCATTGCCGGGCTTTTGAAGATTAAGATTTTCGGATATTTAAGGATTATTGAGGGATGGGTTGGGTATCCAGTAACACGGTGAAACACAAGGCTGTGGTTGTTTCACGGAGGTTTTCTGAGTGGCCATGGTATCACTCCAGTTGAGCCGACGATTTTGTTGTGAAAACAATTGCCGAGGACTGTTAATGTAACCATTAGATTACTTTTAGTGCAATGATACGTTTATGAAAAGTTTAATTACTACACTTAATAAATGAAATCGAACAAAACAATACTGTATCAGTCGAAAACCAACATCAGCGATGTAAAATAAAAATTAAATAAGACTTATCACTGCACCCCTTCTCTGAGAATTGGATACCAGATATTTTGTTACATAAATCAACCTTATTCTACGCAAATTAGATCGAAATCACTTTTGTGGTTTTAACATAAAAAATATCAGACAAATTTAATTTCGAATTTATTTTATAATATTAGTATGGATTCTGATGTACGTATGTATAAATACGTTTATTGGATGTGACCTCTAGACGTCCTTCACATATCGGGAGCTTGAAACGTGCTGTAATAATCTTTGAGATAATACCTAGAATGTGACGAAAAATCGTCGTAAGATAAAAATGCGTGATCGTTATTTTTCTAGAGTGCGAAGTGTGGTCCTTTGAGCCGAGCTAAATTATTTCACTAACTGTCATCGTAAATTGTGTACCATCTTGAGATACACGTACAGAACGTCTATCACAACATCTCATATTTGAAAATAAGACATTCTATATAAATAAAAATATAATGATAATTAATCAAAAATAGTCTAATCAAAAATAAGTAATCTTTATAGGAAATATTTTAATTTTAAAAATTGTCGTCAAAGTTAAGGGAAAAATCATCAGTAGTCATATAATAACTTCTTCCATTTTGGGTGGAGGCGAGAGAGAGTGTCGCTAAAAACCAAGCCTTCTCCTATACTTAGGTGCGGAAGAGCCAAGCTTCGGCACGAATGGGTCGGCTCGACTGAAGTGATATCACGGCCTCACAGAAAACCAGCGTGAAACAACCACAGCGTTGTGTTTCGCCGTGTGAGTGAGGTTACCGGAGACCTTATCCTTATCCTTCCCCTCCTCCAATCCCTAAATCCCCAAAACCCTAATTCCTAAAAGGTCGGCAACGCACTCATTACTCCTACATTGCGGGTGTCCATGGGCGGCGTCGATTACTTACCATCAGGTAATCCGTCTGCTCATTTGCTGACCTATTACATAAAAAAAATCCTAAGCCGGTACAATGCTGCTACAAAGTCAAAATCATTATTGTTAAAATCTCGAAAGAAAAAGATATGCAGTTATTCGAACATATATTTTATAATATTAAGCTATTATTATACATTGATTTCAGTATAATTGGCAGTGTTTGTGTATGGTGTGAGGATTTTTATTCGATAATGGGGTCTTGTTTTTGGATAACGATGTTTGTTGTCTTTAATCAAATACAGCTTCGTTATTCCAAACTATGTTTTCCATAGATCATGTAGCAAGTAACGCCGGGGGCGCGAATAGTGTTTGATACGTTACTCAATTAGCACTCAATAATTACCAGGCCAGCCGAGCAAAATCTATTCACAAGATAGATATTGGAATGTATACTTTATAATACTAGGATCCAGAGTTGAGTTTCGTGTGATTTTTAGTATTTGTGATGGGTGTAAGATTTTTTTTTTGGTTTTGTTTGGGGTTTTGTTTTTGGATTAAGTATTGTTTTATCATGGCTGTTAAATATTTAGATGGTTATTGAAGATTAGAAATTGTTTCTCTACTATTTGCTAGGACGAAACATTCGGAAAAACTGTGACATTAAGTCTAAGGCAAACATACATGTTTGTGCCAAAAACTTAAATAAAAAATATAAATAAAGAAAAATTCGTTGAAATTACAATTATCAGAAATTAATATTTCCAATAAAATTTATTCTCAGACTGGATTATCATAATATCTATCTATAAAGCAGCGTGCAGGTATCTTCTATAACATGACAATTAATCGGTAAACGAGTTGCTAAGCGCAAATTTTAAAGTCGAAACGATTTGTTTAATACTCTTTTTGTTGTATAATATTATAGTTATAAAAAAAAAGTTTTATTAAAAGTTTGCTTGTGCATGCTCAATAATGTGCTGGTGTCTCAGCCTGGAGCAGGGGAAAAAACAAGATGGTTTTTAGTCAGTAAGAGTCTAATACTCCTTGTCACCACCAAGGCAATCAGATGATTTTCCCCACTTTAGAAAAAAGGTAAGTAGAAAGATAATATGTAGGTATGGGGAAAGTGTATGTATGTTTTATATTGACAAAATGAAGTCACTTATATGGGGTCGAGCTGTAACTAATTTTGTGTTGTAAGTAATTACATTACTATTATACAGTAGTAGTATGAGTACAGAGTATTATACAGTAATTATATTATCTTTTTTTATATGATTGGACGGCAAACCAGTGTACAGATTAAGTACCTGATGGTAAACAATCGGTGCCGCCCATGGATATCTGCAACACCAGTGCGTTGCAAGCCTTATGGATATAAGGGTTTCGGAGAATCGGAACGATGGCCTGCTTTCTGTTAAACATATCGAGCTTGGGCTCCTTTGATATGCCTCTTTCTCCTGAAATGTCAAACAAAGCGAGTGTTTAGGTTTTTTGAAAGTTGAATTAATTTGGTTACTGGCACCCAACCCCGACTTCGGACGGGTGCGATGCTGATACTAAATTTCTCCACAAAATGGGTGCTATTATACATAATTATAAACTCTCCTCTTCAATCACTCTACAAGTAAAATAAACTGCATCACAATCCGTTGCGTAGTTTAAAAGACTTAAACATACATAGGGATATAGTGACAGAGAAAGCGACTTAGTTTTATTATACTGTGTAGTAATTCAACCTGTTTGGGTAACAAAGCTTTCAAATCTATTTAGTCATTGTCTGAAAATACCTGATAGAATATATTCGACTAAATAAGTCAGAAAAGTCATTGTAGACCCATTAAAATTAGATTTAATTATTGTATGTGTGTCTAAGTAATGTTAAGCTAATGGATTTATTGAACCTAAATATTATTTCTGCCAGTTCTCTCTAAGTCCATCACATCATGCGGTCAGCCATTTTATTAATTTTATATACAGGTCGTTCTAAAACTTGTTTCATTTTTGGTTGGAGGTAAATGTCAAATTTTGCTATTTCTTAAAATTGGCTATGTAGTTACGTTTCTATTGGTATGGCCGGTCTAAATATAGTTATAGCTTTCGTTATTATTTACTTAATTTGTTTCTCAAAAACGAAATACTTGTATTAATACACCATCAGCATATAAGGCCTATAAGTCCCACTGCTGAGCAAAGGCCTCTTCTCATACGGAGAAGGTTTTAGCATTAATCACAACGTTTGCTAAAGGCGGATTGGCGATTTCAAAATTATAATTAGAAATTATAGGTCCAGGGTTTCAATTTTATCAAATAAAAATTATTTCCAAATAGTTCCCAAATGATTACAATGTTTTATTATGTTGTTAAAAAAGTCAACAGATTACATACATTCCAAAAGAAATAAAAAATTGAAAAATGTTTCATTGTTTTTCAAACACCCTGTATTCTGGCTATTAAGCTCCGTTTCCATTGTATTCAGTTTGCATTAGCTTCACCTTCTACTTGTCATTGAGAAATCTTTTGTTATAAAATAAACATATTCACTTATTTGACTTTGGCACTAGTGCCTAGAGTACTTTAAAGTTCATATTTGCTTAACAACTTTTGAATAATTATAAACGTAATTAAATAAGAGCTTTGTAAATACACTTAACAAAAACACTTCAAACATTATGAAGTTTGATATAATTTTACAAAAAAGTTAAATTTGTAACAAATTACGGTCGACTGGTACAAAAGTGCACCATTGTGTATATGTTTTACATTAAATGTTAATAAATTAATAAAGAATAAATAATCCCCAAAAGGCCGGCAACGCACTCGTAACTCCTTTGGTGTTGCGGGTGTCCATGGGCGGCGCCGAGTGCTTACCATCAGGTAATCCGTCTGCTCGGTTGCCGACTTAAACCACAAAAAACCCTAGCCTAGGTATTTTATACATTACACATTCCAACAGTTTCGAGGATTCAAAGGAGTGAGGCCATGTACATAAATATGTTCTGTAATGCGAATATGTTTATAAATTCACATTAACCTACTTCATTTAAATACACAACAACGCTACAGTCAAAGCAAGACCTGCGGAAAACGTGACAAACTTTAATTAAACTGATGTGTTTAATTATAATGAGATTTCCACGACTGAATCGAAAATAACAAGAGTTCTTTTTATTTCTTGAGCAGCCTTAACCTCCTCCGTCAATTCTTACTCTCCCATCCCCAACTCGCAATCCCTCGATCTTCAGATATCTATTCCCCACATTACATGAAACTGCTAACTGCTGAACAAAGGTTAGAGCATTAATCACCACGCCTGCTCAAGGTAGAATAATGATTTCAAAATAACAATTAAAAGTTTTTTTTTGTGAGGGGAAAATCATCAAATGACTTCTCCTGCCAAGGGTCGGGTGGAAGGGAGTATCAGTCTCTTACTGACTAAAAACCCCCGTTCCTACTCCTGCTCTGGGCCGAGGTTGCGGCCTGTAATTGCGCTTACCCCGCAACCCCGGCTGAACATCAGCCCTACAGGGCCCCGCCTGTGGTGGTCTATTTGGGTCTTTAGGCGCGTGCAGAACGCTACGCGACCCACACTCGGGTCTGGTTCTGGTCGGGCAGCGAGCCAACCTGACTCGCCGTCTGCAAACCCGCTCCGACGCCTGGAGTGTCGCCTGCTGCGGCGGCTGGGCCGTGAGGAGGAGTATAACTCCCTCACGCGGTCCGCTTCCTTCTTTGCGAGCATGACTGCTTCACAGAAAGAGGAGACGGCTTCCCAGTTCCTCTGGTAATATATTTAGGTCGGTTAAATTTTTTTACTGTTTTCCACATAGATAGTGATGAAGAAGATTGCACTGTTGGTACTGTGGCTGGGCAGCCAGTTGCTGCTGTGCCACGTACCGCGGGTTTGATCCCTGCACTTAACAGCATTTTGTGTGATCCACAAATTGTTGTTTTGAGACAGGGTAGCTTGTGTATGTGAAATTATATGTTTGTGAAGGCAACGATGACACAAGATAATATCGTATGGTAAGATAGATATTATTCTAGATTTTTAATCGAAATAAGAAAAAAAGCTAAGCAGTGTTTCATGCAAGTGTCAATTATTTGTAATTTGATCATTGTTATTATGTATGTAATATGCCATTCAAAAAATCCTTTTCAACCCCGATATTACCGTTTCTCAGTTTTCTAAGAAACTTTTTCTCAGAAATACAAAATTAAACATCAAATATTGAATATCCGTTGCTAAGTACCTTTTCCTTATCTCAAAAGAGAGCTCTGAAGATAAGGAAAAAAATGAAGATCGCAAAGTTCAAAGTTTAAGGTCAAATAAAAGGATTGTACCTTAAACGTTTTAGAAAAAAAATCTTCAAACAAATTAACAAATGAAAAAGGCAATTGAAACCATATTTCAACACGGGCAGAGATTATATTCATAAAAATGCAATTATGAAAAATAATAGATTTAATACAAACACAGTTATACATATAATCTGTTGGACTAACACCTAGCGCACACTGTCGCATTTCCGGACATAAGTTCTCCCGAATAGCTAGCCATTAAAATAAGCTTTAAAATAATCCGCTCACCATTTTCAAAGACATAGTACACTGGAAGCGGCATTTGGTCGCATCTGTGTCCCAGCGACTAGGAAACTTTGGAAACTGAATTTCTTTTTGTTTTTCCAATGAAGTTAGTTCTGTGTTATTTTCTATGTTTTTTTTTTATATATCGACGTTTTGAATGCATAATTCTGTTAGTGAATTCGATTTTACGGTCGGTGTTAGGGATATTTAAAATGATTCCAGTTTTTTTCATTCATAAAAATGACATAAAAATGAATTCGGATTCCGAACTCGCTGAAACAATAGAATAATACAATCAAATCCCTTAACTCAAAAAAAAGAAAAAATATTTTATAAATACGATGTTCCTTTTTTCTATTTTTAAATCAGATTTTACACATCTATATAACCTTTTTTTGAAGTGGCCTCTGAAATAGTGCAAAGAGAAAAACTTAGACATGCCATTTTAGACCTTAAGAATAAAAAGAAAAATCAACAGCTGTCTCCACCGAAAGCCTATCGAAAACATTCGACATGTGTTTATGTAATGTTCCATGAAATTGGCTAGCTATTGAAACTCAGACACGAAAGAAATACTCAATAAAATTGTGAAGAGGCTTTGTTTCAACATGTACACACAAATACGGTTTTTTTTTTCTTCAACCATTTATTTCTTTTCGAACCACGTTTAGGAATTTGAAAATTTTTCTTGTTTTTTTTTTATTTCGTTTATTTTTTGGTCATTTTGTCGAGACAAAGAAAATTATTGTGATAAGGCTTAACTCTGATCGTATATAGTTCTTAGAATTAGGTATTTGTTTTCGAAAGTTAAATTGATTGGAAATAAACTATAAGAGCTCTTTATATTAATCTATTAGTATTTTTTATCGATGCTTTAGTTTGAAACCTATGTATTAAATTATTTTTTATATGAAATATTATATTCGTCATCAGCCTTCTAATGTTCCCACTGTTGGGACACAGCCTCCTCTCTAGGAGAGGGCTTGGGCCATAATCCACCACGCGGGCCCAGTGCGGTTTGGTGGATGTCACATGTCTTCGAATTTTTGGTTCTAGGACATGGCGTTTTCCTCACGATGTTTTCCTTCACCGTTTTGAGAGCAGTGGTGATGAATTTGATGAAATAAATTACACAAAGTAATGCGCCTGGCTGGGTTCGAAATCGCGACTTACAACTCGTAAGTCACGGCCGTTACCACTTGGCCACCACTGCTCGAATAATAGAATATAGAAATAGAATATTATATTAATTATTTATTATTTTCAGAGCAGAAGAAGTAACTTGGTGATTTTAACGTAGTAACAGTCTGACAATACCTTTCGCCCTACACAGGTCCGGAGATATCATGAGGTAACTTTACCTACTAAAAAAAATATAATAATGTATGAATAATTTATGACTATTCACCCTGCTGCTGCTCAGCTCCTGCAAATCATAGCGTGATTTTTTATAACCTTCCCCGATATAAATGATCTAACAAACACAAGAAGCATCATACAATTCAAATAAGCAGTTCTGGAGATTAGCGCGATTAAACGAACAATTATGCTCAACTTTATAATATTAGCATAGATAAATATATTTTTTTATTATCGCTCATACCTATGATTGTTTATGCTGTCAAACCTCTAATCTCTAACGTTTTAAGGAACATTCAGATTCATACTTACATGAAACATTCTACCTTTTGCTCTAAGTTTTAAATTAAAATCTATACTAATATTATAAATGCGAAAGTAACTCTGTCTGTCTGCCTTATCTTCACGCCGAAACTACTGAACCAATTTCTGTGAAATTTGGTACAGACATAGTTTGGAACGCTAGAGAGGACATAGGATAGTTTTTATACCAAAAATCTGCAAGAAAACACTGTTCCAGGCGAAAGGAGTCGCGGGCAAAATCTAGTGATTGAATAAAACTTATTATGGCGCCCGCTTTCTCGACTTTTAGTGATCAGTTAGAATCATTTAACCATAGAAGGAATCTAACTCCTTTGTAAAATGAAAATCAATTGAACCTCCTCAGTAGAATCTCTAAAGTGGAAGCTTTCCTAGGTGTGGTAGATAATAAAGAGTTGTGGCCAGTTTTTCCAAGTTATTTCTATTCCTATTATTCTTTTTAATCTAGGTGGCAGTTTAGTGTTGCAGGTTATTTTTTTTTTGGATTAGGGTGGCATAGGAGCTTACCTATTGCCTGATGATTAGTGATTGGCGCCACCAGAACAGTAATGAGTGTGTTGCTGGCCTTTTGGGTATAAAAAATTCTGAGATTGAGAGATTGGGGTGGGGAAAAAGCACCCATAGCATATTGCACCTCCGATAACCTCACTTACATGGCGAAACATAACGCTGTGGTAGTTGAACGCCGGATTTCGGTGGGGCTGTGATATCATTCCAGTCATACCTATTCATGACAAAGCATCGCTCACCTAAAATTAACAAGATGGCAGTTTATATAATTTACTTTTTAACTTTTTACAGTACACTATTTTTACAGTACAAATACGGAGCACATTCTTGGTCATGGATTTATAAGGAATACGTTATACCTACAATGAAAAATAATTTCGAGTGTTGTTGTGCCTATATTAATAATAATTACAGCAGACATGATAATATTCAAATCTACAAAGTAATAAATAAAACAAAATTAAAAATAAAACGACTGGACAACGCGACAACATTCAATTAAACACACAGATACATACATAAAAACCGTTTATATTAATTCAAAAGCGGAACGTTTGCGAGCGACACAAGCAGATCCTTTCAACAGCTGTACAATTAGAATAAACGTATAAACGTTATTTAAATAACCTGTTTCAAAAGCGTTATCTAGAATAACGTTGAAATTTCCTTTGGATTGCACAAGAGAGCGCTGGAGCGAGTAACATTCACATCTGTGTGTTCCGCGCCTTCTGCATTCAAATTTTATAGCGATAATTACAGGGATTATAAAAGGGAACGTCTTTGTTATCCATGTTCTTTCTTCTCTTTTTAACAGCCTATTAAAGATAAAGACGTAAAATAAAGGGGAGTTAATCCGTTTACTCGCCGCTTGGGAGACAATGGGCCTATAGATACAAACAACAAATTAAAGATTTATACGCTTGCCGTTTTACACTTTATGTTCAGGTGTTAAAGGTGAAATTTGTGTAGCAGTTTTATAGTTTGATGGGGACCAAACGATAAACGATAATTGTTATGTAACCAAGGTTTTATGATTTGGGTCCTTCATCAAATTGTTTGTGTCATCAGTGCAGTAAAGAAGGGGATAAATTTGATCTTAAATAATTTAATAAGCGGATTTCATGGAAAATCTCTTAGAAGAATTGTTAAGGTGTATATTTGAAAAGCCTCTTAATTAATCTTTAGAGAGTTGTGGGATACAATTTTTATAAAATATAAATACTTCCAGAATCGAGACTTCGTACAAAACCTCTCTTAATTTTTTTTTTAAACTTATCCCCACGCCGGGATTTTCTCTAGTGTCGTGGATGCGTCCACAAACATACAATTTTAAATACACATCACACCCAGACCCGGAACAGCAACTTGTGGATCACACAAAGAGTTGTTTCATGCATCAGGATTTCGGGAATCGAAGGCAGCTAGTCGACCAGCCACCGCGCCAACCATTGGTTCGCCACCGTCCTTCCTCTTCTTATGTTTCTTTTAACGACTTCTCATGAGAATTAACTGAGATTTTTTTTTCTAGTTTCAACTTACATCGGGACGAGGGTTTTTCATGAGAGCAATGACGACTTGATTCCCACTAGTCCTTTCTAATATCGTGCCACCACACAATCGGCAAAACATCGTCGCTTCTAGTGGACGTGTCCGAACGAAGGTTCGCTCCCACGTTTGTCATTAGAACCGCTAAGGAGTGCAGGTCTTTGCTGGAGTCTGTGTTCCCCGCGTCTTCAAGGCTAGAGTGGGTTGCTTATGGGTAGACGTGCTCCATGAGTTCCGGCGAGATCTCATGGCAGAGTGGAAGCAACGACTGTCGCAACCGAGGGCCGGGCACGCTGTTAAAGCAGCGGTAAGACCCCTCTTTAAGGAGTGGCTTGAGAGATGTCACGATGTCCTCACCTTCCGCCTGACGCAGGTCTTACCGGGCACGGCAGCTTCGGTAGGTTCCTGTTTCGGATCCAGCGGGAGGAAACGACCGAATGTCGTCATTGTGAGGATCACTTAGAGGATAAGCTGGAGCATATGGTGGTCGTATGCCCTGCCTGGGCTGAGCAAGCCGTGTCCTCAGGGAAGTTATCGGCGGAGGCGACCTCTCGCGCCCAGCCTTAATCGAGGCCATGGTGCGGAGCGGGAGGAACTGGCACGCCGTCTCCTCCTTCAGCGAAGCAGTTATGCTAGCAAAGAGGGAGGCGGACCGCGTGAGGGAACAATCCTCAACGCCGCAGCAGGCGACAATCCGGGCGTCGGGGATCAAGAGACGTTCGACGTTCTGTAGACGTCGAGTAAGGGTATCTCGCCACCCGACCAGAACCAGACCCGAGCGTACGGCGCTTAGCGTTCCGCGCGCGCCTCAAAGAGCCAATAGACCACCACATACGGGGCCCTGTAGGGCAGATGTTCAGCCGGGGTTACGGGGTAAGCGCAATGAGGCACCGCGACCTCGGCCCTGGGCAGGAGAGGAAACGAGATATCGTCCCCGTTTAAGTGTAGGAGAGCCATGCTTCGGCAAGAATGGATCGGCTAATAATAACTTGGCCTCATAAGAAACCGGCTTGTAAGAACCATAGCGTTGTACTTTGCCATGTGAATGGGATTACCAGATTCTTCCCCTTTTTTTACCGGGCGAAATTCCTCATGGGCTTCCTCCTCCTAGGAAAAGGCGGAGGGGTATCTTTCCGGCTAAAACCACTCCGGTGTCTCCTCGCACACGCGCATTGTTTCTTCACCAGAACCACATTCTTCCGCAATCCCACACTGTTTCTGGCCTACTCAGCACCGCGACCTCGGCCCTGGGCAGGAGAGGAAACGAGGGTTTTTTTTGTCATTAAGAGTCTGAATAATAAAAAAAGATTGAACCCGTACCAAGTCCGGGTGGGTCGCTAGTTACTAATAAAAAAATCTCAACAAGTTTACTAACAGAATATAAAAATTAAACTTTCAATTCATTGAAACACATGAACAAATGAAAATTTAAACATAAAAACATGTATCATCATTTCCACTACAAGAAAAAGTAAAACGTTTCATATTTATATTAATGCATATTTTCTCCAATGAACACAGCGATTTCAGTGAAGCTTTCGTTTGCAGCGTTGAAAACAAATAGTAGACTTTAAGCAAGTGAACTATTTGATATTTTCTCAGCGAAACAAAACGAATAGTTTAAAAAGTAAACCCGTTAGTCCAGGTTCCCAGGTTTTGTTGTAGACGGAGTTGGAGTTGGGAGTACTCGTATTTCAGAGTTAAAAGAGGCCTCTTGATAAATAGAAGTTTGTGGAAACTGGCGTTGGAATGTTTAGTGTTTATTTCGATTCGGGATCTGTTTTAGTGGTAGGTAGGTAGGTAGGTTTGAAGAATTTGTAGGTTTGTAGGTTTGATGACTTAAATATCGTCCCCGTTTAAGTGTAGGAGAGCCATGCTTCGGCAAGAATGGATCGGCTAATAATAACTTGGCCTCATAAGAAACCGGCTTGTAAGAACCATAGCGTTGTACTTTGCCATGTGAATGGGATTACCAGATTCTTCCCCTTTTTTTACCGGGCGAAATTCCTCATGGGCTTCCTCCTCCTAGGAAAAGGCGGAGGGGTATCTTTCCGGCTAAAACCACTCCGGTGTCTCCTCGCACACGCGCATTGTTTCTTCACCAGAACCACATTCTTCCGCAATCCCACACTGTTTCTGGCCTACTCAGTCCGGGCCTCGTCTCCTGCATCCTCCCTCGTCATCCTCCTAATGAGGTATTTAAGTACACCGTGCATCACCTAAGAGGCGCCCGCCGACATCCGCGCACGCCTCCGCCTTGGGTCCATCGAATAGGGAGGGACTTACCGGATCCTTCCCCTCATCCAATCCCTACCTAATCCCTAAACGGTCGGCAACGCACTCGTAACTCTTCTATGGTTGCGGATGTTCATGAGCGGCCCTGATTGCTTACCATCATGTAGTCCGAGTGCTCGTTGGCCGTCGTATCACATAAAAAAAGTTGCATACACAATGTAATTGTCCACTAAATAACAAAGTACTACTTCTATCTTACCTTAAACTCAAAAATCAAAGTGTCTAAAATTACTTTGTATTTTAATTATGTTTTATTTTTAATTGAATAAATCCTTAAGGCTCTTTTAAAAAAATACATTCTAACTGTTTTAATATAAATAAGTATATAAAAAATGGCTATTCGTTATCCTAAATATAAGCGGCTACAAAGAACAATAGAGCAAGAAATTCCGTCACCTTGTCAATCAACTTGAACAGGTTACAAACGTTTGCCTGACAATACTTAGTATTCCACCGGTTCCAGTAAAGTGCCAAGTAAATAACAAGCAAGACTTTGAAACACGTTTATTTTAAACATCAACAAACAATTTAACTGAATTTGTACGCCTAGATCTTATCAACCTGGATTTTCGGATAGTTCTGTTGATCGAACGCCTTCGTCTTAGTGCTGGACCGCGGTATTGAAATAGACTGCGTTCTGGACTCAGCCTGTTTAAATCTGGGCATCTGTAAAAAGTCAGACTTATTAGTTTTTATAGCCCTATTATTAAATGTATTTTTATTTTGTATCTTGTTAGTTTTATCTATAACGTGGGAGTGAGGTTTTGAAGATTATTTTACAATAACCTTTGATGCTTAAATCCCTAATAACCCACAAGAGGCTGGCAATGCACTCGTAGTAACTCAGTTGGTATAACAGGTGTCCATGAGTGGCGCTGATTGCTTACCAACAGGTAGTACATCTGCTCATTTGCCTATGACAAAAAAAGCAAAGCTGTTGCTTACCCAAACTAGAGATTTTAGGTTATGTTGGCAATTGATCAGACTGATTATCTGTGGTCAGCGCTGTATTTATACACCTGCAAAACCAGAGATTGATCTTTTGCGGATTTGAGGTTTCGGGATTAACAGATTGGGAATATGGAACGAATGGGTCTCAATTGCGGAACTACAATAAAATATAGATAAAATGAAATGCTCTTAGCTATGAGATATTATGCTCGTATTGTCGGATTGCAAGTTCTAGCAAAAATTCTTTGGGATCATCGATCACTAATAAAGAACTAGATACACAATCCCATACAAAAGTTCGCTTCAAAACTGTCGCCAACTGTATTTAGGTACTTATACTTGAAATAAACATGCATTAATGTAAATTAAACCTTAAATGCAACTCATAGAGTTGTTTTTACAAAGTGATGTACAAAATCTTAATACTTTTTGCGACCGAAGCTCTTGACAAACATAAATCATAAAAAATTGAACCATATTCGCATGTTTTTAAGTCGAATTTACAAAGTGTCAAAAATAAGCAATAAAATTTAACGACTTCGGCTCACCGCTAGGACAAAGAATGATTGAAGTCGAAATGTCTTGGAAAAAATATATTTCTTTCGTATTTTATAATTTATCAAAAAAAGAAAATACGCAAATTAAAACGCATTACTTATAGTATTCTTTTCTATAGGTTTGTTCATTTATTTACCAATGAAACTAATGCATATAGTTATAATTCTTTTTTATTATTTTCGTCCTCCTTAATCCTTTCTATTCGAAGTCAAATAAAAAAGATGTAAAATAATAAAAAGAATATATATCTAAAGTAAGTACTGAAAATGTTGGCGTTATTGTTGTCAATTTTTCATAACGCAAGGGTCTAGATGAAAGCTAAAAAAAAAAATTCTTTACTGCAGTTAAAATTAAATCCATTACATATGCCTATTCCATATTTTAATAAACACAGTAAAGACGTATAATATTAAATAAAAACTATTTTTTAATAAAAAAATCAATAAATAAAATTAGAAACAATAGCGTCTCGACTAAACGGAACAGAATCAATCCACGTAAATCGAACAACTTAAGTGGTCATGCTAGAGAATGATTTTAAGTTTAGTATAAGTGTCTTTATAAAATGTGTGCATTATAACCCCGGTTTTTGAATACGATTTCATTTGGAAAAAGTTTTAAAGTTGATTTCTTAATAAAATATCAATATTTAAAATAGAATGATGACAATTATATAATGATAATATTATTACTTAACGAAAATATGAAATTCCATCCTTTTTTGCATCTTAGATGTGTGTTTTTTGCATTTTTTTAACGAGCACTGAGGCGTGTTTACCGTCGGAGCATTCGAGTGGTACTAAACTAAAACTACACCGCGATGTTGAGTTTGGTGGACTTTCAGTTAGGACATTTTGTTGTCACTGATTGTGTATCTAGTTCTTTATTAGTGATCGATGTTTGGGATACTATTTTTATTGTTAAGGTCACTTTCACACAAGAAAAAATATTATCCTGATAGAGGAAAACAAATATCAACCGAAACAGAAACTGTTCAAATTAAATAGTACATCAATATTAAAATGTACACTTCAAAAAGATGATTTCCATAATTTTATCGAAACTAAATGGCTAGAAACCGATTTTAAGATTACATTTCCATAAGCTCTGAAAAAGGGACGCTTAACCTTTTATGGAAATAAAGTGTCCTTTAAATCGTGGCCTGAACAAATAGGGAAGGGATCTCTCTCACGGGTAGAAAACAGAAATAATGTTGTAAGAACTATTTATATTATCACCGGAGCTAAAGTGACTTTTATGAGGCGGTGTTAAAAGGTTTGGCAGTGCAGAAACAAACATGATATGGCGACTAAAAACAAATACAATTAATTGTAAATAAAATGTTTAAAGTGCGGATCAATTTGATGTACTTAGTACTTATACTTGATATGAATTTGATGTATTTTTAAGTTCTTAAAAAGTATTTTTTAAGTTACAAGATTTTGTTATACAAATTACTATAAAATATAACTATTTTGTTTGATAAATAAATTTAACACCAGAAATAGGAATCAGCTATCAAAAATAGTATTTCTTATGTTCTAAGCTAAGATTGTGTCAATATTAGTTTTTTAAAACTCCTTCTTGTTCTACAGTGAAGCCTTGTCTTGCCTTGTCTTGACTATCAAAAGCAACTTTAAGTGAAGAAAGTGACCAAGCCAGAAATCAGAGGCTTTCTACTATTCTAAAATCACTCGATCAATGATCTAAAACCTCGTCAACTTCGGATAGTATATCTACCTATGTATCTAAGTTATCCAAGACTAGGAATTAAAACCATGATTGGTGAAGGTATATTAAAAACTAGCTATTGCTACACGGTTTCACCCGCTGCTCGGCTCCCATTGGACGTAGGGTGATGTTTATAGCACTATGGAGCATTGTAGCTATCTATCAGTGAAGAACACATACAGGATAGAACATTGGAAATCCGACTAACGGTTCCAAAATTACCTCCCACATACAAACTTACAAATTTTACCTCTTTATAATCTTAGTATAGATTAAAAATCACATTAACTTACTTATAAATCTCATTGGTAATGAAGTTATCGTTCTTGCACCTCGTAGTCCACAGGGACCAGTACTGGAAGCCGTGTTCCTCCATGATCTTCAAGGCGCATGCTGTGTCATCACGGATGTCATCGTCTAGCAGAGCTGTGTTTGGAATAAGATGAGGATTAAAATTATTTTTGTCTTCCATTTCTGTGGATGCCGCAAGAGCTGACTGAGCGATATCCTATCAAATCGCTCTTGTGTCTCTATAAGTGTAAGAGGAGTGTACTATTTCAATGGACTGCCACAGGGGTTGGTAATAGCGATTATGAATTACTTGATATACCAAGATTTTTGGAAAATATTCCTCTTTTCCTCTTTTCTTGTGCTTTCTCCAGCTCTGAGCCTAATGAACTTCAATGGATTATTGCGCTTGCACTGATAATTCCTCTGATCCAAGCGACGCATAGTGTTCCAGTCGCGGCTCAAATCTCCACACAGACTGTGTGGAGATTTGAGTTTGATGATGGACTCATCACAGATCGAGCTCAATGGGATTGATGGTCAGCTGAGATTACGGGGCAAGCGTAATAAGGTTCATCAGTCTTGGGCTGGAGCAGGAGAAGAAAAAGGGTTGTTTTTAGCCAGTAAGTTGTTCCAATCATCGTCTAAAATTGATGGGGTTTCGAGGGATGGCGCTGATTGCTAATCATCAAGTAATTCGTCTGTAAATTCTAATTCATATATAAAACTCGAGAAAAAAATATTATTAATATCCTAAAGTACAATCCCAAATATCCACAAAATTATTAATTAAAACAGAAACACGTTGCCAGTTATCATTACAAATACCTATTCTATGGAAACTTGATAAATCTATCAATCTATGCACGCGCGTGTGGAACGAGAGATAAACTAATGAGATTCATTAATTTACTTCGTAAACAGATAAATTGAAATAATGTGTTGCTCGAATGCTATTACCGCGTATTTCATCATAATCAGTCTTTTAACCGATTTAGTAGAAATGATGATGCGGAGTTTTAAAACAAGATAGATAGGTGTTTCTTTTGTTTGGAATATTTAAACTTATTATTTACAATATACGGCAGATTATAGGCAACTGACAGTGGCTGGATGAAAAGAACTGAAGACTGAGATCAGTGGCGTACAATTGCAGAGGCGACGCAACTTCACCTTCAAATAAACGGGGTGAGCTAAATAAAACCGTTTAATAAGAATCCCGTTATGACTTGACACTAGTAGAGGGCTTTTTAGGCTATTACCATAACTAAATGTTGTATGTCTTACGATAATGACTATTCATAAATCAGTACTTACATTTTACTATTTTCTAAAATATAATAGTTTTTAGCATAACAAATTCACATACAACCCAATTTTACAGAAAATCATCTGAAGTCTGACCTTCTTAGTAAACCGAATAACATTTGACATCTTTCCAAATTTTTCAATCACACAATTCCTACGCAAAAGTATTCATACACTCAACCACAATGTTACAAAAACATTTAGTAACAAAATCTTCATAATAGAAATCCGAAAGCTTACGAAATCAAATAAAGTAGAGTAATGCTCGTAAAAATGTTGCTTAACTTCCCGCCACTACAGAATCCTGATTTATACTTTCCTACTTTAATATTTCCACTCGAGTGGTACAAAGATAACGCGGGACCTACCATAGGATTTCGATATCACTCACATACTCGATATGAATCGAAACTTTCGAGTATCAGAGCGTGTTTTGCGACGCCACTTTGATTTACAACCTCACGATAAGCGAGATCCCCTAGCCATATTTTGAAGAAGTGCCAACCTCTAAAAAATAAGGCCGTTCCGTCTTTATGTTGGTGAAATTACCTACGTAATACAAATAGGTACTTAAGCTTTTGTTGCCGTCCTCCTTTTATGAGAACAAAGGAAATTTTCGTTACCATGTTGGTTTAAAAGCATGAGACAATATTATAACATATGAGCTGTTGTCTGGAGTTCAAAAATTGAGTTAGGGAGAATAATCTGTTATGTATTTTTAGATGAAAAGCGAGAATTACTTCTACCAATTCATAAGTTTATACCCCAGACATTTATATTTTTCATTTTTGGAATCAAAGAAAAAATTCTAAAAAAAATTCAAATGATTGAGGATTGTGCAAAACTGACAAAAATCATGTTCATATAGAAAGGGCCATCGACGAGAATCATGTAGGGGGATTTTTTTTATTATTAAAGTCAATAGCAGCCAAATATAAATAACTTTATAAAATTTAAACCGAAATTAACATGATTTTTTTATTTTGTACTTCCCTTGACTTTCAATCCAGTTACATTAATCATTGCCACAGTAAAAAAATCCAATAATCATTCATTTTGCGATTATATTGGCAATTTCTCTCTAGAAATGACTTAGGACCTAACATTAGTAACATAGAAAGCAGAAAACATACCTATTAAACATAAGTAGGTCAACAAATTCAAGTTCTTAAAATCAGAAATATGAAAACGTTTCAAGTGGACTTGAATTTCATAAAGATGAAGACGAAGTTATTCGCTCTCTTGACCTTTCTGCTAATAGAAAAATTGGAAAATGCTGATCTTTAAAAGTGAAAAACTACACGAAGAAATCTAAGATAAAAAATGAAAACAAGTTATATAGAAGAAAAGCCGATAAACACTACTGAAAGTTGGGGCCCCTTCTACTTTTCACCATGAGAGGGTATCGTCATAAGAATATGGATATAAGGTACCGCGACTTCGGTCTAAAGTAAGAGAAGGAACGGGGGGTCCTTCGCCAGTAAGTGTCCTGGGCGAGAGAAGTCATTTCATGATTTTGTCCTCACAAAAAGGGGCCATGTTTATCAGTCTCTTTCAAGCAGTTCCTTAGTGCGTTGTCAGAACACCCACAATAAGGGAAGGGTAGTGACCAATTAATTCTACTTTGTATTCACTACACGGTTTCCAAAGATCATTAGTACCACACAAAAGTTAAAGATCATAACCAAAACGTCAAACAATACTTTGACCGATGCCCATAAAGTTTTGATGCGGAACGTGCTCCATAAATTCTAGATGCTTCGAAATGTTTGCTACATCGTTGACAATTTGCTACACTGTAATCATGGCTTACACGATCACTTACTTTGTATATGAAATTATTGTTGCAAACATTGCAACTTTCATAATAAAGAAAATTGTAGTATATTTCTGCTATAATATTATGGTTTTCAAATAGTTTAGTTTTAACACAGTATTTAATGAATATTGCCTATACATAGACATTTTACGAACTCTCTCTTTGCCATAATTTGAATATTGCTTTTAATTTGAGATTTTTTTCACTTAATTCAATGACGCGTTTGGACCTGACGAAAGTACGAGTATTTGTTTTTTTTTTTTTTGAGGGTGAACATCATCAAGTTACTTCTCCTGCCCTAGGTAGGACGACAGGGAGTCTCAACCTTTTACTGACCCCGCAGCCCCGGCTGAACATCGGCCCTATTATGCCTCGTTTGTGGTGGTCTATTCAATCTCTGAGCTATCTTATCTTACGCTACTTGCTCTTTGCTCCGGTCTGGTTCTGATCAGACGGTGAGCTACCTTTGCTTCGAGATCCGCTCCCACGGTGTTCGACCATTGCACCTCCTCTTATGTATTTAAGTGAAAATTTGTAAAAGCAATTCACTGTGTTATTAAACCTTAAGTTTTGAGTTGTAGTGATTATTTTATTCTCACCTTCACATTTTATATTACAGCGTCCACCGCGTTTGCCTTCTTTACACCACTCACTGGGTATCTGAAAATAAATTAATTCTTAAGAAACGTGTTGCTGAAAGGTAAAATTTCTTATAATTATTTATGTTTTATAGTATATCATTTACAGTATTATTTTCTTGCAATTGCAATAATGATTAATGTTAACATATAATGTTTGTAGTAGACAGACTTAATAATCAATCAAATATCAGAGGTCACTTATTCCACCCACACGCACGATTCGCCTACAGTTTTATTATCTGAATCGCTAAGGAGTGGAATTCTTTGTCGAAGACTATGTTCTCCGAAGGGTATCTGGGTGTCTTCAAGGCCCGAGCGAATATATTGCTTATAGTTAGGCGTGCTCCATCATAGGTCGCATCATCGCTTTCCACCAGGCCTGATAGCAGCCTAATGCTTGCTCATTACTAAAATGAAACCCTGCATCTTTGAAAGTCCGGACATCGTTAACAAAAGTAGTAAAACCAATGATATTATAAGTATAATGGCATAGATAGGCAACATAAACAACATTCGATTTTGAAACCGGCACACTTATGCACACATGAATAAATCGTATGATACACGTTAAAGTGGGATGGCATGATTCAATAATCACGAGTGAAAAAGAGACAAATATGAAAAAGTGTGGCTAGTTAGCCATGTTTTAATGTATCAGTTGCTGAGCGCTTGTAACCTATCTACACGTTTTTACTTATAATATCATTGAGTAAAACGGTGAAAGTAGTATTCAGTTTACCTGATACAATCCATAAGCCTTCTTGCCATTTGATTTTACTGTAAGCGCAGTCGTTTCTCTCTTACTCACTTTTTCTATCAAACATACCCCTGAAACAAATGAAACAGTAAGTTATACCTATAGCATAATATTGCTCAATAGAAAAGATGCCTTATTAAAAAAGAAGATATTTGAATCTTAAAAATTATGTTAAATAATAAGGTTCATGTTTCAATACCCTTATTTTTGAGTAAGTTCTGTTTTCCATTAAACAAAAGTGTGGGAGAGCCATGCTTCGGCACGAATGGGTCGGCTCGACCAGACCAGGTGATACTACGGCCTCACAGAAAACCGGCGTGAAACAACCACAGCGTTGTGTTTCGCCGTGTGAGTGAGGTTACCGGAGGCCCAATCCTTCCCCTCTCCCAATCCCTCCTTAATCCCTAAATCTTTAAATCTATTATCCCTAAAAGGTCGGCAACGCACTTGTAACTACTCCGTTGCAAGTGTCCATGGGCGGCGCTGATTGCTTATTATCAGGTAATCCGTCTGCTCGTGTGCTGACCTATTACATAAAAAAAACACGAGAAGATTAAATATTCTCCGTACTTAAAATAATGTTTATTCTAAAGTGATAATTGAATTATCCATTCCAATAAACTGATTTTCATTCTTTTGCGTATATATATATATATATCTAAAAGCTTTTTAATAACAAATCGGTACATACAATACATTGATACTAAGTAGATATTATAAGTAATATGTCCCTATAACGAAACCCCTCAATATTTCAACAGACAAAGTTTGTATCTGACCTTTGTAGTGATCCCTGGCAACCCTCTGTTCGCCACTCATTGTCCATATTAAATACGGAACCGTTTATTAATACGAACAATTAACTAGCAGACAACTGTCTAAAAGGTCGTAGGTCATTAACACGATATTTTCGAGGTCAAGGGCACGCCATTATAAATGGGAGGAAGCGAAAATTCTTGAATAATTGTGGAATTGTAGTCAATTTGGTGATGCTCTCCTTCATTCATTTAGTCTTCCTGAATTCCTGACCTTCGCACAGTATAAAAGAATGCCGCTTTCACTGTCCCCATGTATGCTTAAATTTTTAATCATGCCCAACAGAACTTGATGTGGTTCATTTTAATTGATAAGGTGAATGAATAGGAATATTATAGTATATGTTTAGTAATATCAATACTGATGATGAAAACATTTATCAGCATTGCCGCAGCAAGCTAGAGCGGGTCGCTATTTATCAATGTTATATACTATATAAGTTACATAGTCATCACTTATCAATTTCAATGTACTGTGGTCCCAGAACGGACCAGGCAGTAAGAGTCTCTGTGACACTTAACGCGCCTCATCCACGGCGAGAGAAAATGATTTTGCCCCCCAAAAAAAGGTGACTACGCAGTTATTGTAGCCGTAAAAGTAAAATAAACTTCTTAAAATAAATAGAACGAAAATAAATAAAAGTTACTATTATTTTTCGAAACAGAATATGTATTAAATAAAATAAACGAAGCGCAAATACAAAGGCTTGGCTAAATACACACAGGCCAAAATGAACCTAATATTTTAATTTCAACTCAAGGGTGCAACGAAACCTACGAATTGTATTGAACATTTATTTTATCTCTCAACTTAATACTACAAAAGGACAATTGAGGGATCAATAGGCAATGTACTTATATCTTGATAAAAGGGCTCTATATAATCTTAAGGCCTTCTCTAACAAAATACCCCTTTCAGAAGTGCTTATAAATACAAGCCAGTCTGTGCCCTCGGGGTGTATTTAAAACTAAAGTTTCAAGGTCATCAGCCTTTTTGAAGCATCCCAAGGTCATTTTTGTGTACATTGCAGAGTTATCTATTGTGAGGTTTTTCAATAGATGTGGGCTTGTGAAGTTCTTTGTATGTGTTGTGTTCGATGTCTCGTTTCAAGTATTTATTGTTGTTTTTGCAGCCAGTGTGTTGGAATAAAGTTAAGGAAAAAATACTATACATTTTTTATCTTGCCTTATATGTTTATATACCTAGTTCTGGATGTTCGATTCCTTTAATACCGATGGTTACTTCGTTTCATTTCTCTTTTGTTTTTTTTTATATTTAAAATCAATGACTTCTCCCGCCCGTCAGGAGAGAGAGAGAGGAGTCATTGATTAAATACTACCCTTTTCTTTCTCCTATTGTAAGCCAGGGCCATGGTTCATCTTGGCGCTTATCCGGCTTGTAGTTCAGCACGGTAAAACTGTTGACTACTTAGTTGGTTTATCTCTTCGCTGACTAAAATCTAAATATCCAATTCTAGTAATACTTGTTATCTCTACAGACCGATCAAAGATTTCGACATATTCATAAAAAACCGCAACTAATTAACGCACAATTCCCACGCTCATTAATCAGACTTGGAATCCCAGAAACCATGTTTAGATGTTATGTCGGAGACACATTACTGAGAATTGAAAATTTGATTGACGCAGTAGCTGGAAAACTGGCTGCTGTGCAACGTGTCGCGAGTTCGATTCCCGCACGGAAAAACACTTTGTGTGGTACTCAAATTGTTGTTCAGGGTCTGGGTGTGATGTGTATGTGAATTTGTATATTTTTGGACAGGCATAACGAATCTATAAGTCTTATTTTGTGTCATTTGGTTTGATTTGAATGACACTAAAATTAATTTACTAAAAACAAATAAGAGTAGAATTTACGTAACGTTAAAAAATAGAGCACCTAAATTCAGAAAGCTTTTACGAAATTTAAAGGGAATCTATGTTTATGATATGCAATACATGCATACATAACTTGACTTCATCTGCTTAAACAGTTTTAAAAAGTTTCTAGGAACTGATCTCCTTCAACCAGTAATCCTACGTTCACAAAGTGCATGCATTTACCCTGAAACGAGGGAATATTTCATAGTTCTAAGAATGAGGCGCTTTAGAGTCTCCCCAACAACCCAATCGGTTAAGTAAGATATCTTTAATGTTCATAAACATGTAAACAGTTTTGTGTGATAGGACGACAAACCATCACTCGTACATCAACACCTGAAGAGTTATGTGGTTGTTAGCCTTTTTGGTATTAGGGTTTTGGAGATTTAAGGGCTGCAGTAAGGATTGGGGGAGGGAAAGGTTAGCGCATCCAGTAGCCTAACTCACTCGACGAAACAAACGCTGTTTTGCTGTTCGGCACGAATGGGTCGGTTCGACCGAAGTGATACTACTGCCTCACAAAAAACCGGCGTGAAGCAGCCACAAAGTTGTGTTTTGCCGATATGTGAGGTACCCCAATCCCTCCTTAACCTTTGTGGTTCTCTCTCTGGTTTTAGCTCCAAATAACGAATCCACAGTTAGTGCGCAACGCCGAGTGCGTTGCGCACTAACTCCTCCGTTGTTGCGGGTGTCCATGGGCGGCGCTGATTGCTTACCATCAGGTAATCCGTTTGCCGTTCCATCACGTACAAAAAACATTAATTTGTTGCTATCATTCTGATTATCTAGCTGAGATTGGTTAATAGCAAAAGATAAGACCGACAAAGTTTCCATGGTTTTGGAATTATGAAAATATTTTTGGAAATCCGCGCCCTGTTAACACTATTTATAGAAAAATGTTCTAGATAATTCCTCATTTTAATTACCCATCTTTTAACTATATTAATAATAATATTTATTAGAAGGTTAGTCAAATTCAGGTAACACAGTTCCAAGAACCCTTGATTTTTCAAATGGCATTATTTAGATTTTTTTCTATAAACATTTTATTTACAAATCCAAACTTTACCTCCATAAACTTGACCTTGGGCTCTTATAACAAATTTCAGCAGAGTATACATGTTTTATTACCTTAGAGCGCGATTACTGGTCAGTGATACTTAAAATATACACAAACCAGAAGACCAAACTTCAAGTTAACTTTAAGTAAACTTTGTTAACTTGTGGTTTATTTAGGAGTTAATTGTAATTGAGTTGTGTACATTCGCTTGACCTTTGGTTAATTGTATCAAGTACTTGTTTTGGTACTGACTTACTTCGTAGAAATATTTTGACATTTGTTTTTGTATCTTTATCAAATACAAAAAAAACTCACTAAGTATACATCTTCATCACACCATAAGTGCACACCTCTTCCAATATGAAGATAGTGTCATTAAAAAACACGCTTGCTCAAGTCGGATTACTGATTTGAAACTTGTCAATTGTAAGTTCAACTTTGTCCATGAAATTTTCCTTCACCGTAACTTCTTTAGACTTAAATTCATTGAGCAGAAGTACCAAATTATCAAGAGCCGAATGCCAATACAGTGTAAATCAATGGTGATTACATTGTATTGGCATTCGGTTATAGACTCCGCACCATAAACCTTTAACTGACAATAATATACAAGCGATACCGTGGCCTAGGCCTGGAGCAGAAGAAGGATTAGGGAAGGATTATTAGACAGTGAGAATTTGACACTCCCTTTCGCCTTACTGTGGGCGAAAGAATGAGGGTATAGTGATCAAATAACTGATTACTATCCCCTACCAAAAATACTGGATTTTTTGATATTACTCATAAAATTGTAATAGTAACTCATTAACAACTGGCCATAAACGACACATTTATTTTAAAAAACGTACTGGCTTATTAAAAAAAAACGAAAAATTCACGTTAAAAATGTAACAAATTTTCTTTAAAAAAAAAACTTTCGTTACTACTAGAAATGAAGTCGAAGTTGAAAAACTCAATTAATAGTCCAAAGTTTAGCATAGATTTGTGATACGCGGTAAGTGCAATACTTAAGTCACGTAGCGACCTCTATTAAAGTATTTTGCATACATTAGAACATTATATTGTTTAAACACGAAACTTTAAATATTTTATTTTTCAACTTAAATAGGGTTTACGCGCATATGATTAAATTAAAAATTCAAAGTCAAAAATGATAAAGTTCTCAGCGAATAACATAACAAAATCATATACGTATATGTACATTCGAATTGAGAAACCTCCTCAAAACATTTAAAGTCGGTTAAAAATCGTACGAACAACTACTGAACCGAAGCCGAAGTCTCTTACTCAGATTTTAGTAATAAAATAAGTTACTAAGAAGTGATATCACACTTCCCTTCGTGTGATCATCATTGTTAGGATTGGGTGACGTAAGAATAATTATTTTTAATATCAAGGAAAATACCGGGCCAGATAATATGAGTCGGACTAGTTCCCATAGCAACAAGAAATATGTTTTAGCAGTAACATCTATACTAATATTATAAAGACGTAAAATTTGTAAGTTTGTATGTAGGGGATAATCTTTGGAACCGCTGGTCGGATTGCCAAAATTCTTTCACTGATAGATAGCTACAATTTTCCTGAGTGCTATAGGCTATAAAACATCACGCTACGATCAAACGGAGCCGAGCAGCGGGTGAAACCGCGTGAGAGTAGCTAGTGTTTTATAAATAAACTCTTATTTCTCTCATTTTGGAAGTTTACAAGGGGGTTTAGTCACTTTGAAAGTGTCTCTTCTGCAAACTATACCCGTAAAAAAAACATTCAGAATCATCAATATATTATTGCGGGTCACTTAACTATTTGATTACTTAAAGAAAAGGATTACTCAAAATAATTTTCTCTGTCTTCTTTTTGTAAAATCTTGATGCAGTTCACATTATAGGTACATCAGCTAATCAAGTTTTTTGTTTTTTTTTGCCACTCGGCAATAGAAACATAAATAAATAACATCATATACCAAACTTTTAAATTACCTAGTAAATAAATCTTAAATCCAATTATCCATAGTATAACTTAAAATATAAAATATATGTATACTAGGTAATTTTTAAGTTAAATTATATGCTCTTTATTGGACATGATAATAAATATTTTGTCTGCAGATCAAGCTTAACGACATGTTAATATCTTTTCCATTTTATGCAAACTAAGGTTCAACTGCAATGTTACGTAAATTATGTTTTATTCTGTATTCTTCGTTCAAATTTTAAATATGACATTGATACTATTTAAAAAAAAGAATACGTCAAGCAAATTTAGCCATAATGATTCATACGTACTTCTTTACGATGAGCGTAAACATTCCTACATACATATTAAATTTAAATAATTGTCGAGACTAGAATATAAAGCAGTATTTATTCCACGATTCTCGTTTTTAAAATACTTATATAATAAGGTTACTTACATTGCCCCAAAAACATATCATTTGGCATTCCAATCTTCAACAGTTCTCTCACCAACTTACATCTTGTTTCAAATTTTTTACCACTGGCCACATTCAAAACAATACAGATAAACACAAACACACGTGCACTCCACATGACTCTATTCATATTTATGAACGTAAATATATCCATCAATTATCTTATTATCATGATTATAACTCTTAACATCCTCATCTTAAAGAATATTTTGCATTGAACGGATTCCAATGTCAAATGTTAATGGTTACATGTAGAGTATTTTCCGCGGCGTATTTTTTGCATTATTATCCAAGTTGTAAACTTGTTTGACCTATTAACGAGTTGTTCGTTTGTAATATGTATGGTTCGCATTTGATTCTTCTCACGTGTACAAAGGAGGTTAAAAATTGTACCAGATTTGTTTTTTAACAAAATGTATTAATTCTAGTAAAGTATGGTTTAAGAATATTAAGTATATATGTATGTACTTATTCGAGAGATATATCTTTTTCAAATTCTGCTTTGTTTAATGGGTACATCACCGTCTCAAAAGATTGTGTTTAATTAAATAAATAAACAGAAAAATATACTCACAAGTCCCCAAAAAAGTTTTTTTCATCCCTTTTAT
Source organism: Spodoptera exigua (assembly GCA_902829305.4). NCBI lineage: Eukaryota > Metazoa > Arthropoda > Insecta > Lepidoptera > Noctuidae > Spodoptera > Spodoptera exigua. The sequence continues at coordinate 6,301,296 of LR824625.2, read as the reverse complement.
TTGAGACAATGTTTTCGCCAATCCACATCTGGTGAACTGTTTACTTTCACAATAATCACACAAAACCAAGGAGGTTACAAGTAAAATTAGAAGGGCGAACCTCATTGTAAGGTATTCTGAATTTAATCTATAAAAAAAGTAAAGTGACAGAATGGAACGAACACTAAATGTTCTATTTTCAAATTTTACTAGTCCACCATTTTGAATAGAAATAATGTTTAGCAATGAATTAAAACATAACGATATTGTACTTTATATTGCTACCTTAATTCGCCTGTCTATAGAAGTACACAATTTCAAGTGTCTATAGTTTTATATCCCTTTTTGTTAAAGGTAAAATGAGTGAGACGACAGATTCAGTATCTTCAAGTGATCGTCTTATCGTTAGAAAAAAAATCCCGCTTACGTCTTATACAACAAACTATTGCGTGTTTTCTGTCTTTATTTTCCTTGATGGTGTAAGTACAGAAGAAGGGCGAATGTACCTACAGTCTGCATAACTATTTTGTTTACAGGTACGAAAATAAGTTCAGCGCGCTTCAAAGAGCCAATAGACCAGCACACAGACGGAGCCCTACAGGGACGATGTTCGGGGTCTGCAGCGCAATAAGGATAAGGGTCGAGGGGAAAGGGGGAAAATTAGTCAGTAAAAGTCTGACTCTCGACCTCTCGCTGCACACTCACCGTAGTGTCTATTTAATAACTCAATGTTTATTTTGCATGCAATTGCATTTGTAGAATTGTGCAGTGTTTCTAGTTAGGGTTCCAGGGCAAGCGCAATCTCGTCCCGAAGCAGGAGAAGGAAAGGGGAGGCTTTTAGTCAGTAAGAGTCGGACACTCCCTTTCGCTGCACACCGGGCAAATAAAAAACATTTGATAATTTTCCCCTCAGAAAAGGTTTCTCTAGTTATATATTTTACTGATCAAAAAGCCTAATTACAAACCTCCTCTATCATTCAGCAGGTTGGAACCAAAAGACAGGAGAGGGTTTATTTATTACTATATATGTATAGTAGATTGACACCCGGTTTCTAAAAGGCTTGTCAATGCTAAAATTAACTAATCTCCTGTTAAATCTCTTGTCAAGTCATCTGATTGGTTGTTGATAATTGAGTCAACCAATCAGATGACTTGACAAGAGATTAAATTGATTTTAACATTGATCGGCCTTTCGGAAACCCGGTGTGAACGTCAAATAACAATCTGTCATTTTTGTCCAAGCGATGCACTTTTTGTCCTATGAGAAAGTAACAGATGTGGGATTGTTGATGCAAGTCCAATAACCACTGCTCCAAGTAGGAGAAGTAACAAGTTAAACTTCAGTAAGAGTCTGACATACACTCCTTCTCACCCAGAACGGGAGGAGTCATAGGACGATTTTTCTACTTAATTCATCAAATCCTAAGCGAACGCCGGCGCTCACGCAACTATTGTTCTTCTATTATGTCTCGAATAACCATGATTGGAATTATTAAAGGGTCATGGTAGGCCAGAGGTAAGGGCGCCCGCTTCTCAGGCAAGTACTAATGTGACGTTTTCAAAGTTAAATGTGCTCTGTATGATTATTTAGACACTACTGACATACGGTGAAAGAAAAATCGTGAGAAAACCTGGACTTATGATTTAATTATAAGTTTGAAATCGCCAACCCGCCTTGAGCAAGCGTGGTGATTAATGATCCAACCTTCTCTGTGTGAGAAGAGGCCTTTGCTCAGCAGTGGGCACTTAAAGGCTGATGATGTGATGATGATGAACCATGATTGAAAGGTTAAAAAAAGGGAATAACACTTCTGACGTCACATAAGTATTTATTAAGTATCAGTTAAGGTGATGAAAGACAAGCATATGATGATTCACTCAGGTTATCGTGTATCTCCTTATCAAATGTTTTGATAACAATAAGTGACAAGTTTTCATAACATAAGATAAGTATTCTAAATAAAGATTTATCGGAATCTATCTTTTTGCTTCTGACTTCGCTTGATCACAAAGGACGATTTAAAAAAAAACACTAAATCTTCAACATAAACATATCATTATATTAATTACGCCGTACAAGCTATGCCCGTTCAATGAAATAAATTAGTGCGGTTATATTTCGCAATTCGGCAAAATAATAACCGCGCGCATTTGTTGTTTTCTTTTTTGTGCTGTTTGGACAGGCTCTTGGATTTCAGAAACCTAGAAAAGAAAGAAAACTAACTCAAACAGAAGAAACTTTCTATTTGTGTGATTATTTTGGTTTGAAATGCTTTTTGCTAACCGATAGACAGCTCGGTTGGTGCGGTGGCTGGGCAACTGGCTGCCGTGCAACGTGTCGCGGGTTCGATTCCCGCACGGAACAATTTTTTGTGTGATCCACAAATTGTTGTTCCGGGTCTGGGTGTCTTGTGTATGTGAAATTGTATGTTTGTAATAGCACCCACGACACAGGTAAAAATCCTAATGTGGGGCAACGTTTTAAAAAAACAGAAAAACGGAACAGATTTCCACCAGCAACGCATTGCTTACCATCAGGTAATCCAACTGTTCGTTTGCTGCCATATCTCATTAGTATAATTATGCTATCTCCTGTTTAGAGCAACAAGATAAGCTCACCTCCAACTACTTCTTCAGGAAATTATCAATAAAAGTGTATGTATATATATTGTATGTTTACAACGAATATGTCCAATTGACGTCAGATAATTTGATTGCTCTTAAGTGCCACTCAGTTTGAGATAAGAGATAAGACACTATCTCTGAAGTGATAAATTACAATTAATTATAATTAGGTACTCCTCTATAGAAGACAATGATTAATTAGAATTATAAATACACTAATTTCGCCTGTCAATTACTTGCTCATCAGTATCTGGAGTTCAAAATCCAAGCCAGATAAAGTTCTGTTGTATCTTCCGAGATACACACAAAAATAAAATATTTTTTAAGAGCTTACTCAATCTGAATTTGGCTAAGTATGAGCCCTTTGTGTTACGTGACACTAGTCAAGCCACCTCGCCTCGCCCCGGTTAATTCTTAAGTGAATAAGCCGTTTAACATTCAGAATTAAGATAAACTTGCATTATTAGCTTTCATTTTGGCGGTTTTATAACGAATACCTTTTTTTCGTGATGGGAAAGTTATCAAATGACTTCTCCCGCCCAGGGTAAGGCGAGACAGAGTGTCAGACTCTTACTGACTAAAAACCTCCCTGTTCCTTCTCCTGCCCTGGGCTGAGGACGCGGTGACTCATTGCGCTCAACCACCGCCGCAATTCCGGCTTTATATAGAATACCTTAAATTGGACTACTTATATAATCCTTAAAGATTTCATTTTTTAAACAAAGTCCATTACAAAATTCGTTCAGAGAATGACATATTACGCAAAAAAACGTGACCTCACAACACAGTTTCGTACAACATTCACAGAAATCAATCGCTTCTGAAAATTCTAAACACGAGTAGGGTTAAAAATAGTCATCTAATGCCCAAATAGGTACGTCTGTTTCCAAAATTCAATAGCAAATGACTTATTCGTGAACACTCCAAAATCTATATCGGGTATAAACTAACTTACACATAGAAGAAGCCTTTTAGTACGTACACCTACAGCAAGCCACAATTTCTAAAATTAAAACTCTCCCGATAGCAAGCAAGCATGAATTGCGCTAAAAACTCCACACATTTGTAAACTAAGCAAGTTATTCGTACAATTTGTTAGAACGCTTTCAAACTGGCCAACTTTTCACTCGGTTGATACACGATCTCTTTGCTTTGATTAGCTTCGTTCTATTTTATAGTTTATTGCTCTATGTGGGTTAGAAACTGATTGAAAACCTACTTATTAGTTTTGTCTTCAATGTTATTTTCTCTGTGTAGTATTTACCTTACATAGTAATGAAAAAGCCGTAATATAAAATTCAATCGCTAAGTTTGCTGAACGTAAATTTCAAAAACAGCTAAACCGATTTCAAAAATATTTTATTACGTAAACTATTGTTAGGTAGAAAAAGTTTCTGATGAAAAAAGAGAAGCCCGGAGTACAAGGAGTAAAAGGCTAGGGTTGGCAGCAAAGCCGCTCAAAACCTAGAAGAGGCTTTAATAACTGCATTTTCGAGACTGTGACTATATAAAGAGAAACGGTCCCATTAACAATATATTGGAAAACTCGTGTTATCTTTACTTTGTTAGATATCCTTTTTATATATGTAACTAGCTGTGTAACTATTGGATTTAGTGTAATAGCCTCATAAACGTACTATCCAACCCAAAAAAAAAATCTATATACAAACTAGTATAGATTGTATTACATGTAGTATAGATAAATTAGTGATCAGCCACCAAATCGCCTTGAGCTAGAGGGACTGGAAAATACTCAGATCTTAACCAAACTTATTTATTAAAACACAAGCATATTTTTGGTTCAAAATAAAAAATACCAACGTCCCAAATTCACAAATCCAACAAAACTGAAATTCGAAACACAAAAATTAATAAAATTCCCAACAAAAATCCGAACGTGCCCCGTTTAATTCGAAACGCGGCCAAAGCCGGTATCTTAAAATGCAAATCTCTTACATTACGAATGAAAGTTAAAGAGCAAAAGTCTCTGAGATAAAAAGTTTTAATTAGAAGACGCGACGCGAGACACCTGTACTCGGATTTGCATAGAGGAATTTAATCCTCCAACATTTATCTAATCAGGCTTAATATTTTGAGGATTATGGGATATAATATCTCTGCCTGTTTACAGAAAGACGTTTGGATCGAGTTCTTGTTGCTAAGAGCCTATGGCTTAAGACTCAGTCAATCGAGAGAATTGGATATGTGAAAATTTAAATTAACATCGTCAGCCTCCAATTGCTCACTGCTGAGCAAAGACCTCTTATCACACAAAGAAGGTTTGAGCATTGATCGCCAGACATGCCCAATGTGTTTTGGCGATTTCAAACTTATAAGTCTTGGTTTCCTTGCGATGTTTTGGATTACCGGGTATGAGTAGTGTGCAATAATTGTGGACAGTATGTAGACATAGCTCGGTAAAAGTCACTCTTGTAGTTGTTAATCTTCGAGTTTCACCACTGGGCCACTACGATGGTGTGAAAATTAATGTTAATGAGTTTAATAATGAAAAAGTTTTTATTTGTCGTCTCGGTCGACGTTGATTAAATGAATGACGTGATTAGTCATGCAGTATGATGGTACTATGCAGTTGTTGGATGATGGAATTGTCATTTTTGTTTAAATTCTGCCAATTAAAAAAGTACAAGATAATAAAAACAATGATAACTACTAGGAAACGGCGGGAAGTATCTATTATGGCACTATGTCGTGACTTTCTTGGCACTATGTTTGATAGTGTTACGCTCAGTTAACTGAGAAACTTCGAGAACTTTGGAAGTCGCGATCTTACCCGATGGAGTACAATATTTGGTGGTAGGGTAAATATTACTATTTGGGGGATTATCGACAAGTTTTAGTAGGTAATTGTTAAGACTTTTTCACACTCAATTTAAATATTCGAGTTTAAGCTTTGGAAGGCACCACAATTCGAGTTTAAGCTTTGGAAGGCGAAGCAAAAACGATTCATTAATAATATTATTAAGTATATTATTAAATTGAATAAATGAAATATGTTAATAAACTACACAATTTTTCATATTAGCAACCATTTGTTCAATAATTGATCTTCCTTCTTTGAGGTTTTATGTACAAAATTTGTAAAAACAGTGATAGTAATTCAAAATTGTGGAATAGCCATAACAAACAGAAAATGGGCGTCATAATCAAAGCGTTGTGTTAGTGAGGTTACCGGCGACCTAATTCCTATCATCCAAAGGCTTTTTTTTTGTGAGGGGAAAATCATCAAACGACTTCTCCCGCCCAGGGTGAGGCGGGAGAGAGAGAGTGTGAGACCCTATTGACTATACCCTCCCACTCCCCCACCTCGTTCCTTCTCCTGCTGAAGGTCGAGGCCAAGCGCTTACCCGGCAACCCCGGCTATCCTCAAAGGGCTGGCAACCACGGTAATCCACCAGCTCGGTTGCCACCATTATAAATGATATCACATATCACTTTAACACTAGCCAATTCAATTAAAAATCCACCTACCACAACAATAACAAAGTTACTTTTCCTGTACAGCCGTTCCTATTGTGTTGAGACTACACGTCCTATATTGTGCATCCAATAACTGGTTTAGTAGCAATCTGTTTGCGCCTTACAACCAGCATCGGATAATCACAGTATCGCATCTGTGTCCTTTGTCAAAGCTGCATACTGGTGTTCTATAGATATTTACGTAGTTATATACTCGTATGCACAGCGCTTCTTGTGTGGATTTCTATGAAAATGTATGTTGCGTTTTCGGAATCCGGCGAGTACCTACATGTATAGTTATATAGTTAGTATTTTCCAAGTTACATTTAATTTGAATTTAAACTTCCTTTTACACAACAATAAGAAAAGGTTATGAATCTTTTTCTCACTTACCTTCAATTTGAAATACAAAAACGGGCTCAATAGTGTAGACCTAGACTAATAAATACCTTTTTCGTAATAAGGCCGTCAAAGTTATGGAACACATCGTGGAGAAACTTACAGATCAAGGAGGTCTACTCTCTTTCTTCGAAACGAAACTTTCGGAAACGAACGAAACTCGAACGAAAGAACGTTGACGACCCTACTCTGTTTTATTTTCGGACACGCATACGAAGTTCGGTCCAGAGATAATTTTCGTGAACGAATGTAATTGTGTAGGTTCTTTATAATGTGATTTATGGCAAATTACGGTTTTTACTTAAAGTTAAAATTACAAATTCTTTGGCTGTTTCTTTGAATTCCACATTATCTATGTGGTTTGTTAAACTATTATTTATAATATTCCACGCAGAAAATAAAAATATATTTATTTTTGACGGAATTGTAATTTATCGTGTAATTTATCATCGTTACTTTATAAAAAACTCTTTTACAGACATTTATAACCGACTAATTTAAAGAGTACTATTTCATGCCAAGAAAGGGTTGTTATGTATGACGACCAAAAATGGCTGTATTCGGACCGCGCACGACATGTGTCAAAAAATTAATGTCAACAGATTGTTTATTTTTATCAACGCGAGTTAATAAAATATACTATAAAAGACAATAAATATATGTGGAGAAAGGAATTTTATTGAATTGTATAAAAAATGGATATTATTATAAAAACAGGTTTTGAATATTATAAACACACAATCATTTTCCTATCCCAGACTGTGCTAAAATGTAAAATTGGTGTTAGCAGAACATGTGAGGGATGTGGAAGAACAAAGAACTAATGCGAATAATAATATGGCTAAGTATGTGTTAATATTGATTGTGTTGTGGTGGAAGAAGACTGTGTGACAAAGCGAGTCGAAGCTAAATGTGCAATTATCTACATTTGAAAAGAAAACTGTCGTTGAATTTGATAAAAATGTATGCAATGTTAATTACTTAATATTTTTATAAAATAATGTAATAGAGTTAAAACAAAGCCATTCATATTACACTTATGTTCAGTTACAAATGTATGTAGCTGGGATGACAATGTGTGATATTTTTATTTTGAGCAGTATATGGTAAATAATGCTCATTTTATGTTAACTTCATATAAGTAGATACTTTGATGTGTTACAGTAACGATATTGTTTTAATGTTATATAAAATGCTAATAAGTTTTTTAAAATTATACTTCTTGTTATATTTGTTCTATTAGAAAATTGAAATTTATTTTAAAAGGATAATAAGTTTTAAATTTTTGTTTAATAAGTGCATAACTTTAGGAAATAAAAATCTGTTATTTTTTTAAGTGTGTTTTTATTTACTTGCCCTTTTTTACATATTTGTGCCGCGATCGGTTTCTTTACCCTTTCCACCCACTTCGCACGTTCCGAATAATCGAAGTACATGCAAACTAATCATAACAATAAATTATTATTATTATTTTTGTTTGAAAACTTTTCTAAAATTTAGTTTCTCACAGCTCTTCAAATAATAGGCGACTGTCCTACAAACTCTAAGTCCGGAATTTGACTTAGGTATATTAAGTAGATTGCGCAGGCAGCGTACACGTTCTTCACGTAAAAGAGCTTCGATTTAAAGCATTCTTGTAGCCATTTCAAACAATTTTCATACAAAATCCACACTAAACGAAAATTAAAAGGTAACACTTTTGGTTTCGTCAATTTGAAGTAAAAAATCCGAAAAATCGTCTGTCAAATTCAAAAGTTCGTTCGGAGCTAATAAGGATTAGAGTAGGTTCTAAATGTCAAACGTCTTCGTTCGAACGAAATTTCGGAACGAATTAAAACCGTGGTAGGAAACACGCGAAGTTTCGATCGAAAGTTCGTTTTTCGTAGAATAAGAGTAGACCCCCAGGTTTTTGCAGTAATTTTACATTTGAAATTCTTAATTTAAAAAACGACGATCCCGCTGTAGTCACCTAAGTCATTGATGCTCATTCTGAAATTGCTGTAGTATTTACCGATGATAATGACATTAAATTTTAAAAGAGGTGTGAAGAAACCTCTTTCGTTTCACCCTTGCACACCCTGACAAAAGCACCCCCCATAAAATAATTTCATTGGAACTGTACCTCAACCTTCTAAACGCGAAAATAAACAGCGTCATCAAACACAAATACGCTAAATTGAATTTAACCCTAAAATGCTACAATATCGTGGTTTGTAAACAAGTTTATTCCCTTTGTTCTTAAGGACCCGCCCAAAACTTGTTCGACCTTTGAAATGATCTGATTCGTGGAACGCTTTAAAACGGGTTTGTGCAAGGCCTGCAGGCGAAGGGTTGTAAGACATTGAGTCAAGAAAATCAAAATCTGGTTTGAAGTTGGATTGGCGTTTTATTGTTTTGTAAGAAATATTCTAATTGATTTTAAGTATCACGAAATGAAATCTGTTTGGTAGGGGGTTAAATTCATTACTTAACCTTAATAGTGGCCACAGTTTAGATTCTTTTTTTGTCAGGTGAAAATCATCAAATGACTTCTCCGAGAGTGACAGACTCTTACTGACTAAAAACCCCCCTGTTCCTCCTCCTACATTTGACCGAGGCCGCGATGCCACATTGCGCTTACCCCTTAACCCAGGCTGAACATCAGTCGTAGGGCCCGGTCTGCGCTGGTCTATTGGCTCTTTGAGGCACGCGCGGTACGCTAAGCGCCGTACGTACGCCGGTCTGGTCAGGCGGCGAGCTACCCTTACTCGCCGTCCGCAGACCCGCGCAAGTGTTCATATTTTATATACGTTAATGTTTTTTAGTATATGGATGAATTGACACGCGGCAATTCATCCATATACTAAAAAACAACACTACTACTACAACGACACGACACACGGGATAGAAATATAGTTTCGTAATAAAAACCTATATTCAAGACGCAATGTGAATACAAAACATTTCTTTAATTAAATATTCCAAAAAGGCAAACAGCTCGGCCCTTTTTTCCAGTTTTATGCAAATTCCTTAGATCAACGTCGAAACGCCATCAAGTCTCAATCTCATTGAATATGCAAATCGTCAGGTAAAATTGAAAATGCCTTCCTATCGTCCATTAGTCCTGTAAGCGGTCGCGATGGGACCCACGAAACTCGGAAATTTCGGGTTTGTAATCTTCGTTAAAAGATTTCCTGTTACCAGTATTGATTGAGTTTAAATTTTCATTTTGTTTCGAGATGAGCAATCAACGAAGTAACGGATCTAAATTGGCTTAAGATAAAGCGCATTTGTTGCTGTGCCTTTACAGCAATAAAGTCGCTTATTGAACTGTCAGATTAAATAAATTACTTATCCAAACTAATATTATATATGCGAAAGTAACAATGTCTGTCTGTCTTTTCTTCACGCCTAAACTACTAAACCGATTTGTGTGAAATTTGGTACAGACATACTGTTATACAGACATGCAGTTTAGTACTTGAGAAAAGACATAGGATACTTTTTATACCAAATATTTGCAGGAAGTCACAGTTCCATACGAACGGAGTTGCGGGGAAAAGCTAGTTTCTTTATTAAATAACATGTGCTCTTCAGTACCTTATCTAAGTCTCGAGGATTGAGTATTTGTCAATCCTACTGTAGAAGAAAATACAACTGCCAAATGTGGAGTTATAGGTTGAGTGAGATCTTGTAACCAATTTTTATAAGTATCAGAGTGATTACTGTTCAGAATATGGCATGTATATTTTACGTTGTGGATGATGCAAATAATATGTAATTTTAAGAGTGCCATGCTTCTGCATGGATGTTGCAGTTCAACCGAAGCGTGTAGAACCGAAGGTTTCACGTGTGGGAGAGCCGTGCTTCGGCACAAATGGGTCGGCGTGAAACAACCACAGTGTTGTGTTTCGCCGTGTGAGTGAGATTACCGGTGGCCTGATCCCCCCCCCTCCAATCCCTAAACCTCCAAATCCCTAAACCCCATTTTTTTTTTTTTTATTTTTTTTTATTTTTTTTTTTTTGTGAGGGGAAAATCATCAAATGACTTCTCCCGCCCAGGGCCGGGCAGGAGGGAGTGTCAGACTCTTACTGACTAAAAACCCCCCTGTTCCTTCTCCTGCTCTGTGCCGAGGTCGCGGTACCTTATTGCGCTTACCCCGCAACCCCGGCTGAACATCAGCCCTTTAGGGCCCCGTCTGTGGTGGTCTATTGGCTCTTTGAGGCGCGCGCGGAACGCTACGCGCCGTACGCTCGGGCCTGGTTCTGGTCGGGCGGCGAGCTGCCCTTACTCGCCGACCGCAGGCCCGTACTTACGGTGGCCGGAGATCGTCCCTCGATCCCCGACGCCCGTAGTGTCGCCAGTTGCGGCTGCTGGGGCGTGAGGAGGAGGATTGCTCCCTCACGCGGGCCGCCTCTCTCTTTGCGAGCATGACTGCTTCACAAAAGGAGGAGACGGCGTCCCAGTTCCTCTCACTCCGCACCATGGCCTCGACTAAGGCCGGGCGCGAGAGGTCGCCGCCGCCGATCACTTCCCTGAGGATACGGCGGTGCTCAGCCCAGGCAGGGCATACCGCTACCGTATGCTCCACCGTATCCTCTAGGTGGTCCTCACAATGACGACACTCGGGCGTTTCCTCCCGCTGAATCCGAAAAAGGAACCTACCGAAGCTGCCGTGCCCGGTAAGCACCTGTGTCAGACGGAAGGTGAGGACGCCGTGGCGTCTCTCAAGCCACTCCTCAAAGAGGGGTCTTACCGCTGCTATGGTAGCGTGCCCGGCTCTCGGTTGCGACAGTCGCTGTCTCCACTCTGCCATGAGATCTCGCCGGAGCTCATTCCGCCACGCACTTATTTGGCGCGGCAAAGGATCTTCGCCCCGGCTACGCGCGTCTGCGCGCAAACTGTAGACGCGCGCGAGCGCCTTCGCTTCTAGATCCCACGGCGGTGATCCGGCAAGGAGGTTCGCCGCCTCCCCGGAGATCGTGCGATACCCGCGGATTACTCGTATAGCCATGACCCTCTGGGACGCGACCAGCGTACGAGCCGGCCGCCGCTTCAATTTCGGCGCCCACACAGGGGCACCGTAGAGGGCCATGGATCGCACAATCCCCATATACAACCTCCGGCAGGAGGCGTTTGGCCCCCCGAGGTTGGGAAGGAGCCGCTTGAGCGCGGCCCCAGACCGTTCTAGCTTAGGGGCCAAACGACGAAAATGCTCCGTGAAGTTCCATCGGCTGTCGAGGACGAGACCCAGGTACTTCATCGCCGACTCGACGCCGATGGTAACTCCTCCTGCCGTTACTTGGGACCCACCTGGAGGTGGCGCGCTCCGACGGCCATAGAAGCACATGGCCTCGGACTTGTGGAGCGCCACCTCGAGTCCCAACTGCCGGATCCTTGCAACGACTGTCGCAACCGCTTGTGACATCAGGTCGGCCGCCGCCTGATGCGACCTCCCGTTCGCCAGCACCAGCGTGTCGTCAGCATAGCAGACAATGCTGACGCCGCTCGGGAGGTCGGTGCGTAGCACCCAATCGTACCCGATGTTCCACAGGAGAGGTCCCAGGACCGATCCCTGTGGGACACCGCGCGACACCTCTCGCCGATTCCACACGCCCCGGTGACCGGGGTAGATGACACATCTGTCCGTCAAGTAAGCCTCGACTACACGACGGAGATAGGCAGGCACCCGGTGGTACCGGAGTGCCTCCAAAATGCAGCTCCAGGGCAGCGAGTTAAAGGCGTTGGCGATGTCCAGAGACACCGCCACGACGACTCGCCTCCCGGCCAACGCTGTCCCCGTCGTGAGGTCCCTCACGCGCATGATGGCGTCCACCGTGGAGCGCCCTCTGCGGAAGCCGAACTGGCCGTCCGCTAAATCCGGCCCCCTTCCAGACAGGTGCCCGACGAGGCGGTCTGAGATTATCCTCTCGAACAGCTTTCCCACCTCGTCGAGCAGCACAATGGGCCGGTACGCGGACGGAGAGTCCGCAGGACGCCCCGGCTTCTTCACGAGGACCAGGTTACCCGTCTTCTACGACAGCGGAAACTGGCCTCTCTCCAAACATGCGCTGAACAGACCAAGTAGTCGAGGCCTGAGAGCCTCCGAGGCCAGGACCCAGACCTTGGCATGCAGCCCGTCAGGTCCTGGGGCGGTATTCTTGCCGCTCAGCCGGCGCATCGCCACTCTCAAATCTACCTCGGTCACTTCCGGAGCGGATTCGTCGTCGTCGTCGATGTAGCCCGCATTGGGCACCGCAGGGGGCGGGGGCATAGCCGGAGGCGTGTAACCCATCTGTGGTCGGGGGAATAGCGCCCCAACCACTTCGTCCACGACCTCCGGCCGGAGACTCTGAGTCAGTGGGGGCGCCCAGGTGCGGAGCTTATCACGCACCATCCGGTAGGGGCGTCCCCACGGGTCTCTGTTCAGAGTCTCCAACATCTCCTCGCGGGCCCGATCTTTGGCCCGCCGGATCTCCACCCTGAGGGTGGCCTTCGCCGCCCTGTACTCCTCGTATAGCTCCGCCTCTCTGGTTTCGGCGTCCAGAGGGCGGAGACGGAGCCTGCGGTGCCTGGTGTATCGGCGTCGCGCTGCGGTGCACTCACCGCGCAGGTCTGCCAATTCCTGCGACCACCAATACACCTGGCGCTTGCGTTGGCACGGTCGGATCCGGGGCATCGCCACGTCGCACATCCTTGACATGGCGTCCTGGAGCCATCTCGCCTCCTCGTTAATGTCGGCTGGCCTGACCGGTGGTATCACCCAGGCCTGCACGACTGCGGCTTCCAGGAAAAGCTCCCGGTCCAGTTGCCTAAGCGCCCAACGCGGGCCACACGGGGCCTGTCTGACTGGCGGGTCTGCGGACTCGGCGGAGACGTCGAACCGTATATACCGGTGGTCCGAAAACGTCTCCACCTCCTCCATGACGCGCCAGTCAACAACGCGCGATGACAGAGCGGGGCTAGCAAACGAAATGTCCACCACTGACTCGCCCCGCATCCGTACGCACGTGGGGACAGAACCCCGGTTCAGCACGACTAGGCCTGTCTCCAGAGCCCAGTCTTCGACCATCCTTCCCCGGACATCAGTGAGCCGGGAACCCCAAGCCAAATTCTTGGCATTGAAGTCCCCGAGGACCAACACGGGGAGGGGACGGAACCCGACGACGACGGTGACTAACTCCCTGAGGGAGTTGTGGAACTCGACGAGAGTTCGGTTCGGAGAGAAGTACACGCCCACCACGGCGATCTCTCCGAACCGAGCCGCGACGCAACCCCTGCCTCGCTGAGGCCCTTCGGGGGTTGGGGTACCGGCGGCGGCCGACGAGATGATGGTCACCGAGCCGTCCAGGTCTGACACCCAGTGTTCCCTGGCTGGAACGAAGTACGGCTCGGAGACCACAGCAACATTTATAGACCACTGCGCCATGCTCTGGAGCAGGAGATCCTGAGCAGCGACGCAGTGGTTGATGTTCGCCTGGAGGAGGCGTAATGGAGCCATTATTGGGTATCCATCACGACCTCCTCTCTGACGGCAGCGGCGACAGTGGGAGCGGTGGAGGTGGCTAAGGGCCTACCTTTGCTCGTGGGCTTGGTGGGGGGGGAGCAGGTTTTGCCCCCAGCCCGGTGATCGGCCGGCTTGCCAGCCGCCGCACATACTACGCAGTGCGGCGGGGCGGTACAAGCGCCGGCCCTGTGACCGGGCTGACCGCAGCGGAAGCAGCGGTCGCTGCGGTCCACCTCTGAGGTGCATTTGGCACCCACATGATGGCCAATGAGGCAGCGGAAGCACCTCAAAGGTCGGGGTTCCAGCAGCTTCACCTGCGCCGAAACCCAGCCCACCAGGAGCCTTTTGCCCTCTGCCAGCTTTTTGGCCGCTGTGACGGGGCAGCTGACTACCACAGTCCGCAGCCCCGTATTGTCCGGGCGGATAGTGCCTGCCTTGACCTGGTCAGCAGGGCACCCCCCCGTCCTGGCGACAGCGGCCGCCACCTCATTCTCCGTCACGGAGTCGTCCAGGCCCATGATGCGTAGCTCCAGGCATTTGGTGGGCCTGGACACGCGAGCTTCGTCCGCCGCAATGCACGCCCTGAGCCTCTCGGCAAGGGCGTCAGCGGACGGGCCGCTGGCCGCGCCGGGGACCTCCAAGAGACGGGCTCCAGTGGCAGTGACCTTCACTGCGAACCCGTCGGGTGCCCCAAACTCCGCGGGAGTTACCGCCCCCTTCAATTTGGCGAGGACCTCGCCATACGTCACCCCCTTTTTCGCCGCGTCCGGCTGTAGTGTGATAACTACAGCCGAAGATTTTGGGGCGAGGAGCATTGCCGCAGCGCGCTTCTCCTTGCGCCGCTGCTGTCGCCGCTGCCGCTGCTCCTTCTTCCGGAGCTTCCTCCTCTCTTTGGCGACCTTCCTCACCTCCCCCGCCACTTGCCACTCGCTACCAGCACGCGACTCAGACGGCGGAGTAGGTGCCGATGCGGCTGGGGCTCCAGCCGCTGCTCCTCTTCGTCTGCGGCTCATCGGCGCAGGAGCCAGCGCCGAGGGAGACTCGGGCGCCCTCGTCGGTGACAAGGCTGGCGGCGCTTTCGCCCCCTTCTTCACCGGTGCGCTGGCTTGTGCCCCACGGCTGGTTGGCGGCTTGGGCTTAGCCGCTGCGGCAGCATACGACCCGGCTGCGAGTGGAGGTCGCAGGAGCCTACCCTCCAGCACGTCGAAACGCTGCTGGAAGGCGGCCATCTCCCGCCGCATAAGGCCGAGAAGGTCGGCCTCCGCTGGCTGCGCAGGTTGGGATCGGACTCCCCGAGCTGCGGCGAGCTCTGTTTTGGCTGTCCGAAGCTCAGCCTCCAGGGCAGTATTGGCAGCCACCAAGCGGGATAGCTCCCGCCGCATTCCAGCCAGCTCTTTTTGCATAGCGGCCATCTGCCGCTCAGCTGAGCCCGGCTGGGATACCGCCGACATAATAGCGGCTTCCGCATGTTTAAGCACTCCATTTCTGCCAGCCTGGGTTTTTTGCCCAGCCAGCATGCGGAGTGCTTCCTTTACTTGTAGGCGGAGGCTCTCAGCGCCGCCTACAGAACCCTCACCACCGGAGGTCTCCATCTCCGAGGAGTCCGAGGGGGCAGCCTTTCCCAGGGCGCTCCCCTCCGCTGCCAGCCGCTCTGCCGGCTCGGATCGGCTCCCAGCCGCCCTTGTGGAGCCCTTCCCCTTGCCCCTACCCCGCGCAGCCGTGGGGATTTTGGGGGCTGGGGCCTCCTGCTCGTTGGAAGACGGCTCCAACCTGGGACGTTTAAAAACGCCCCGGTCTTTCTTGTGGCGCAGCGCGATGCTGACGCCAGACAATGATGAGTCGGACTCTGAGTCCGACTCCTTCCTGCTAGAGGCACGTGCACACGATGCATCTAGCGCCTCGGTTATATTCGCAAGCGAGCTGACCTCGCTTGCGTCCTCCTCACCGTTAGGT
This sequence comes from Spodoptera exigua, assembly GCA_902829305.4. NCBI lineage: Eukaryota > Metazoa > Arthropoda > Insecta > Lepidoptera > Noctuidae > Spodoptera > Spodoptera exigua. The sequence continues at coordinate 6,285,376 of LR824625.2, read as the reverse complement.
GGATTTTTATTTTTATTTTTCTTTATAGGCATCTCCATTGAAGTCCCACGAGTATGGGGGAAATAAGAGGTCCGCCCAGGGAGAGCCCCCTGTCCCTGGGTAAGTGTAAATTTGTCTCCCAACTAGGAGGTCCACCGGTCCCCTAGCTGGGGGTGCGCTCACGACTGATCCTACTCCTCAGCCATACATACCCTCGCCGCGCACCAGAACTTAGTATTGGAGGAATTTTTTATAGAGGTTATCTTCCTCGCGGTCCGGGCGGTTAAGCCAAGACCCTCGTCCCGGTCCGAGTCATAAAACATGACCATGATCTCTTCCCGGATTACGATATCGACGGGTGCAGTCGGGCGCAGCTAGTGCCCCGATGCTACTCATTGGCAGGGTGAGTGCACAACGAGCGCCGCCCTTGTTTCTCCGCCCCGCTCTCTGCTAGGTTCAGAGAGTCGTGCGGAGGAACGCCCCCACGGAGGCGTGGACTCTATGGCAGCATAGAGCCGATCGCCTCTAGAACCCGACCGGGTTCTCCGCCCGGCCAGAAGTTCGCTGCGGGCGACAGTCAGTCCAACCCTGTCGCCATCCCGTTAGGGAGACTGTCGCCCGCACCCAGGGTGCACCACGGGGAGGTCTTCTGGCATGCACCCCAATCCCTAAACCCCATAAGGTCGGCAATCCTCTCTTTATTTCTGTTGGTAATCTGATCTTACAGAGATCCAGCGTGATTGAGGCTACCAGAGGTCCAGTCCTCACCCTCGCCCCTATCCCAATCACCAAATCACCAATCCTTTTGATTCCCCAATCTCTAAAAGCCGGTAAAGTACCCATAACTCAAAAGCAGAGCATTTGTACTCAGATGTCCATGAGTCTCAATTCAATCGCAATTGTTGATAGCCTGTAACAATAAGAAAAAACTATTTTTCTAATATTATTAAACATACAACAACAATTTAAGTGTTGTGGGTACTTTAAATTATTAAATATTAAATATTCTTAACATTTTCCATCTTATATCCACGAACAATACTCTGAGCACACAAGGAAGTAAGCCCCATAAACGCATACAATATTTTGTCACCCTCTTTGAATAAACTACGGAACAAAAATAGGAACTATAACAGTTGACAATCTTGCTTCTTTATTGGATATAGTGGCTGCGTTTTCAACGGGCTAGGAGTTGTAGTCACAGATGTAGATACTTAAGTGGAATGTGCACTCTATTTTTTGTGCAATAGTAAACAAAATGCTTTGCTGGTCACTATGAGTGACACTGCATCTCACCAATTCTGTCATAAGGCTCATGTCATATCAAGCAAGGGTGAAACCATGTTACAACAGAAAGAAATCGGCTCGATCGGAGTGATACCACGGCCTCAGAGTAAAACAACCGCGTGAAATAACCACAGCGTTGTGTCTTGTATTTTGCCGTGTGAGGGATGTTACCGGAGGCGAAATCTCTAAAAAATCTTTTTCGGAAGTTCATGCTAAAATTGCCGTTGCCTGAATTTAACGCCCATTCCATTGAAACTGTTGTTTACTTAAACTACCAAATATTATTTTTCAACCGGTATTTTACCAACCTCAAAATCGTAAACTGCTCTAAACACCCTAACAATTAAACGCTTAAAACATGTAATAGCTTCTTTTTCAAAAATATATCACTAGCTCCTGACACGCGGTTTCATTTGCTGCTCGGCTCTCTTTGATAGTAGCGTGATATTTTATAGCATTTAGAAACATTGTAGCCTCTATCTATCACTGAAATTATTTTAGAAATCCGACCAGCAGTTCCATATATTACGTCTACATACAAACTTACAAATAACACATTTTACCTCCTTAGATGACACAGCTAAGTCTGAATCTAACCTGCATTGACGACAATTTTCCTATCCCCTACAAAAAAAAATAAAAAATAACCGCGACTATCGAAACTATGGTAGAATAATCAAAATTACTCACGTTTCCTACCCTTTTAAAGCGTAATAGACATAACAATTCAGCTGAAATAACCAAAAGTTACGTTATCTACTAACTTAAAATCAAATTACTGTATCGCTTCCATAATCTCTAGTTCCTATATAAAATCATCAAGTGGAAATAATTAGGGTTACTACAAAAACAATTTGTGGTGCATGACTCCGAGATATTCATCCGCTGGTCATTTGTTTTGTCCGCAGTTCCAACCCACTCGGAGCTGGGAGACTTTGTTTTTTAATGACCAACGAATTATGGAAGCGTTGCATTTTTAAGTCGCGTTTTTAAGACTTATTGTGAAGCTGTATTTGGTTGAAACTAATGTTTAGGTTTTGTTTTATAAATGCATATTTTCTCGAAATAACTTTACTTTTATTTGTTCACTGAAAACAGGGACTAGGTATCATCGTAATAGGAAATAGCATTTAGTTTTATTAAAATTTTACCCTACACTCTAACTTCAATTTTTTTTACATTAACATGTTACACTTGCACAGCAGCGAGATGCTTGTAGGATTTCAGATTCAGTATTTTCAAAATTATATTTATTCAATTTAACTCTTTGTATGTTTTTCTTCTTTTATACATTTGTATTCACAACGCAATAAACGATTTATGTTAAGCTTTTATATGCCCAAAGGCAGTGAAACAGTTCACTATATAATACCTAAAGCCCAAACCACACTATTATTACCCTTATTGATAAAAAAAATACAGTCTACTATTGGTGAAACCAATATTCAGTCCCATTAACAGTAACGTTTCGAACTCCTTTGAGTACTTGAGGTCCTCTCTCAAAAGGTAAAATGGCGTCATAAAACTATCTACAAATAAGGTAAGTGTCCTATAAAACACACTGGCACCCAAACTAATCGACAGTACTGTTTTTGCAAATATTTCAAATACTAACATTCCAAAAGTTACTTCATTCAACTCACACAGGCTGGCGTTAAAGTGAAAAGGGTCTGCTCAATTTCCGCTCATCGTCAATGTATCTTGCATCCCTCTCACACTAATTAGAAACTGCACACGTTAAAACGAGAGGTGTGACGTGTAGTTTCAGGGAGATGCGCTGTCAGAAACATTCCCCATTAAAATAGTTTCAGAGTTACTTGTCGAAAATGTTCAAGTTAGCGACCGAATTATTTTACTTTATGCTTTACGTTGTATGCTTAGGTTAATCGCTCTTTTAACGAGAATTAGCGGGGTTATAGTAGAAAGAGATCTTTTACTACACACGTCATGTAGGTACTTTCAATTTGATCCGGTTAGGATACGTTTTTATTCTAGCGAGCTATGGGTATAAATAAGACGTGATTGATACATATCTTAACGGTGGCCCAGAAATGAAGACGACCGCTTCTGCTTAGCAAGTTCGAATGCGACATTGTGACAGTGTTTGTGATAGAGTTCTATGCTCTTTCTAATATTTTCTAGACATGACTGACCGGATGACTTCTGGGACCGGTAGAGGGCAATTGTGACGATTGTGGAAAACTGGTGCTATTTTAATAACGCAAAGATCTTGCGAACAAGAGAATGAAGAATAATTAATATTAGGTTATTTAAATGTAACGCGATATGGAAAAATGTGTGTCCGTAAGTAGCATTACAACAAGAAACAAATTGACATATATTAGACATAGCGAAAAATATTATACTTGGTGCAAAAACTAAAAACTTTATAACCGTTGAAATATAATATGCCACTAATAGCTAGCTTGCAGTTTAATTTAATATTTCCGGACCAAAATAGTTAAGAATTAATAAATAAAATTAATATGTGTTTGAATCATATACGAATAATATTAAAGTGTGTGGAAGCGGCATGAAATGGCTTGTCTAGAGTGATACTACGGTTTCGCAAAAAGCTGGCGTGAAAAAACGCTTGCGTTGTGTTTCGCTGAATGAGGGAAATTTATAGGATGCACTTGCATTCCTTCAATCCACAATCCTGAAATCTCTAGTTCCTAAAAGGCTAGCAATGCACTTATATCTGCTCTGGTGTTGCAAGCATCTGTAAGCGATGCCTATTTTTCACAAGTAAAGGTCTAAACAGATCAATCAGTTGATCGGTCGGGTATTTGGTTGTCACTGGCTTCCGCGCAAAAAATATTTTGCGTCACCCAAATTAGAAATCCGAAAATATTTTTGCTAATATTGCCTTGATTAGTACTTTTAACGCCCAACCAACGTGACAGTTAAATTTAATTACGAATCAATAAATTAATGGCAAATATTTCGAAGGTTTCCGATACTAAGTACAATCATGAATGAAATTAATTTTCATAAACATTTTTATGTCTTCATACATCCGCTTTGAAGTCCTTTGCTTTATATAATTAGCTTGAGATTTTATGGAATTTTTATTATAAATGTACATTTGTTTTTATTTTTGTCCGAAATGTTTCTTTGGTATTGATGGTATATAGTATTTTTCCTTTAATAATTTGGTCGATACTAACTGCCATACTCAGAGACGTTTAGTGATTACTTAAAGTATTCCTTGGTTATTTTGTTCGAAAAACAATTGCCATCCGAGACCTTAGGTTACATGAGTAACAAAGAAAATCTCTACTAGTTTTAAATGACAACAGAACTCTCATTCATAAGCAGCGGCAGCCGTGATGTGGGGACGTCCGTCGGTCACAACTTTCAACTGTTTTATTTGATTGGTCGGCAGACGAGCATATGGCTTACCTGATTGTTATAAATCGGCACTGCCCAGGGACCATGGACCAAACGAGTTACGAGTGCGTTGCTGGTCTTTTAGGGATAAGGTATTCCTTTCTAAGTAAAACAACCACAGCATTTTATTTCGAATCGTGAGTGAAGTTACAGGAAGCTTATTCCTTTCCTCTCCTCCTTAAATTTTCTAAACCCTTATACCGAACTCCTTTGTTTTTGCGGGTGTTTATAGGCGTCGGCGATTGCTTGCCATGAGGTAATTCGTCTGATCGTTAAACTTCTTAACTTAACTTTAACTTAAAAATAATTCATATTTTCTTTTCATTTACACATACAGTTTCATAATATACAACCCAAACCTACAAAAAACACAGTTTTTAACGCAATCTGGTTCCAAAAAGGACTTTTCCGACGAAAAACAAACAGAATGCCGTAAAAGTCAAATGAAGTCTTCCCCAATTAAGTTAATTGCGTTTTGTCGACAATCGCCTAACGTTACTGATTGCAAACGTTCACTTTATGGCTCTATGAATTGTAATTACGAATTAGCTAGAAGTGAATGACCTGAAAGAATAATGGAATAAACGAATAGAGATGATCAGTTCTTTAGAATGTCCAAGAAATTTTCATCATAAACTTGTATTAGTGCATTCATTGATGGACTGTACCGACTGGACCGTGTGGTTTGAAAAAGATTGTAGCTTCCTGGTTTCTTTCAAATATTTTAATAGTTTATTCTCTCTGCCATAATTTCAGCAAGGGTGATAAGAAGATCGAAGAATCATCAGCATTTATTATAAGGACCCACTCCTGAGAAGAATGAATGAGCATTTTTTATCTCCACGTTTGCTAAAGGTGGAAGGCGAATTAAGCAATTGATATTCAGGTTAAAGGTCTAAATATTAATTAATTTGAACAATTTTCAGAAAACTTCTAGGAAAAGACGTATATAATGAACAAAAAAAGGGAATATTTGATGAAAATAGAATACTAAAATTTTTCTATAAGTTAATCTACCAGCTGTTATCATAATCTTCTGTACTTCCCCAAACCTTCCCCGCCCCCAATCTCAATATCTCCAAAAACCTAATCCCCAAAAGGCCGGCCACGCATTCGTAACTCCTTCGTTATTACGGGTGTTCATGGGCGGCGCTGATTTCTTACCATCAGGTAATCTGTATGCTCATTTGCCATCCTATCACATAAAAAAATACTTTCAGTCTTAATATGAAATCAACGATTATACGCCATTAAATTACCACGTAGAGCAAATACCCACAAAATGATCTAACCAAAATTTGTGTCTCTTCATCCAATATCCACACAAAGACCATAGGAACCTGAATCTCTTTTATACTCATTATAACGCCATACAACGAATGTTTAAATGAGTTTTCAGAATAAACGTTCTCAATTTTAAGGGGGAGACGACGTCGCCTTGATAAATTACGTCTCGGTATGACAATTTGACTGAATAGCTGTAAGACAATGGGAACTTAGTTGTAATATTAAATGAATAGGTGACCCCTTTAGAACCTTTTTGCCTTAAATATGTTTGTGTAGGGGTGATTACAGTTGTTTTAGAAGCTTTCTTTGTTGTTCCTATGTGTTTGTTCGGTTGATTTATGTTGCACTGCGTTCGGTATAACCTTTTTAAATGGATTTTTCTTAGACTAAATGCTTCTGTTGAGTGTTTTATCTACAGTTCTTAAATGAATAAAAAAGTCTTGCAGTTCAATAAATAAGTAGTATATTATTTTGACGGTTGTAGCCTATTAGCTGAATGGTTCTTAATTCATGAAATGACTTCTCTTGTTTTGGGTGCGGTAAAAGAGAGTGTTAGACATGGTTGCGACAGTCGTTATTATCACGTCGCACTTATCTTAGTAGAGAAGTTTTGCCCCCGCGTGCAAACGTTTTGTAAACACGGCACTCTTCTTTTGTCAAGCGTAATAAGGTACCATGGCTTCAGTTTAGAGCAGGAGAAGGAACTTGAGGGTTTAGCCAGTAAGACACCACTCCCTCTCGCCATACCCTAGCCGTGGGTGTTCAATAATAACATCGAGTTTACCTAATCACACTTTTTCCCAGGGATCAAACCAAAAATCCTGTGCCCAAACCACTCGACGAAACGAAACATTTAAACATAAATCCCATAAAAAACAAGATTGAAAAAATACTTAAACTGCAACATTATAAATGACAGGCAAAAATATAAGGTTCAAGCAGCGTTCATAAGTTGGTCGGGAAGCCTTAGTTGTTTAGACCTCGTCATTGCAGGCCGACTCCGGCCATAAAAAGCTGAGAGCACCTAAGAGCCTCTCCACCGCCATATTGCGCTCTTTTCGCTCCACAACAAAAAATGGGAACCTTCACTTACTACAGTATTTTCCGTTCGAATATAATTTCTCGTTCAAGTTTGAAATTGGGTTGGATATTTTAGATCTTAAGTCTCTAATTGATTGTGGTTAAACTGATCTTGGTTGTTTGTAAAATTTGTGATAGTTTGCTTGTAAATGGAGATGTAAATTAATAATTGGGCTCTTTAGAACTTCTCTGGCTTAGTTAAATGGTGACGGGGTTTGAAACGTCGTAATTGGTGTTTTATTAAGATTTATTTATAGACTGTCTCTTTGGGGAAACTGTGGGTAGCGCTTTGCTAAGTTACATATTTGCTTTTTTTTACCTTATCGACCTTTTAGGGATTAGGGTTTTGGAGATTTAGGGATCGGGGGAGGGGCAGGATTGGGCCTCTGGTAACCTCACTCACACGGCGAAACACAACGCTGTGGTTGTTTCACGCCGGTCGAGCCGACCCATTCGTACCGTAGCATGGCTACTTCTCCGACACTTGTGAGGAGAAGGGGAAAAAGAACTGAAACATCACCTGCTGGTAATCAATAAGCGCAGCCCTTGGACACAGCAACATAAGATAAATTCCAGCGCGATGCTAAAGTGAAAAGTTGTATAGTGGCTTGTAGCCAGACGATACTTTCTCAATTCGTTAACAACTAATTAAAAAAAATAGTAGAGTACATTACCTTTCTCATAAAGTACAAGTTGTTGTACTATTTCAAAGTTTGTGTTAAACTTCTGTTCCAGTCTAAAATTAAGATAAACTAAAGCTAATTAGTTAGGGGTTGTCTTTAAGATTAAATTTCAAAGTTAAAACAATTTAGAACTTTGTAAAAACTAGTCTTAAGTTTTGTTTTGTTTGAGATCGAATTATTTTGGATCATTTCTTGTAGGTAGTCATTTTACAGAAATTGATTTGAAAGTCTTTAAGTACAGGGTCCAAAATTGTTGGGGTTAAAAATATGTCTGATAATCCCATGTTTTATGAAGAAACCGTGAATAAAACCTCAAGGTCAAATTCCTAAAAGCTTTAAAACAATCATTCTGGGTACAGACACCCTTGCAATATTCTCTTTAATCAAATTCACCAGAAATTCCAATCAAAACATGTCTGCCCTTCCCAGTGTCCTATCAGCTTATGACGCACTGGTTATTCATCAGTTCCTCTTGAATTATGGTAATGCACATGACAAATGGGCATCCAATACTAATCCATGGGACAGTTCGTTGTTTGTCTAACGCCGTCAGGCTATTGTCAATCCTAAAATCTGGTACACTGTGTTTGTTTTCGATTGCTTGATGTAGTTTTGGTTATTTTAGTTAAGTGTGAAGTAGATTAAATGGTTTTGGTTTTGGGCCGAAATTATCGCAAACTAAAATATTTGAACTGGTGTGGAATGGATTTTTAACACTTGGTTTTTTTAAATATCTATCAAAAACCATACAGGTTTTGGATTTAAAGATTTTGATGTGTGGATTTGGCCGTCAAAATCCCTTCATATGTTTAGCAGCAGAAACAATTATATTATGTGTGATTAATTCTGTTACATCTTCATCACTTGTTTATTGAATATTTCTATGGCCATGCTCTTTAGTTACTTTGCCACAGCCAAAGGATGTGCTACTCCTAAGTGTCAGTTGCACGTAACTTTTATTATAACTCCAGCCAGTATGATTTGGTTTGTTGACTGCATGTAAAATATAGCTTGGGATGAAGGATTTAAGTATACAATGATACCTGTGTCAGGATACCCCTTCTTTCATAAGTGAAGTTACAAATAATCAAATGATGCCGTGGTTAATAGAGGTAGTAGTAGAGGTATTTTTTATGGTAAAAGATAAAAACTGGAAATCTATAACCATATAATTTACCTTTTTATGAAAAGACGTCATTAGTATTTATGTTCTTTTCTGTACCTTACACTAATACGACAAATTGGTAATTATTGGATCTATGGCTTTCAACAGCTTTCTGTATCTCTGTTAAGTACTTCCTAAAATAACATAAAAAAGTACGTACCGAAACCACAAACAACAACATCGTCAAAAATCCCAAACAGACTTCAATATTACGTAAACAACAACAAAAACCACGCACTCAAAGCAAACATATAAAATACAAGTTATAAGCGTACTCCATAAAGCCGAAGGCATGATACAGCCAAAAACAATGTAATCCGTCGTCTTACACTGCATATTGCACTCACCAAGGATTACAGCGGCCACCGCAGCGGATTTTGAGACAAATTCGTTGCGTCATAAACGAGATCCTTCGTCGAGGTCGGAAATAAAAACGATATGGTTTTAGCTTGGAGATGAAAATCTTGAATTTGGGTTTGTCTAATTTCAGTTGATGGTCATTTTGAGAACAAAATTTTCAGCGAAGTTGTATTAATGTTTAATTGGATTGACAATGAAGATAATTTAGAAGATAAATATTATTGTTAGGGGTGATTTTTCAATATACAGATAAATGTTATCTGAGGAATAAAATTGTTGCTGTCACTGTATTATACAAACATTCTGACGAGACAGCATCATCATTATTCCCTAGGTAACTTTTATCTAACCATTGAAAAATCTGCCCTAAATAAACAAAATTGAGTAAAAAATTTAATAAACAATGAAAAATATTTTGTATATTCTAGATAAGATTTGATATAACAATTTTAACTTTCGTTTTTACGTCATCTAGATCATCAAAAGATTTATGAATTCATAGCCCTTCCAGACTACTGATGAAAAACAAAAATTAATCCTAGATAAAAACAAAATTCTAAATACAAAAACAAAATTTAAATTTGACCCAGTTTTTTTTTTCTTACATTTTGTGTGCCATGCCATCTATGAATACAATATAGATACAAGGTTATTTTTGGTCGTATGTAATGAAAAATATTTCTATGGCACATCCTCCTTGCTTCCATGATGTGTGATCTCCTTTAATCTTCCTCTGTCTAGACGTTATATCAAATTGTTCCGAATATTGTTTTTTTTTTTTGAGATTCATGATATTGCCTCCGTTGTGCAAACATACTGAGTAATACCAATCCTTGTTTTTTGTATTATAGTGGTTGAGTGTTTGTTTTGTTCGATTGCTTTATTAGTCTAGAGGTCGCTGTGGTCAAAAAAAGATGCGTAGATCTGAGTTGCAGAGTCAGAAAAAAGAGTATTTACTTTTTTTTCAGTTTTGTTACATGTTAGTCGTGAGTTGATTTGACATAATTATGAATTATTAATACTTTATATGTATAAATTATATTTATGAGTTACTGTCAATCGATTTAATGAAACCGTTTTTGATTTCTTCCAATTATATTTTATAGATTCTTTAAATTAAAGTGTGGGAGAGCCATGCTTCGGCACGAATGGGTCGGCTCGACCGGAGTGATACCACGGCCTCACAGAAAACCGGCGTGAAATAACCACTGCGTTGTGTTTCGCCGTGTGAGTGAGGTTACCGGAGGCCCAATTCTTCCCCGCCCCCAATCCCTCCTCAATCCCTAAATCTCCAAATCCCTAATCCCTAAAAGGTCGGCAACGCACTCGTAACTCCTCCGTTGCGAGTGTCCATGGGCGGCGCTGATTGCTTACCATCAGGTAATCCGTCTGCTCGTTTGCCGACGTATTACATAAAAAAAAAAAATTATTTGTTAGAATCTGAGAGTCGATTTAAGGAAATAGATAAACTATTTCTCTTTCATATCTATTATTGACAAACGTACTAAAACAATTCCACCACAATATTAAAAAAGACTGCATACAATATTTGCCCATAATCTGACAATTTCCCCCAAGCCTATTAAATTGCTAATAGCTAATAAATAAACCAGTATTATTTCTGCCAAAAACAAAGTTAACATGATCGCTTACTTCGCGTAAAGGGACACATAAATTCCGTGTACACTCGAAGAAATATCATTACTCAGTATTCAGAAAAATGTTGGGAAACTTTTAAGTACTCGTTGCATTTCTTTTGTAAATTATATAGAGCTGTAAGGTTTCTTTGTTTGAACGCGCTTATCTCTGGAACTACTTATTTAAATTGAACAATACTTTTTTTGCTTGTTAGTCCAATTATCGAGGAAGGCTATAGGCTACAAAACGTCACGCTATGATCTGTAGGAGCTGAGCAGTGAGCAGAAAGTTAATATCTGAGTACATAACATCAATGTATCAATCACCCATCAATGTATCAAGCAACCGTTTTGTTTGTGGTGGTACAATTGCGAAATATATTTTACGTGGTCGCCGCCTGGGGGACCTGAAGTACTACAAGGTTAGTAAAAAAAATGTGGCAGCAGAGTGCATCCGAGGTTGCGTGACGATTTTCCGCGCCAGCGGATGATGAGCCTGGATTGTTCGCTGCCTGGCCCGAACAAAAAATAGTATTCGCGCGCGCCTCATGGAGCCATCATACCATTGACTGTTATATACACATTCAGTACATCCAGGGTTGCGGATGCAAGCACAATGACGTACTGCATAGGATGAAAATTGCAACGCAAAAAGGTGTAAAATTTCTTTGTAGTATAAGTTCAAGAATTTATTTACGTGTCATTAATTACGTAAGAATCTATGCTACAAATTAATCACTAAAGAAACTTCGAGCCCTTAACTATTAATAAAACAAATTTAAACACTTTAGCATTGCTAAAGTGCAACTTTACTGCACTTTTGACTTTCACTCTATATGGCTCAGTTCGGAGCAGAAAAATGATCAGTGTGTTTTTAAGTCATTAAGAGTCTGATACTCCATTGAGCCCATAAAATGGAACAAGGAATTGGATTATTTTACCCCATCAAAAAAAAAAGATTGGGGAGAAAATCATTTTTGTGAGAGAGCAAACAGATCGCCTGATGTTAAGCTATCGGCACCATCTATGGCTTCCCGTAACATCGAGCAGTTACGAGCAAGTCCTGTATTGCGGGTCTTATAGAAATTTGGGATTTGAGGATTAGGGAGAATTGATTGAAAACTCCCGGGATTATAGATTGAACTTACGTTATTCAGATAATAATTTTAAGGGTTCCAATTAAATCTATACATACTTCGAGCTATGTGATAATATTTCGAATGATTCCAAAACCAAAAACCAATGGCCAGCTCAACGATCAATTACATTTTCACAATAAGTTCACTATCGATTACTACACAAACCATCGTACTAGGAACACGTAACTCCAATCAACAGTGGGGTATTAACCTCTCTGTATAACATTTCAATATCCATCCACGCCAACACATGTGTAGCATAGATCTCCTTTGTAATAACGTTAGCACACAGTATGCATTATATTTCAGTGTGAGTTATATAGTAATGTTTCGTGTCTACTAGGTAGATATTAATAGATTCAAACTAGTCTCTAGTAAGTATGTAGTAAAATTTAATATCTACATATATATGGAAGGTTTAGGAATGACGAATTACGTAATTTGTTTTAAGTTTGAGACACAGACTTGTGACTTGTGTACTTAGGTTTTGGATGAGACAAAGATTTTTTGATTTCATTATGTTCGTGTCAAAAAGCATACCTAATTTAAGAAAAATTGCTATAAAACTCATTGCTTACAATAAGTCAAAATCGATCTCGTAGATGCACAATAATCTTATACTGTCATACTTATGTAGAGAGTATTGTACGCCATGAAGAGAGAACACACACTTGCGTATTTTTGTACTAAATATACGTAGGGGTAATCTAGGAAGCAAAATGCCTCTTATAATTTAGAATACACACAAAACATAAAATCTAGATAAGTGTGGGAGAGCCATGCTTTGGCACGAATGAGTCGGCTCGACCAGAGTGATACCACGGCCTCACAGAAAACCGGCGTGAAATAACCACTGCGTTGTGTTTCGCCGAGTGAGTGAGGTTACCGGAGGCCCAATCCTTCCCCTTCCCCAATCCCTCCTCAATCCCTAAATCTCCAAATCCCTAATCTCTTAAAGGTCGGCAACGCACTCGTAACTCCTCCGTTGCGAGTGTCCATGGGCGGCGCTGATTGCTTACCATCAGGTAATCCGTCTGCTCGTTTGCCGACCTATTACATATAAAAAAAAAAACTAGATTACTAATAAAATATTACACGACTGCTGATCAGCTAATTTAATGAATACGTACGTAAATATTAGTAGTTAATAAGCCTGAGCTTCCCGCTAAGTACGTTGTTGGAAACGTTTTGCCTGGAGGGTAAGTTATATGCTGTACTTACATTCGAGTTACGATCCCATAACAATTACAACGTATGATACATCAACAATAATAAAAAATAACATCTAAAAACATAACTATACCCGTAATAAACATAAAACTTAGTTAATTTGTTACTCATGCTAAAATTTTGAATAAATTTCCTAAAGAATTGATTCGACATTCTTGTACCTTGGGTTATCATCGTCAACATCAGGCTATAAGTGCCGATTGCTGAGCTAAGGCCTCTTTTCACAAGGAAAAAGATTACGCTTTAGTCACCACGCTTGCTTTAGGCTACTAGCCAGGTATCGGCCTTACAGAATCTTGGCTACCATCACGAATATGGTGATTTACCGTATAGGTATTAAGTTTTTTTGCGATAGTGTACAAAGAATTCTGGTTTTCCTGGATATTATTTTATTGTTTACTGTTTACTCGGAATCAACAAATCATGGAACTAAATAACTGTTCTTTAAAATCTAAATCGACTTTTAAATGCCTTACTTAACAAACACCAATTACTTACTACAACAAAATAAATGCAAGGCAAACCGCAATAAAAGTACCTAAGCCCTACATAAAAACATAGAAAGATTATGGCTAATAAATAAACATAAGTCAATCAGGATTTACAAGATGGAAGGCAATATTTACGAGTTCGTTCCATTAACAGAAATGGTCCCATCAACTAAGAAAATAATCCAGTCGATTGCAAATACGGATTCTTATATTACTCGTTCTTATAGAGAAATCGTCTATTGTGCTGGGGCGCATATTTTAGTGGGAGGAATATCGAAACTGCTTCATTGATTGGAATGATGTGTGTTCATTTCGTAGGTCGAAAATATTACTTCAAGCTGATAACCATTTCCTATGTTTAGTGGTCATCTATTTTGTCAGGGTTAAGTGCTTATAGTTTCATTGAATACGAACCTCAATTACTTAATTAGTGGCACTTCCAAATTGATGAGTACAACGTAGTAATTAATGTCTTAAATCTTCAAGCAGAAGTTATATTTTTGCTTGGCAGCCTTTAGGCTCTTTCGTGAGAGCCAATAAAATGTTTACGTAGTATTATCATTAAATAAGTGTGGGAAGTAAGTGTGGGAGAGCCATGCTTCGGCACGAATGGGTCGGCTTGACCGGATTGATACCACGGCCTCACAGAATACCGGCGTGAAATAACCCACAGCGTTGTGTTTCGCCGTTTACCGGAGGCCCAATCCCTCCCCTTCCCCTATCCCTTCCCAATCCTTATATCCGCAACCCCTGTCCCCAAAAGGCCGGCAACGCTCGTAACTCCTTTGGTGTTGCGGGTGTCCATGGGCGGCGCCCATTGCTTACCATCAGGTAATGTGTATGCTCGTTTTCCGACTTATCCCATAAAAAAAATATAATACATTTGGAGATCGTCAGACTAGTGGCTGCAACAAATAAGCGCTAGGTATGAGTCTTAGACTACACAAAATGTCGTCTGTTTCGAAAAGAATACTATTTACAGCTTGTTTCTTCCAACTAGAATCCAAAATGAGACAGACGCCATTTATTTTATTATATTAAATAACAATTCCACCGTTATTTCCTCAAGTAATCTGTAGGAGTCGTTATCCAATGCATTCGAGCTTGAAATAAAATTGCCTGAACTCGTACTACTTCGGAACAGTCCAACAATACTTGTATCGTTCTAAGATATCTTTTGTCTTGTGCAAATATTGGATTAGCAACTTGTTTCTTTTATTAAGACTATCTTTTGTTCAGAGAACATCAAGAAGTATAATTATTCCCAAATGTTGTATTCAGAGTCACTTAATTGTCTCTTAACCCAGGGGACCTATCCTCCTCATCCCCTTAGTCGCCGTAGGATCAGATACTCCGGGTATCGCGTCGTAGATATCACGACGATCTCAGGCAACCGTAAGCGCGGGTTTTTGGATGGCGAACAAACATAGCTCACCGCCCGACCAGAACCAGACCCAAGTGTACGGTGAGTTATCAGTCAGCAAGATACTTCACTTTGACTTTGACTTTGATTAATCCCCTCCTATCCTACTAAAATAAACAATACATTTAACCCTCAAATTCAGTTGCAAATAAGTTGTATAAGTTGTAGTGTAAGCATTTTGCATTAAAAAAGACAAAAAAACTGTTTTTATCTTCAAGACCTACTTTACCTAAATAAACTAAACCAATTTAATTATTAAACCTATCGTCAAAAATAAGGCCAAAATGAAACTTATATACAGGTACATAACATCTAAAGTGACAAAAACCCATCATGCCCGTATGTTTCCAGCCGGTCAAAACCAATTTAGTCGAATCTCCCGGTTCCTCCAAATTACTATCCATACCATTCATAGCTAAATGTACAGGACGGTTCATACAGTCTATCATCAGAGAAGTCTTTACACTACCTATATCTTTAGCTGTTCTATGTATGTAAGTACCAATGTATTATATAAAATATCAATGTGTATAGAGCGTTTTACAAGTTTGATTAACTGAATGATTAGCAAAATAATGGTGTGTAAAAATATGCCAAAATCATTTTTTATCAAAAATAGTCTGTTCATAATGAATTTCAGTTTCGGAATCCTTAACGAAACACGCCTAGGATGGCACGGCCACGTTATGCAAATGGACATCAAGGAGGTGGTTCAGAAGGCAATTGCTATCTAGGATAACAAGAAAGGAAGAGAATGACTGCCCTTGATCTGGTGGACTAGTATGACGAGTTAGTAAGTCCGAACTGCATGGTCCAACAACCCAGGACAAATAAGGAAATAGTCTTGGCTAAGAAGGAAAAAGAGTCGAAGCCGCCTTAAATGGAAAAGAAAAAGGTCTCTTAGCATCTCTACTGGATAAACTACAGCATCGGTACATATTATAAAACAAAGTCGCTTTTTCTTACCTTATATTTCTATGCATGCTAAATCTTTAAAACTACGCAACGGATTTTAATAATGCAAAAAGGAGTTACGAGTGCTTTACCGACCTTTTGGGGATTGGGGTTTTGGAGATTTAGGGGGTGGGGAAGTTGTGAATGGACCCATTCCTGCCGAAGCACAGTTAATATTAGAGAAATCAAGTAACAACATTGCATCCGTGTTGAACCTGTATTTAGCTAGTAATGTCACAGGCCACTTGCAACTAATACATATCAAGAGGAAGGCTATTTACATTACCTACGATTGCTTGGTAGCCTGGTTCACCTCAATATGCAGTGCCTACTAAAGACCTGTGTTTACTATTGGTAAGGAGTTGCTTTGTATAGGAACATAATTGTCATTTCTAATCGATTCTCTGAAACTGTATGCAGTGCTGTGTGTAACTGTATGAAGAGTACGTTTGTAATAGTTTTCTAATTCAAAAATATATTATACTTATCAATTTTGTTTGTATGTACAATTAAAATACTTTTAAATATTTTATTTTTATTTTTTATAAAATGTTGTCCCACACTTCAAGATAAACACACAATTTGACATACACATCACACCCAGACCCGGAACAACAATTTGTGGATCACACAAAGAATTGCGCCGTGCGGGAGTCGAATCCGCGATACGTTGCGCGGCAGCCAGTTGCCAGCCGTGCAGTAAAATAATAATAATAATAATTTAATATAAAATAAATAAATAAATTTCTCATTCATTAATTTTACCGTATTATACTCGATATTTCGTGCTTTTTAGGTAATTGTAGGGAAATAAGTATGCGAATTAAATAAGGTAATTACGACATCGATGCGTACATACTATTTCATACAAATTGACGTTTTTGACGATTGGAAAAAGAATTGAATTTGAAAACAGTTGGAAACTACTATATTTGTAAAAACAATAGTTTTATTAAGCTGAGTACAATACCTGCAAAACCAATCAAAGATTTAGTAATCTGAACCAACAAGACTACCAAAACGTCAATATTTTAACTCTAACTTTGGAACAATAATTCAGAAAATGGTTTATAAAATTCTCTACAATTAAGAAGCTGTTTTACTAGAATGCCAAAAACCCGATCAGATTAAAAACTGTGCAATAAATTCAATTTAACAATATCAAGCGATAACAAACTCAATTATCAAAATGATGAAGTCCAAATTAAATAGAACATTGAAAAAAAAACTGGAAGATAACAACGTTCGTTCGCAAGTAATAGTTGATAATACTTGGAATTTCGTTCGACGAACTCTTCAGAAAGATCTCGTCTGGTTCTATTAATAAACCTCTTTGGTTGAAGACTTACATCAAAACGAAACAACTTATTTCTCTCAAATTATCGAAAACCATTTAGACATAAGTAGGTCGAGGTGCTTACACGATACAATATTAGTTCAATTCTTAGAAACTGACGAATTCACCCTTTACATTATACATATAGGTACATATTACATGTATGTTATGTGTCCACTGCTGAACTGTATGAGCCTTCAGCCATGGTTTCGAGTTCAAACTCAATAATGAACCAAGCAGGGATGTCAGGGAGCTCCGTAACCGTAACGGAAACTATAGGTAGACTATTAACAAACATAAGCTATACTATACATATTAAAATGATATTAAAATAATCTTTACACACATATTAATATTTTACATGGGATGGGAAAATAAGTTTCATTTTTTCCGCTTTCATGCTGTAATTTCTGAACCGATTACTTTGAAATTTTGCAAACGTAAAGTTAGAAGTTCGTATTGAATAATAAGGTACTTTTTATTCGAAAAAAAAAAGATATTCCTGAGGGAAAACAAAAATAATGTTAGCTTCATATTCGTTCTCCAGTTCGGCGATAGATGGCGCTTTGTGCCGTTTAAAACAAGGTAACACGTTGCAAATGAATATACACATGTAAACTTAGAAGTTAAATCCTTACTAACATTATAATTATGCAACCGAATTCCCCGCGGGCAAAGCCGCGGGCGGCAAGCTAGTTATCTATATTATTTAAAAAAAACAGGTAATAATTTAAATGTGTGTAAGCGCATGACTCAAACTACTGGACAGTGTTGCTTGAAAGAAAAATATGTAAATAAAAAAAAACATATTATACTACTAAATAAATCACAGAAATTATAATTATGAATATTTGTATAACAACGCTTAATAGAAAGAATCAACCATTTTTGCAACAACTCAATTAAAATCTATATAAGAACGTATAAAAAGATACGCCCCCGGGTGGGCTCGAACCACCAACCTTTCGGTTAACAGCCGAACGCGCTAGCCAATTGCGCCACGGAGGCGATGCGTGCTAGCGCCAAATTTATCTACGCTTAAGAATTAGCGATTTGCTAAACTCTTTTAAAAAGTAGGTAGATATATAAATAACTGATATCGAATATTTTATAGATTGTGTTATAAAATGAAACTATACAGTAGTTAGTTTTATTATATCAAATTACGTTTTTTTTTTCGTAGATAACAATACTCAAAAAAATATGTACCTACATACCTAATCAGTATTTTGTTATATCTTATTTATTTATTATGTAACTTATTTATAATATGTTTATTTACGCTGCCTGGTTTGATAAAAAATGTCTTGTATTTCTTATGTGTCTTTATAGGTAAGGCTTATAAATAAGTAACTACTTATTAATACGGCTCCTGCAAATTTTTTTATCTAATTAATCAATAAATAGACTAAAATAATAGATAAAATAAAGTCGCTGTCTCTGTTCTTTTATATGCTTAAGTCTTCAAAACTACGCAACGGATTTAGTGTTGAAGGAGGAGGCGCAAGGCGCGTGACAAAACTATGCTCCTCACACCCCAGCAGCCGCAGAAGACTCTTCAGGCATTGGGAAACACGTGACGGTCTCCGACCATCGTAAGCGTGGGTCTGCGAACGTCGACCACCAACAGACAACCACAGATGGGGCCTATTAGGGCCGATGTTCAGTCGGTGTTTCAGATGCAAACAGAATAATGTGCTGCGACCTCAAACTGAAGTTAAAAAGAACGAGGTGGTTTCTAGTCATTAAGAGTTTAGCTTTCCCTTCGGACCGCCGATTTTATACGCTCAAAAACGACTAGCTATTTTTAAAACTAAACCTAAAGTTAACAATTTTTTTTTTTAATAGGTCGGCAAACGAGCAGACTTGTAACCTGATCAAGCAATCAGCGCTGCCATTTCTTGCCAGATCATGGACACCCGCAACGGAGGGGTTACGACTGCATTGTCGACCTTTTAGGGATTAGGGCTTTGGAGATTTAGGGATCGGGGGAGGGAAAGGATTGGGCCTCCGGTAACCTCACTCACACGGCGAAACACAACGCTGTGGTTGTTTCACGCCGGATTTCGGTGAGGCCGTGGTATCACTCCGGTCGAGCCGACCCATTCGTGCCGAAGATTGGCTCTCCCACACTTAAAATATATGTATAGTAAACACCCATTTTCACATGGACCATTTTTATATGTATATATATATATATGTAAAGAAAAATATATATCACTTTTTCTTTAGGATTTAATTATTATTTTAATGTTGTTATTATTTTCTTTTTTATGTCTATAGAGTTTTTATGTTAATGTGATGATAATAAACCTCCGTGGTTTAGTTCATGTTAAAAAGAAGAAATATTTTGACAAGTCATTTATGTAATTGTTTTCTGTTAAAAAATTATAAAAAATAAATATATGTTAAAATAGAATAATTAATATTGTGAAGAAATAAACTTTTAAAGTCGTTTCTTTGGTAACAAAGCAACACAAGTTTATTTTATTTATTCCTATTAAAGAAAAAGTTTCCGTATTATAAAACGACTTTAAAAGTTTATTTCTTCACAATATTAATTATTCTATTTTAACATATATTTATTTTTTATAATTTTTTAACAGAAAACAATTACATAAATGACTTGTCAAAATATTTCTTCTTTTTAACATGAACTAAACCACGGAGGTTTATTATCATCACATTAACATAAAAACTCTATAGACATAAAAAAGAAAATAATAACAACATTAAAATAATAATTAAATCCTAAAGAAAAAGTGATATATATTTTTCTTTACATATATATAAACATATAAAAATATATACACATATATATACATATATATACATATATACATACATATATACATATATATATACATATATATACATATAAAAAGTACATACCCTATACATGTATATATATATACATGTATAGGGTATGTACTTACAATGATACGATTACAATAAAATTTTAAGTTTAATAAAATCAATTGAAAAATTTATATATATATATATAATAGATAAAAATGCGCGATTTATGTTCATAAGAAAGACAAAAAAAATAATTGAATGCAATGAATGATATGTGCTTCTCAATTTAAATTTAAATAAGTGAAAATTACAAAAAGAAATATAAAAATAATTGCGTAATCCACTCCTCATTAAAATAACTTCATTTTGTTTTTATTTCTGTTCCATTCTCTATTGAGTTTCTTCTTCCAAAACTGACATTACCAGTGTGAAGAATGACATTCCAGTTTTGATGAACTGCAAAATATAAAAATTATAAAAACACATTTTTTTCTTTTTTTTATTTCGAATTTTGTTTTTGGAGGGCTTACTCTACTAGTTTCATGTAGGTTTTTAATGGACGACAACTCGGCCACTTCAAGTCAGCAAGCTAGAGGTTCTCAGTCATAAGGTAGCATTCACAGAAATATAAAAAACTCTTTTCTTATATCTATGGTAGCATTCCACGACAAACAGCACGGTAAGCATCCGAACAAGCCCCAGCTTAGCTTTAAATTTGTCAAGTAACCTCGACAAACAGTAACGTGAGTAAGACATATCTAAAATACGATTTATAATATTTATGTATATTTAAAAAAAATATGGTGTATGAATATACTATTTATTTAAGTATAGATATCAATATTATAAAGTTTTATTTATAATATTTTGGTCGGGCTTTGGTTACTTATTGGACTGGTAGTAAGCGATGATGCTACCTACATTGGAGCACGCCTTATTATACTCACCCAAGTAAACGTAGGTAAAGACAGAGTAATAGTTCCAAATATATAGATAGGCATGCGCTGACCAAGTGCCATATTGAATATCCGTATGTTCGACTTATGATTGTGGTTGAAAATGTACCATTTCTCTGTAACTGCTCTCTCCAGAGCTTCACACTGTGAAGATAGAAAAAAAAAATACATTCTTAAATTGAAAAATTCGACTGTACAGTGCGGCCAATGTACCTTGGCCAGTCTGAAGTTAGCCGATTAGCTGCGCAGTACACAATTTTGTTCCTAAAAGATCCATTGCGCTGACAAACGGCTAACTTCAGACTCGCCAAGATACGTCGGCCGCATTGTACGGTTGATTCGCAGTGGCTGGGCAACCGTCTTCTGCATAACGTGTCCACGGAACAATTCTTTGTGTGATCCACAAATTTGTTTATGTGATGTTTATATGAGGGTCTTAAGATTGTTTGTGTTTCTAAAAACAACCATGACAGAGAAGGAAAGTCTAGTAAAGGACAATATCATCATCAGCCTATAAGTGCCCACTGCTGAGCAAAGGCGTCTTCTCACACGTAGAAGGTTTGAACATTAATCACCACGTCTGCTGAAGGCGAATTGACGATTTCAAACTTCTAATTAGAAATGATAAGTCCTGGTTTCCTCGCGATATTTTCCTTCACCATATATCAGAGGTGTCTAAATAATCTTTTAAAGTGCATATAACAGGTAAAAAGTCACATTGTTACGTGGCACGAACCCTCGTCCTCATGTATGAGAAGTGGTCTTAACCGCTGGGTCA
Source organism: Spodoptera exigua (assembly GCA_902829305.4). Classification (NCBI taxonomy): domain Eukaryota; kingdom Metazoa; phylum Arthropoda; class Insecta; order Lepidoptera; family Noctuidae; genus Spodoptera; species Spodoptera exigua. The sequence continues at coordinate 6,263,399 of LR824625.2, read as the reverse complement.
CTATGAATGACGGGCAATAGTCTTTTTTTTTTTAAATAAAAGTTTTGGTTGAAACTAAATTGAAGACGCCTTTTTTTCCTTTACCTCATTGGTTAAGCAAATATGATTATCTAAGTCAACGTCTATTCTAAAAAAATCAAGTATTATCATGTTCTTTAGAACATGCCATATACATGCTTTAAAGTTAAAAATGGCATGAAAAGCCATAGAATTTCTTAACAAATATCATAAAAAAGCAAGTTTGAAAAAACCTTCTGTTCGTCTTTTCACAGAATACCGAATTTAATTTCCTTCTTACCTCGTTGTCCACTTGCTGTCCAACTAAACAGAACATAAGTACCACCAAAATAAAACAGAACTCATGGATGTAGTATTTCATTGTATCTAAAGATACCTTGTTCTAAAAATAAAACAAAAAACAACATATGAAACTCATTCTCCTAATGAAAAAACGGCACCTACACACGGAAGACAAAATACAACGCATTCTAAATAAAGACAAATTAATTTCTCGATTTTATCAATAAAAACTAATAAAAGGAAAATTAATTAAAGTCTCGAACACAGTAAAATCCAATACTTTACATCTATATTATTTCATACCAATTTAATACTAAAATCAAACTACTATTACTTACACAAAAGGGACCAGATGATAAAATTTAATTCTATCTATTAGTAAAGTTTACAATTATAATTATCAAGAATACAGACGCGCAACTTTTAGCGACTGCTAGTTCAATTTTAGTGAGTGATTTCACGATTTCACTAAAACAGATGGATCAATGTCTTTATCTTTTCCCTTCCAATCCATCCCATCTCTCCATCCATCCCTAAATCGTGAAAATCTCTGTTTTATCCCCACAAGGCCGGCCTTGTGGGGATAAAACAGAGACTTACATCTCCTCTGGTGTGCCGACTGCTTACCATCAGGAAATCCGTACAATGGTTTGACGCTCTATCACATGAAAAGTAATCCATAAATTCAGCGACTTTGTTTCGTTATAATCTAAATACTGGATTACTGAGAACAGTGGGTGACTTTTGCTTGACGATATTTTTAGCAATAATAGTTTGAATTTTTTAGTGCCGAAAATATAAAAACGTTTTTTCAAAATGTTTAAAGTGCTACATTCAATAAATTGTCCTAGTAAGAAAAAAATAAATTTCGACAAAATAATTTGAAAAGTTATCAACAGTTAAACGACGAATAAGTGGGCCAGAAGGGCAACTAAATCGCTATCGAACGACACTAAAAGTGGCTCGTCTGTATGTTTTCATACTTACCGATACTGCGATTTTCACAGAGCACATACATACCAGCATAATAGCAACTAATATCAACGTTAGGTAAAATGGACGACATATAACGTTGAGTCGGTTGCTGAAACTATAAAAACAGTTATTTACATTCATTACGAATACTAGTTATTGGAAACGTTATCGGGGAAACGGTTTGTGTATCAATTTAAAATATGTATTTTCATTTGAAATGAGTGCTTTATTCTTACTGTAATTAAGTTTAAACTACGGCAAATTATTATAGTTATGTTGAGGTCAAAGTCCTTTAGTATTCAGATTGAGTCACTTTAAATTTTGTATGAGTAGTTTCCCAACTGCTTTAAGTGTCGGAAGAAAACCGTTAGTAGAAGTGTGCGTGGAGAATACAAGAGATGATTTGAAAAAGAGTAGAAAGTAGGAGAGAGAAATGAGGTCCAGAAGTCTGGAAGAGTCATGTGTCGGTACGTGCACGGAGTGATACCACGTCATCACAGAAAACCGATATGTGATTTGCCGTAAGAGTGGTTTCAGGATTGCTGAAACCTCGCCAATTCCAAAATATCCAATCCTCAACTCCAATACCCTTCAAAGACCGGCAACGAGCTACGTTATAAAACAAACTCGTCATAGCCTGTCAAAACTCCTGCAACTCCTGTATAAGCCAGGGATTATAGTAGATACAACCTTGAAAATACCGAAATACTGAAGTCCAGCGCATCCCTGGGGAACGAATTAGAACTGTCTTAGATCCAAGGAAAGAAATAAAAAAATATTGAAGGCACAAAAGAGACAATAGGGATAAAAATCAGTCACCAATCACTATGACAAAAATTAATAAAATAACTTAATGGATCCTTATGTGTAGGTTGTTATATGTATGTACTTATTTCCAGTTATAGGTACAGTAACTCACTTTTAATTCATCTAGTGCTGCAGGTGTTCATGGGCGTCAGCGGTTGCTTACCATTGCTTAATCCCGGCTCGTTTGCCGACCAATCTCCTATAAAAAAATCTGAGCTACAACATATTTATTTTAAGATTACCTTTTGATTTTCACGTAATGGTCCACACATTGAGACAGGACTAAAGTACACATATACTGCCATCTTTTATCCTGAACGCGAGTCACTTCTAGCACTAACTCATTCATGTGTAGCAATATAAATGTCAGAATCCTTATTTGACGAATTATCTGTCCCAGCAGAAGGATTATTATTGATTGAAGGCCGGGATAAGCTGAAAAAAACAGTTATTGTAAAATCTTGACCGAGTTCCAACGGTTAAAAAAACCTTTCTACAGTAATAGATGAAATTCAACCAAATATAGGCGTAGGTTATTTACTTAGGCATTGAAATAATAATTATTTATTTTTTAAATTCTGTACAAAACCCACTTAAAACTCCGTCCACTTTACTTGCATAAAAATAATCTTAAGACAAAGGGTCAAGCTACTTTTTTCAATAGGCTACGTTCCAGCCTGTAAAGTGATCACCAATGAAATCAGTCCCAATACCTACAAAACCCTCTAAACATACAAAAGTTCCTTTGTAACATTTAAACTATTTGAGGAAACGAGTTAATATTACAAATAGAAATTCTTGTCGAACCTGGAACCAATTTCGTAGCAACGATTCCAACAAAGACTTTATTCTGGCATTGACAAATGTCCAGATCTTGTCTGACCTTTTCGATGTGCGCAATATCTCTCGCACATTTCTATAAACTGTAGATGTGTAGTCACGGGACAAGTTCGTGTTTGTCAATGTTTGTTACTTGGTTGAGTATTTTTTATAATGTTGCTCTTGTATTCTACCAGTTCAGTAATTGTTTTCTGATTGTGTATTGTTTAATCATTGTATTTGGCTATGATCCGGACTATCAATCAAAGTGTTTTATTAATTTTTTAACCAAGTGACCGAGTGCCAATTTAAATACTGCTGTATCAATAGTTTTTAATGATAAAACTTAATGATAGTGGGAGAACTGTAAATTATTATATCTCTTCAGATCTTCTCAGATTACAACTAACATACGAAACAACCCGTTAGATGAAGATTTATGTCCTTTAGATCCCTTTAGATGGACAGGTCATTTTATTGTAGATACTTTTTTTAAGAAAAGAATCCTCGCTCTTGGTGTCAAAATCTTAACGACCAGAATCCACGACGCCCTTTCTCCTTTTCCATATTTTTAAACTCCAAAAAGGTTGAAATGTAATACTAAAATGCTTTCAATTTGGAGTTAGGGTCGTCTTAAAAATTTATATTGTCAGTCTCTATTAACTTGTCCACCTCATGGTGATGTAGAAAATGTGATAGAAATGCCGTATATTTTGTTCCTACATACACAATGTCAAACATTTTAATCCTAGAAGAAAAAGGGAGATTTTCTCATGGCAAAACATCCATTTTTCATCTACTAAACAATTAAGAGTCACGTTTAATAAGGGGTGAGCGTTATACCCACACTAGCTTTCCCGCGCGTTTCACCAGCTGCTCGGCTCCTACAGATAGCGTGATGTTTTATAGCCTATACCTATATATTCTATAGCACTCAGGAACATTATAGCTATCTATCAGTGAAAGAATTTTGGAAATCCGACCAATGGTTCCAAATATTACCTACATACAAATTTACAAATTTTACCTCTTTATAATATAAGTATATATGTAGATTTCTTTCTGTTATTGTATTTTAATATGTATTTTAATAGGAGAAAATAATCTTGTGTACTTACCAATACAGCAGAGGTAACCAGCGTAGGCATGGAATATAAACGATATTATATAAACCGTGTAATCTTCTAAACTCCATGGAAACCACATGTCGAAGGCTGGAACAAATTGTAATCATAAAAATTGCTATTGATTACATCCATTGTAAGGATATTATTTTCTTATTGAGATCTTTTCGTCGAAAGTTCTAGGAACTTCTTTGAGAAAAGAATGTCAGACTTGTTTCTAGATTGCTTGAAATAGTAAAAGATTATGTATAACCTTTTGTAATAGTAACTGGATGTTTACTTTCTCAGAACGTGGATTTTTAATATGTAACATACTAAAAATTGTAGTTTTATGGCCCGTATGTATTAGATTCTTGTAGTTACATACATATCACACCCAAACCCTTTAAACAGCCTAGTAATAAACGACCTTATAATTAATTTAAAAAAAGGAATATGTTTTTACAATTATATTTCGAATAAAAAATAAGAAAACGCCCAAAAGCCCAGCAAAGACTCTCCTGTGATGGTCTTTAAACTTACCCAAAAGACGCAAAGACTCGTCTTCTCGCACCATCATTCCATACACGGGGCTACAAAGGTACAGAGTGGCGCACAAGAACACACTGGCGACATACACCCTCAGAAGTATCGTGGTATACTTGAACAGTTTCTCTTGGGAACCAGTTACTAGATCCCTCAGTTCTTGAATCTTTTCGCCTCCAGAAGACACCAGCAATACATGGTCTATCAATGGCATCTCCAACATATGGTCTCTAAACGCCATTTCTTCCAAAAAATTTCGAAAGTCCTTCCTAAATATCAAACAAACTCCCAAAGTAATGGTCATTATCACGCCAGTTGTCCAGATACAAGCCCCTTGGATACATAGGAGAAAATCTGATACGTTGGTAACGACAAAACCAGTTGTAAAAATGAAGCATAACACTCCAATAATAAAGTTGAAAGTCTGATGTACCAGCCATCGGTTGGAATCCCAGTTTTGTTTAGCAAAAATTGAAATTCCGGCAAAGGATAGTACCCGGTGGAACGCGAGAAAAGCTTCATCCATTTTGAAACGGTAAATGATACCAAGAAAGAATAGAAAGGTGTTTTTATTGGAGCTGAAATTGGTATAGTCGCGTACAAAACTACAGGAAGCAACAAAATTGTTTTGCCATCTATTGATAAAATATAACAACACCATCGTGACGAAATATATACATACAAATAATATAAATTTAAATTAATTTGCATAACTATGGCTTAAAAATACTGGACGGCAAACATTTATTGATAAATTAAACACCCTTAAAATTGGGCACTGAATAATTTTACACAATTATTTAACTTTAGATGATACGCTCGTTCGATTGAGACTTTATTACATAATCAGACCCTTTCCTTGATAACAATAGAATCGACGACCCAAACACCTCTTTTTTCTTTAAAAGCTTGCTTTAAATTAATTAATATAAATAAAATATGATTTCCAGGGTTCGATATTATTTGCGCTGCTATATGGCTAATTTAATATTCTTTGTATAAAACTTCTAACTTTGTATTACTGCACTTTTATTTATTTATTTATTTAATAATTTTTGTACACACAGTAAGTTGGACAAGAAAAAACAATACAACAATTTTAATTTAATGTCACTAATTCTTTTAATATTCTAGTTCTCAAAATGTTATGTATTTACAAATTATGTTTTTGTTGTATTCCAATTATTATTTTTTACTTTAAATTTTGCAGTGCCCTACATGTTCCATAATTGTGTCCTAGCTGCAAGCCGATTCTGTAATACTCAGTTAAAATTAGAATACGCAAATAAAAATAAGAAATATTTTTCAAACTATAAGAGGAACACCATTTGTGTACACCTGTACCTGTCAGTCCAATCATCTTTAAGGGTTGTACTTAAAAAAATGACAAAATGATATACAGAGAGCGTGGCAGTGTATATTATAAAAAGTTTGAGTGACACCCTTTGATATTTTGATTTGTAAAGCTAAGAACAAATTCTCTTTGATAAGAATATGAGTGACGGCAAACGGGAGTTTCTTATAATCAACTTTTTTGCAGGTATAATTTTCGCCTTGACGTATTCGGAAGTTTGTCTCTATTTGAAGGTATTTTTTTATACTGTTTGCAAATAAATAATGATAGTGTTTTTTTATGAAAGTCTTAATTTATTGTCATTTAAATAAGTCCTGTTGTAAGTTTTTCTATATTTGTTAATCATCCAATATCATAACTAATAATTTGCCTTTATCTCATACATTTATTCTTGCTACGACGTCAATCCCAATATCAAACGCTTCAGACCAATCGCAAATTTTACTAACAAAATCTTATTAATCTAGATTTTATCAATCACGCTCACTATCCCTTCAAGATTCATGCATTTTTCCTGCAATTTTGCTTCACCAATATAATCATCATCATCAGCCTAAGAGAGTTCACTGTCGAGCAAAGGCCTCTTCTTATACAGAGTAGGTATGAGTATTAATCACCTTGCTTATTTTTTGTGAGGAGAAAATCGTCAGATGCCTTCTCCCACCCATGGTCGGGCGGGAGAGAGTGTCAGACTCTTGCTGACTAAAAACCCCCCGATCTGGGCCGAGGCCGCGGTGACTCATTGCGTTAACCCCGCAACTCCGGTTGAACACCAGCCCTATAGGGCACCGTCTTTGGTGGTCCATTGGCTCTTTGAGGCGCACGGAACGCTACGCGCCGTCCTCATTCTGGACTGGCGTTTTCAGACTTGTAACCACACATTCCAGATTTTCTCACGATGTTTTCTTTTACTTTTTTTCATTGGTATCTTAATAAACTAAGAGAGCACACATAACTCTGTCACATTGGTACTTGTCTTATTTCGATCCTCATGCTTGAAAAGCGTTGGCCTTATCAGCCGGGCCCCCACGACCATCACTTGTTGTACTTAAAACGTCGTAAAAGACAATGTAATTAATAAATAATTACAACAAAATTACTGTTATGTCCTTAGAAATGTTCATCTAAAGCTAAAATGACTTTATTTAATTCACAATGTACTTTTTCTAAAGAAACATAATTATGACCCAAGGAAAAAATTATGACGTTATTATAATTATAAATATCCAAGTGAAATCTCGCTGCTTTTGTTCTTTTTAATAAAATTCTTATTAATTTTTAATTGGAGAGCTTATGCAGAGGTATGAAGTAATGATAATTAATTGGTAAAGATTTTTTATTAGAAAATATGTACGTTTAACTTTTATTCGTAGCTTCGCTCCCGTCATTTGACTACCTACACTACCCTACCTTACATAGTTGCCTACCTACATTTTCTACCCTACTTACGTAGGGTTACTAGGGTAGATAGTGTAGGTAAGCAACTATTACTACCTACTTACTCAACCCTACTTACCCTACCCTACTTACTCTACCCTGCCTACCCTACCTACTTTTTCCTATCCTTTGTGCTTCTTCTGGTTGTCAACTACATCCCCACCAATTCTCAACGAAATCTTAGTTTTGATGGTGACCATAGTCTGGCCAAAAAAATTCCACGCGGGGATTGCATTGTGTCGCGGTTTCGATTCTCGCATGGAGAAACACTTCGTAACAATCGTCAAATTTTTTATTTAGATCTGATTGTGATGAGTATATGAATTTGTGTTTTTAAACGCATTCATGACGTAGGAAAAAATCTTAGTGCGAAGCAAAAAATATCATGTTTGGACACAATAAATAGCTTACCAACTTATATATACATATATATATGAATACATCTTGATACTCTATTCACTACACAAAGACGCCATTCGTCAGTTCTGTACGAATATCATAAATCTAATATTTGTATGTAAGAGTTATTTTTCATCCGCAGTTGTATTCTATGTGCTAGAGTGATTTATGTGGTCGCCCTCAATGCCAGGATTCGGCTTATTAGCTTGATTGAGACAGTTTATGTGGTACTGTAATAATAGTGTTAGCATTTTATAGGTTTCCTTTGTCGGTATATGGAGTTGAAGAAAGTTTATTTTTTCCTAAATTTAAAGAATAAAATAAAAAATAAATAAGTCGTTGTCACGTTGCCGAATAAGTTCTAGGATTACATGATGAAACCAACATTTCAAGTTAATCGGTTAAAGATAATATCTGTCTCAAAATTTTGTTGCCAGATTCTACTTCACAAAACATCAATAAATACATATATTGCAAATTAAATAAAAGCCTGTTAGTTAAATAAGTTGATAATAATAATAAAAGAAGCTCGTATAGAAACTATTTTATGTTTTTGACTTGGGTGTACCAGACTTACGATATCCGTGGAATGGCTGGAAGTGGTTGGATGAGAAGAGCTGTACAATGAGCTTAGTAGCTTACAATTGCAGAGGCCTGTGTCTGTCTTGTCAGAAGTGGACAGAAACAGGCTGATAATGATAATGAAGATGAGCACGAGTACCAGACAAGGTCACTGAATATGATAATGTCGCTACCTCTGCTACGATTTCCAACAGTATGACTTCGAGTTTTTCTTTATCAAATTTTTTAATTAAATGCTTTTCCTTACATGATATTCCTACTGGTTTGTCAACATAAGATAATTTTGACCAAGTTCACCTTATATTCTACTTATAACTTTGAATTTGTAACAAGAAAATATTACCAGAATACAATCGCCAAAAAATTCGCGAACAAACATCAATATACCAGAGAATAACTCACGACCAACACCGAACCCACTTCATTTACAAGGAAGAAAAGGCGTGAACGAAGAACTAAAGAAGATTTATTTAAACACAAAACAACGACACCCAGTTCACATACACTTGGCAGAGACCCAGCAACAAATAAGAATAAGACAGATTCGGAAAAACGAATTAACTTCCAAAACAGTAGGGGTAGTGAAAATATTTTTATATTTGTACGTTTGCGAGCCCCCCCAGTGGGGTGCAATAACATGCCGCTTGGCAATCCCTTGAATACAGTGGAAATAAAAATATCACTCGCGTTTGGATTGGTTACGGAAGTGTATAGAGCTGTTGTTATATTTTCTTGCCACGTGCTATCTCTGATCGTCTTTTGGGTCTCATTATCATGTAGCAGTTAGCAGTGCGGAAGAAACAACGGGTTGGTTTTAAGTCAATAAAAGACTAACATTCTCACTGCTATATTTTTTATCATTGCTTGCTGACAGACTACGTGCTATCTCTGGTCGTCTTTTGGGTCTTGTAATCATGTAACCACTAGGAACAGAAGAAAGAACGGGTTGGTTGTATGTACACGTGTATATCCCTATCACTCAAACCAGGGTGTAAATGACAAAAGACAAAGACGACGAGAGGAGATTACAAGACTGACAGAAATTCGGCAGTTACGCTTTTCGATAAAGTTTTAATCATTTTAAATAGCGACCCCCAATCCAACCTAAATGTAGTGACAATAAAATATTATGTAGTACTAACAGTGCAGCTTTCAAAGAAACAAAAGCATAACGCGAAATGCTTTTATAACATAATTAATGTCGGTGTATTTATCTTAACATACTCAGAATTCTAACTACGTAACTTCCTTACAAACTTCTACTGAAGTGTGGAAGGTAGCCCTCGGCATTCTCTTTGTAAGCTGCAACTTAGTGTGAACTAAATTATTTGTTACTTCACCTGCTGTTTACACGGTGCTAAACGCTAACCTTAGTCTGTGCTGAGCCGCACATCAACCTTTACCATTTCCAACAGCAGATTCACTACCTTAACCAAACGGATTAGAGTTTAAAATCTTTCATAGAACAACTGATTGTAGTAAGTCGATGTGTCGTTTGTATCAAGTTAAAAGTCCTGTGACATACTAAATTCAATTTAGTCGCTAACGGTATAAAGATGAAGTTGGTTTTGAATCGGTTTTTGGTTGAATTGACTGTTATATAAGTTTGTGACTCACTTTATCACTTATAGTGATTCAGGACTGGATTCAGAGGAGAGAGGATTTTTAGGTCTAACCTGAAACTATAAGTCTAGACTTAAAGTTAGTAGCAGACTATGAACCTCCCGTACAGAAGAAGGTTCCCTATAAATGTCCCGTGTAGGAGGCGGGCTGAAAAAATAATCAAATTCTCCAAAGATCGCGATTCTGGTGTCCAGTCCCTTAGTCAACTTTTATAATAGAAGAGGGTTGCGGTTGAAGGGCAATAATATACCGCGGCCTTGGCCTAAATTAAGAGAAATAACGGGCTGGTTTTAGCCAGGTAGAGTCTGACACTCCCTTATGCCCCAACCAGGGCGACAGAAATTATTTGTTGATTTTACTCCTTCATAGCAATATATCCAGCTGACCCCACCATATACTTAACACAAATAAAGGGAGAGAAAAATAAAATTAAACAAATACATCCAACAAAGAATAGTCACAAAGGTGCAATTAATAAAATCTCCCGATTTTATCGTGTTTTACAACAATTGGAGAGTTTTGAAGGGCTCCCGTTTCTACCAGTTTCAATTCGGCAGCTTGTAATCCTTTCATAATCACATACACATGGGGCACATTCACTATCAATTTACATGTCACGCTCCAACGCTAAAACAAACCTTATTTATACTTAACAATTTTGGAGAACTATCGATTCACTCTTCCCCCACTGGAGGAAGGAAATGTCACTGAACACCATTGTTTCTTCGTATCACCAAATCTTCAAAATCTAGTTGGCCCCTACGACGCTTGAGCAACTACAAAAAACACGGTCTGGGAGGATCTTACAAATATATTGCAGTTCTTTTCAGTCACTACTACAACTATACTAATATTATTAAGATCAACGTTGTAGGGGGTAATCTTTGGAACCACTGGTCTGATTTACCATATTTCGTTTTCACTGATAGATAGCTACAATGTTCCTGAGTGCTATAGGCTATAAAACATCACGCTACGATCTAACAGAGCAGCGAGTGAAAACGCTCGACAGAAGTAAGTTTTTAATAAACTTTGTTTCCCTTAGTTTCTTAAGCGACCATCTCATGTGTGTGAGAGCCATGCTTTGGCATGAATAGGTCGGCTCGACCGGAGCGATACCACGGCCTCATAGAAAACCAGCGTGAAACAACCACAGCGTTGTATTTTGCCGTGTGAGTGAGGTTACCGGAGGCCCAATCCTTAGGCTAAATCCTTTTCCAATAAAAATATTTCAAGTTGTACTATCAACTCTATATTATATGTATAGAGTATTTGTGTTAGTATCAAAGTTAATGTGGTGCTTAGAACATCCTTGATTTATCGATTTAATATCACAAATGTATTGAGTCGACTCCATTGATATGCACATTATTTATTTTTAAACCAACTGTAAATACAATGTTGTGATGTCACTCTGCTATTTCTGTTCCTTTCTTAACTCAAATAAATTGTTGTAAGTGTATGCTTGTAGTTTCGAGTTCATCTGACCGGGAAATGTTAAAAAAAGCCGTACCAAAACCACTTTTCGGTAGGCCAGTTCCAATAATAATTTTATTATATGATGAATAAAAATCGTTTTTAAAGATAGGTACATAAAAAATCATTCCACAACAACATAATAATATTATGTCTATTCACTTGCCACTTTTGTAATCAGACATTTAACAAGTACCTTACGTGACAATACATGTCCATAAAGAATATAACTCCATCTTCATTCCTCCAAAAAACTGTCTAAGAAACATTCCCCAACAATGCGAAACACTGTTATTCAAAAAGTATAACTCACATCTGAATGACTGACCTCGAATACACGCTATAGTACCCAATAATCCTTCGTCAAAATGACGGACAGGAGACCGAAAAACATCACGCATAACTCCCGTAACAAAAGCCAAACACAACACAGTTCTTAAGACACTAACGGACTAAGAAAATCATAAAGAAACCCCCTTTCTCTTCATATAAAAAACGATTGCATTGAAAACAAGGAATTTTCTGGGAATTTCACTCTCCCGCATACATTTATTTTATTGTTACGACCCCTAAACACAAAAGCTAAGGGATTATTTGAAGTCACAGTATCTGAATAACACATCTCTATTTTGCTGGAGTAACCTCCGTATCAGTCGGAGACAAGAAAATATAATAAATCATATCTTATGCCTAGTTTGTTAGGTATATGTAATCTTACAATCTCTCGATATGTTCTGCGTCACTCGTATATTTCGCAGTTTAGAACATAGTAATGTTTTTTTTTATTTTAATGCAATATTTAACCAGCTACTTAAATTATAATTCATTCTAATTTGATCTCTACTTCATTGCTAAGAAGATGTCTATGTTGATAAAATCAATATTAAAGCAATTCTGAAGACACATCACGTGTTTTTTTTCTAGTACCTACTGTAATAGAAAGCAAAAAAATAACACATATTTTATTAAATATTGTATTAAAGAATAATCCTATAACAATATTGTAAACTGAAGAAAACTGAAAACTGCATCAAAAATTTACCAGATTTACTCAGAATCCGAAAATGCACAAAAAAATATGAATACATGTACTACGTTGCCTTCAAAATAAATTAAATCACAAGGAATCTGAAATTTGGAAAAGCCCGTTACGCGTAAAAGATGATAATCAAATCAAATTCGTGACCAACCACACCGAAAATCTAAAAGAAGATCGAACTTCAAATACATATCACACCACAATATAAAAAAAACAATAAAAGTTTCTTATACCGTAACCAAAACGAATTCGAGCCACAAAATGCTGTCCCTCATACCCAGTACTGTGGAATTCAATCACCATAAAAGTGTATCTAATCGTTTTAAGTTTTAAATCCTTCATTGGAAGGAACTTATTACATCGTTTCCTGAAAAATCTATATACTTGTATATAAAAGAAAGTCGTGTTAGTTACACTATTTATAACTCAAGAACGGCAGAACAAATTTGGCTGAAAATTGATAGGGAGGTAGCTAAGAACTGGGAGAAGGGCATAGGATAAGATAGAGAAGGCAGAATAGGGTAGGTAGACTAGGGTAGGTAGAGTAGGGTAAGTAGAGTAGGGTAGGTAGAGTAGGGTAGGTAGAGTATGGAAGGTGGAGTAGAGTAGGTAGAACAGGGTAGGTAGAGTAGGGTAGGTAAGGTAGAGTAGAGATGGTAGGGTAAGTAGAGTACGGTAGGTAGAGTTGAGTAGTTAGTCAAATTAATAACTACTATAGCTAGTTTATAGATAAACTAAGATTTCATTGAAATACCAGGTCTCAAAGCATTCCCTTTTATCAAACTCCGACACCAACAACAGACTTTAAATGAAAAAAATGTAACATATGATGCTGATTAAGGTGATATAATTAAAAATGACAATTCCAAAACCAATTTCGCAGTTAATTCTAATGAAAATTGAACTAAAAATTACTTCAACGCATATTAAAATATTACCCAATAAACAATCTATGAATGATGATAATATAGTAATCAAATTTCGTTATGCAAGGTACTGTATATCTGTAGTGTATCTACAAAACAAATGATTTAGCACGTCAATAGTTCAAAGTGACGTAATTTCCTTATAACACATTTACAACTGATCCATTTAAAGAAATGTGTAAATTATCATGAACTGGGAGACACGACATCTGTGCTAATTTGCTCACAATATATATAGCACCAACTTTTCCTGATACATTTATTTGTCCTCTTATAGTTGTGTTGTTATCAGTATTAAAATATTCATTATCATCACCAAAGCCAGAGATGTATTTCAAAGTGATATTAGTATTATCATTCGTTTATTTAACTTCAGTGGAATCCAATGACATTAGATTAGGATTTGCTACACCTTATTCGAAGAAAATTTACAGTGCTATCAAAATTGCGAACCCAGCGTTATGGCAAAGAGAAGATGACGTCCTGATCAGCTCACCAAATCACGAACTAATAGATGCAGTGTACATTACAGATCTACGACCAGAGAAAGATGGTATATCATATATTGAAGCTGGTGGAATCGGAAGTAAAACAGTAACAATCGCTTTGAAGAGTCCGTCACTTTTACGAGGATATAAATTTGCTATTGAAGTTTATGCACAGAGTTTACACCACGGATACGGAACGAATATTTTGCCGGTTCAAGGTGCTGGGTATCCAAGAGCTGGTTTGAGTGGATATGGGAGTCAATATCCTGGATATCCAACTGCTTATTCTCCTGTAGGAGTGTATCCAAATAGCCCGATAGTTGGCAAGAAGTGAAAAAGCATAGTTATATTGTCAGCTAACTGTGTCGAAGTGTAAATATTAAAATGTTTGATGCGTCATGTTTTGAAACGAGTACATACGTATTATTTATTTTTACGTGGAAAACATTCAACGTCTTTGTATTCGACCTTGAAAGACACTCGTGTTTAAAAATGTAATTATATACATTTTGTAAATACCTAAATGTTCTTTATTTCTTTTTACTACTTTTACTAATTGAAAATTTTCAAAAGTAAAATATATATTTTTTCTTTAATACCCAAAATAAATTGAACAAAACAATATTACATTTATAATTAAGTAAGAAAACTTATAAAGGTCGTAGCAACAATAGCGTCTGGCCTTTGTTCATACAATCAGCAAAAACTTTTTCTAATACCGAAGCCTTAATATTTATGTATAAATATTTTCATATTATTTTATAGAATTTATTAAATCGTAGGTCGCTCAAGTATGAACCCTTAATGTACTGAAAATAATATTGAAAGAAAGAGGCAAAGTATTTTTATTGAACCATAAGCTGGCATTTTGAGAAAGTCTGATAATATCTTACATCTATCCTACTAATCCCTATTTAGATAATCAGCTTTACCTCACTACTATTGAGTACAAATAATAAGGAATTAAAGAAATAATAATTTAAATTCCCGCATCACTACAAAATATTACGAGGTAGTAAAATTAAACAGAGCCATAAATAGTTATATACACGAGTACTACATAAATATACACGTATATACGCAATTCAAACAAACCAACTCAAGGTACAAAATGAACAAGTTAAACTCAAAACAAAACGGTAATAAAATCTTATACTGCGGTAACTTATCGCACAGATCAGATAATGGAACACCATAGTACCCCCTGCTAGTATGAACAGCATTATTAATATTCAGTATGCGTGAAAATGATTTAATACTTCCTACGTAGCAGTTTCAAATATAAATGTACTATCGAACAAAATGTTTGGTATCCAGATTAATTAATAATAGTGTATCGTTTGTTAGAGTTATTTATAACTGACAGGCATATCATCTTACAAAATAAGTGTGCTAATTGAGGGCAGAGGTGTCAATAATGTCACTGTTGTTATTTTTGGAAATATTGAAATGATATATTTTTAAATTCGTGAGTTATATTGGAGTACTTAAACGGAACAAATATGAGTCACGTTTCAAATAGACATCTGACTTCAAGTTACTATAAATAAACTTAGGTTTATTACGAAGATATACTGAGAATAGTGTTTTTATGAACTTTCAAATGCATGTTTACAGTCTCTTTGGTATGTGAAAGGACGGGAAACGAACACAAGGATTAATTGATGGTAAGCAATCGACGCTGTTCGTGGAAATCCACGACACCAAAGGAGTTACGAGTGCGTTGGCGACATTTTGGAGATTTAAGGAAGGAGGCGAAGAAGGATTAGGCCTCCGGTAACTCACTCAGTCGACCAAACACAATGCTGTGGGTGTTTCAGTTGTTTTGTTATTATTATTATGGTAAATATTCTATTTTTAGTTAAAGAATAAATGATTTTGACTTTGACATTATTTGCTTTTACAAATAATTTGGTCGATTGTACAAGTACGGTTGTGAAATACAATCGAACGTGTTCGAATTTAAAATATTACCTACAGTTCACATTGGTACAAATTGTCATCACTAGTTCCGATGAGACGGATTTGGATTCCCAAAGTTATTTTTAGTCGAAAACTGAAACTTGTTTTTGTTGAAAACATAGTTTCAGTTATTTGCTCGTAACGTACATACGCACGTGATCAATTTAAAGTATAAATTCAGGCAGTATGAATTTAAATTTTAATATTGCCTAGGTATTTTTTTTAAGGAAAGGGGTAAGTTAGAATCGGAATCCGTGTAATAACTTTACTACTACCCAATGCGAGGTTTGAGGTCTAAACCAGAGTCTTGTTAATTGCAATAAGAGTCAGATTTAGCCATCAAAAATTATTTAGCTATTAAATAAAAAATTAGTGACTATAGAATTGTGTATGCAGGAGGAATAGTGATTCGCGGCCTTAATCTGGAACAAGAGAAGAAACGGGGTGGTTTTTATTATGTAAGTAAGTGAGAGTCTAATAGTCCCTCGGACAACCTTGAGAGATAATATATGAGAAGATATATGATGATATTTCCTCTCAAAATAAAAAGCTTGATAATGTATTGTACACATTATAATAGTACTTGTAAGCAAATATAAATATTTCATCAAAACTGTGGAATGAACTTGCAACGGCTTTGTTTTCGAATCGATAAACCTTCAAGAAAATAGCACATACATTTTTTTGTGACTCTTCTCGTGTTGGTGCGCTGATCGCTTACCATCAAGTGTCTTTTTTTAACTTTGCCTTACACTATTTGCCTTCCGTGTCATGGGTGCGTGTTTTAAACATACAAATCACAGCCATACCCGGAAAAACAACTTCTGGATTACACAAAGAGTTGCTCTGTGCGAAAAAGGACCCCACGATACGTTGCATTTTGGGCAGTTGCCCAGCCACCGTGTCAACTGTGCAGTCACATTTAAAGAAAAGTGGAATTATCATTTGCCTTCAAACTTATAAACACACATATCTATACAGATCAAACAATCGTACTCTTACTAATATTTCAAATGCGAAAGTTACGATGTTTGGATGATTATTACTCAATTACGCCAAAATGGCTGAATGGATCTGGATGAAATTTGGCACAGGCAAAGGATACACTTCGGACTAGGACATAGGCTACTTTTTATTAACATTTCACGAGGGTGAATCCACGGGCGGAAGCTAGTAAAGTCATATAATAAAGAACATCTGTACAATCTGTAGTAACAGAAATGATCGAGCAATGACCATATCTTTGTAAAGCAAGCAATACTAAACCTTACAATTTATTACCAGAATAGAACAGAAGCTAACCTACATCCAACAGAAAAAAATAAACGTAGAAAGCAAACTACTTCATTTACTAGAGTCCTCTTTTAAATACTAGCTAAAGGCATTCGCTCTCAATATTATCGCTGGCTAGTATCCGACAAATTCTCTCGATACGTTGAGAAATTAAAACGGTTTGGCCAAATGAGGATCGCTGTTTGCACTTGTTTTAGAGGTCCGTTCTCAAATGGTTCAGAGAAATAATTTGTGAAACTGGTGTTAATGTTTGTAGTCGATTTTTTGATTGATTAAATAAGTTCATAGATATTTTTATCGGAAGCCTTAAATTATGGCCGGTGCAAATCAAATCAAAATCATTTATTCCAACTAAACCATAAATAGGTACTTTTGAACCGTCAAAATAGAATAGTCTGTCAGTCTGTTCGTCAGTGACATAACGGACGTTTTAAGAAACACGTTAAAATTTTTTGATAAGATTTTAAAACGTACTATATTTTTTGTGGATACGGAACTTTTCAGCGAATTCCTTTTGAACTACGTCGTTTTTCTTTCAACCAGTAAAGAGGTAAAGGGCACAAGTAATGCTGATTCAAATACTTTTTACTAGAACGTGCTAAATGGATTTTTGGGTACGAAATTTACTTTAGCTAATTCTCTGATTGTAACTAGTGGCACAGTTAGTTTTTTTGGCTAATTCAGTAAGGGATAGTTTTCTGTGTGTCTATTTGGTTTCTACTTTTATTTTTAAATCTGACTAAGTTCAGTAATCGTTCGGTTTTTATAGTTTAAATCGGCTGGGGGAAGCGACAGGGAGTGCCAGACTCTAAATAACAAAAAAACCGTTTCTTCTTCTGCTTTAGGCAGTAGGCGTCTGTGAAGACGTATTCTGATGGTAAATAATTGGCATCGACCATGAACAGGGGCCCAAGTCTACTATTTTCAAAGTGTTGTCATACCTACACGATTCCATTCTCATTTTGCTAAAAAAAAGTTCGTAATCTGTTACTCAAAATGGCTGATCATTGGCGTTCGGCGACATCGTAATAATTAGGTAATTATAGTACGAGATGTCTTGTAACGTATTATAAACAATAACTGCACATTAATATTCTAAACGTAAATCATTGAATAAAGGATCTCTGTCATTTTTTTATTAATTTACCGCATTATGTCAAATACTCAATTGTCATTATGTATGAGATTAACGTTCTAAAGAATTATTTCAATGAAGTGGCATTGGTTGATCACTGGAAAGTCATAATGACGCTATGTGTTAGTAGATTACCAAACTTGTCAAAATCAACAATTTTGAAACCAATGACCTACTATTCTGACACTATTGTAATAGCAGACTCGAGGCCCAGGTTGCCAACCAGTACATTGTCTGTCTTTTGGGATAAAAGATTTAAAGATTGGATTCTCCAAATACTGTCAATAAGATTTGTGTGCTGCTATTATGGGGTGCAGCGTCACCACGTATCGTAGTGGCCCAAACTGGCGCCATAACAGCTTCTCATGTATTAAGGGTTTGAAGTCTGGTAAGTACCTATGTCACATATGTGTACTGTCTAGTATATATAAACAACGCTGACAAACGACGACGGAAACCCGGACTTATATTTCTAATTATGAGTTTGAAATCGCTAATTTACCTCAAGTAGGTGTGGTCCTTAATGCCCAAATATTATCCGTGTGAGAAGACGCCTTTGTCTAGGAGTGAGCCCTTGCAGGCTGATGATAAAAGATGTTTAAATAGTATTACGATTTGTGAAGACGTATTTACAGTTCCTACATTTCCAGATCGGTAGTCAAATCTCACGAATGGTTCAACTACGTAATTGCTCAGCAATCGCTCGCAGGCTCGTTAGCGGAGCTCTTACTCTCAATTGATCCTCACAACTCATGTGAGTTAATAGCATGCAAATTCTATTTTAAATACTGGTCTAATAAATTCTATTTTTTTTTAGTTTACCTACATATTTTATTCTATTTGTAGTCAAACGAGGTTCTAATTAAAACCTTTTAGGTACGTGTAGGTATAGTTAGGTTAGTTTGTACAGATTATACGCATAATTTGATTATAGACAAATTTTTACATTTTTCGAATGTTATGTTATGTTGTTCGCTTTTTTTTATCTTGGTCGGAAAGTCACAACCGATGGATTTCAATACGTAGTTTAAATTCAAATTCCCTCAAAATGGTCAATGAACTCAAATTATTTTCTGTATTTCTGCAATTGGAATGTTTCTTTGTTACCTGTTGTTATACTTTTATTTTATACTATACGAAGTAACATTTTTGACTTGTCCTTAATTAGGTTGAGCGATTATGTCACACTATTGTTCAGTAAGGGTTGCGGGTTCAGCCGGAGTTGCGGGTTAAGCGCAACGAGTCACCGCGGCTTCGACCCAGAGCAGGAGAAGGAACGGGGGAGTTTTTAGTCAATAAGAGTCTGATACTCTCCCTCGCCTAACCATGGGCGGGAGAAGTCATTTGAAGATTTTCCTCTGACCAAAAAAAAATGTCTATACAACCTAGGAGGAGGACTATACGTTCTTTTTCCTCCTTCAGGATGAGACTGCGGATCATTGTCCCGTAACCCTGGTTGATTATGTAGCATACTTTTTATATTACCATACCATATAGTTATTCTATACTTCCTTTAAAAACTGTTCCAGTTAAAGAATAAATATAAGGAAAAGATGAAACATTGACCTAATAATCAGTCGATAAAATCAAGGTGTGTTCAGCAAAAACAATACATTACGATTCAGTGGAGCCGGCGAGCGCAGAAGAAAATCGTTTTAATTTGCCGCCCGCTGTTTGCTGGCTTGTGCAAATATTGGTGGCGAGGCCGGCTACGTAGAACAATTGTACTTGAGTGCCTGACTTCGACCACTGTAAAGTGCTTGGAGAAGTATTATAAATTATTTTCTTAGTTTTTAATAAAATTTATTGGTCGATTACTTGTGTCGGATTGCTCTGTTGCAAAAAGTACAGTCACATGATTTCGCCAACACATTCAGTCTTAAAATTCTCAATAATATCAAGCATGACTTAGAGGTCGGGGAAAAATCTTCGTTGTATAAGACCCTCCTTATCTAGACATTATATCAGTTCCTTATCGTTGTTAGGTGTGAGTAACCAGAACCTTTGAAGGTATGTTCAACTCACCTGTTTTTTCTTTGTTTTTTTTTTAATAAGAATTTTATTATGGTACGTATGGGAGTCAAACAAGCAGACAAATCACCTGATAGTAAGTGATCACCGCCGCCCATGGGCACTGGCAACACCAGAAGAGTCACATGCGCGTAGCCAGTATATAAATTTCAACATTATAGAATCATCGAATGACTCCTTCCACTCCAATGACAGACTCTTACTGACTAAAAAACCACCCTTTCCTTCCACAGAAAATCACTTCAGTAGCTTTTCTGGGTGGGCATAGGCCCTTATAGGGCCCATTTGTGATGGTCTGTTGGCGCGTAAGGAACGTGTTACGGCGACAAGCTACCCTAGCTGAACATCCACAGGTCCAGACCTACGGTAGCCAAAAATCGTCGCACGATTCCCGACGTCCAACTGTTTTCTGCGGTGGCTGGAGCGTGAAGAGGGTATTTTTTGTTGATTGAAAAGATTAGGGCAAAACCTCTTATGCAGGATTATAGTACAAGAGTGGTCTTGTAGACTGTAATTGACAGCTGATACTTACTGTTTAAACTAACTAAAAATAAATCCAAAAATTTTTATTTATTAACAGACTAGCTACGCTCGAGTGGTTTCACTCGCTGCTCAGTTCCATATGATGTTCTATAGCTTATAGCACTCAAGAACATTGTTGCTATCTATCAGTGAAGAAAGAATTTTGGCAATCCGACCAGCAGTTCGAAAGATTACCATACAAACACATACAAACTTACAATTTTACCTCTTTATAATATTAGTATAGATTTACCTAGAACATTCTCGGTTCGAATATTTAAATGTAGTAATACTAATTTAGACAGAAAATCTTAGCAAATGGAAAACTAAAAACAATTCTAATTGAAACTATTGGGAAAGTCTTACAATGTTATTTGATTAAACGATTTCAGTCTGAGACTAAGAAACGGTAGAGTATCGCAATAAATCAAGATTAATGTTGTAGTAATTGTGATTTCTAGTGCACAATCACTTTTATTTGTTTTTTTTAACTTTCTCAATCTAGAACATTGAGTGTTTTATTAGACTTTAATAGATTAAAGAAAAGGTTGTAATCGAATCATTAAACATAAAGTGGTAATATTTCGAGTCTTATTTTGAAATATCCTTCAAGTTTAAATTTTTTTCTGTAGTTACAAAGAAAGTAATGACAGTTATAATATATAATGTGCTACTAAAACAATAAGAAATGAAAAAATAAACTTCATTTATTTGTAAATAAATTAAAAAAAGTTTATCATAAAAAAACTACTATAGTGTCGACGAATATTTAAAAGATAAATCACTTATTCTAGAAAATTAAAATCTACATTATTTTTTTAATTCTAATGTACTTTATGTCTGGCATCTCGCACTTTTTCGCGGAACGAAGTATTTCTCCCTCGCTAATAAGGAAACCTTATCAAACCGTATGAAGTGAGCCGCATCCGTACCGCAAACATGTTCAGCCACAGCCGATGCCTGGATAACCATCTTCTTCACGCTGCGTATATGCTCCTTTCGCCTGGTTGTCGGCGCAACATCACAACCAGGCTTTATATGTATGAATATGAGAGCTTTTCTCAGTATATACCCGTGGTATATACACGTGAGTAACCCGCAATTTTTAGTTAATTTAGTATGTCTCACGATAGTTATTATAAAAACATATAATAAGGTAATCTGTTAAAAGATACTTAAATGATAAACCTCTCCACATATATTATCTTCTAGAATCTTTTGCTGTGCCCAACAGGGAGCACGATTGTTACCTACCAAAAAAATGTTTACGACATAAGCCTACATTGTAGAAAACAAAATAGTAATGAATTGACATAAAAAATAAATAAAGATTTGAATATCGTATTTAATTCAGAACTGAATTCAAAAAAAAAACAAAAGCAATCTTCCTTGAAAAAGCATTCATTTTTTAAATAAAATAATAGAAACACATTGTCAAGATAGGTATTTCTACACAAAGGTAGACAGTAAAGTCAATCACAGTGGTCTAGCCGAAGTATTCTTAGATAGATACTACGGTAAGTGTCAAGGGTTCAGTTCAACATTCGATTCACGTACGAAGATGTATCGGTATACTTAGACCTTTAGAACAAGGAGACATTGTTTTGTGTAGAACTTGTTAGTGTATAGATTATTTAGTATTTTTTTGGTAGTAGAGAATATGTTTTTATAATAACTATCGTGAGACATACTAAATTAACTAAAATCGCGGGTTACTCACGTGTGTAATTGAGAAAAGCTCTACTAGTTTCGAACCACAGTGGGGTTCTTCCTCATGAGCAATTACACACGTAAGTAACCCGCGATTTTTAGTTAAAGTAGAAAATATGTTTATATGTTTGTTTTGTTTATGTGACATGCTAGTCAGTAATCGTCAACGGCATTGGCCACCCAGAACACCAGAGGAGTTACAAATGCATAGCCGGCATTATGGGGATAAGGTTTGGGGATTTAAGGATTGGAGAGGAATGTAGGAAGTTAACCCACTCAGACGGCGAAACATAACGCTGCGGTTGATTTAAGTCAGTATTCTATGTGTCGTGGCCCGGAGGTTAAGTAGCCCGATTCTCATGCATGAGGATCTTGAAATTCTGGGGTTCGAAACCTGGCAAGTACCAATGTGACTTTTTCCGAGTTAAATGTACTTTCTATGATTATTTAGACACCACTGACATACGGTGACGGAAAAATTATAAGTCCAGGTTTCCTCACGATGTTTGGGAGGAAACCTGAACTTATAATTTTTAATTATAAGTTTGAAATCGCCAACCCGCATTGAGCAAGCGTGGTGATTAATTCTCTATCCTTCTCCGTATAAGAAGAGGCCTTTGCTCAGCAGTGGGCACATAGGCTGGTGATGATTCTATGAGGCCGTGGAATCCTGTGATGTTATGCGTGTCGAAGCATTATTAGCTCTCCCAAAATTTGAAGAGCAACAGTAACTTATTATAAAAAAATAAATCAACCTATTACATGTCACTAAAATACTTTTTTTCACACAAGTATTAGTTTCAGTGATTTCCCAATAAACCCTGAAATTGCCAGTCAATTTCAGGGTTTATTGGGAAATCACCTAGAGAATGCATTTGGCATGAAGTCCATATGTACTTTTATGTGTGCAATAAAGTATGAAGAAATAAAATATACAATTACTATAGTGTTTGACTGCGTTTTGACTTTCCATCTACAGAACTGCTAGAGGTTGCTCATTGTCATCAAATATTATGGCAATTTTTTTCTACAGGAGCTAAGCTCTATCACAAAAACAAGTTTAGAACTTTCCTTCAAATATACTATACTAGCTTACAGCCCATTCTTCGGGGAGGTGGCAACTTCTTATAACCTCATATCAGGTTGATTGAGTCAGCATTAGATAAAATAAATTGTTTCCCCTGGGCCTAGCGCAGAAACAAAAAAAAATATATCGACGTATGAGTAGGTATATCAAGATGGCCGATTCTAATATTTTCTTGGAATTCTGAGGTTAATAGACTAAGGCTTATTTTTTTACGATACAGAGCGACACACGTTTGCTTGTAATACCTCGTGGTATGTAATCGGCGCCGCCAATGGACACCAGCAGCACTATTGGAGATACGAGTGCATTGCTGGCGTTTTGGGAATGAGTGTTTGGGAGATTTAGGGATTGAGGGAGGGATGGGGGGCAGAGAAGAATTGTGCCTTCGATAACCTCACTGTGAGGCCATGGTATCTTTCGTGGTATCTCGGATCAAGCTACCTATTCATACTGAAATTTGGCTCTCTTTTATAATCATCAAAAATCTTTGCCTAAATAGCAATAACGAAATTCATCAACATTCAAAATTCAGAAAAGCCTCTTAAGAACCTGTACAAGGAAACTCGAGAAGATACGCCGATGAAAATTATAATCGAATCATAATAAAAGATTTTTGGCGAAAAAAAATGTAAATAATTCTAGTCAGAGCTACCGGGGTGGCAGCATAAAATCTCCTAAAGTATTCGCACCAATCAAAACTTGTCAAAACTCGTTTTATAAAGTTCATTGAAAATTTATTCAAAAGACAGAGGTCCCAAAAAGTTGTGAATAACTTATCTCTTAGAACTCTGTCAAAGTGAATTAGCCTCGTTATGATGATCAACCGATAGCCCCTCGACTTTTATTAGCATTACCATCGAAGCTATTTGAGTAGGCAAAGAGAATAATTGGTGATATTTAGCGAAGCTATCCCAGTTTTAATTCGCATTTATACGAAAAGTTAAAGGAATCATTACAAAGTGAAATTTCCTTAACTAAGATTTTCAAGTGATTTCATTTAATTGCCTTTACGAAAATATTTTTTTGTCTTAAAAAAATATAAATTTACCGCATATCATAACCATTAAACTTTTTTTTGTTTCTCATGAGACTGTCAGACTCTTACTGACTAAAAACCCCCCCGTTCCTGCTCCTGTTTAAGGCCGAGGCCACGATGACTTATTGCAACCCAAACACCATTTTGCTTTCATTCTTCATTAAGTACGGTGATCATATAAAATAAAAAAAGATCCTGTAAAAAAAAACAACATAGAAATAAAAAACATGTTAATCTTGCTTGCGGATATCTACAAATTCTATCCTCTTTAATGAAGTAAAATAAAAAATAAGTGCATAAAAAATAGAAATCTTCAATTTATTTTTCTTACTTAACTACATGAAAATTATTAAACAATTTATCTTCGAAAAACACTGGATGCAAATTCATAACATTAATAGCAAGAATTTGAGAAGCAACCTGATTCATTTTTTTTTTCCAACAATAACACAATTTTATTGATACTTCCTAAAGGTGCTCGGTTTTGTCGCGATAACTTATCAGTTTGACAAATTGTTTGTACAACATTTTCACGGTCCGTTTCCGACCTTTCCGAAGAACGACAGGTTTTTGAGGGAAACAATAATAATAATATCTAAAATTCCAAGTACTATTGGAGGGAACGTTCTAAATTCTAATTGTAAGTTTGAAATTAATACTCAAACCTTTTTTCTAGCCTTTACTCTCTAGTAGGCACTTATAGGCTGATGAAGTGAAGTCAAGTGCTTTTGAGTTGATACAAAAAAAAAATACAATAACATATCATCCTCTTTGGCCGCAACATCATTGGCAAGTTATGAAAAAACAAATGCAATGCAATGAACACCCATCATTATACGTCTATCAGTGCCCATTGCTAAACAAAGGCCTCTAATTCTCACACGAAGAAAGAGTTTTTGTCACTACGCTAGCTCAAGGCGGATTGGTAATTTCAAACTTATAGTTAGAAGTGTTTGTCAGTGGCGTCGAAATAATAATCTTTATTCAGCAAAAAATAAACTTCTACAATAAATCTTACGAAGGGAGGACCCGTTTTAGTATAAAAAATACCTATGCCCCCGCTCTTCAAAACTCGTACAATATTATAAAGTAGATAGTAAATATCACTCGGAAAATGTCACATTGGTACCTATTTGCCAGGTTTCGAATCTGCACGCCCATGCATGAAAAGCAATCAGGCTACTAAAACGGCCATAGACGACAGGTACAATTTTTATTACAAAAAAAACTTTTAAGAAAACAAACATCGTCAAGCTGTTTTGTTTTCGGAGTAACACAATAAATGAAAATAACAACAATATTTTTCGTTCATTATACCATTGAGTTTCTCAATTTCAATAATTCCATATTAAGAACTTTATTATTCTAGAAACAAGAGCTAAGAAACAATTACAAAGTCTCCCAAAATATAAACCGAAGCAAAATAAATAGAATCACAAGAAAATAATAAAAATATTAACAACTTCGCAAACAAAGAAATCTTATTGAGGTTGTAACCGAAGTCGCTTCATTAAAATATGTTTTGGCTAAAAGCAAATTCATATCCAATATTTTGTACAATAAGTAAAACAAAGAAAAACACAATCTCTTTAATAAAGCTATAACAGATATCTTATACAGCATCCCAACTATTTTGGAAGTCAAAACAGATCCTAAAGTTTGGGTCCTAAGACCTGCAAACATAACTTTATTAGACTGAATGTATGTAATAGTTCCATAAAAGTTAACTGCAAGTATTTGCTTAAGTACCGCCGGGAAACGTATAGAAGTATGTCGACCAGCTTAAAAAGAGCCCCAACTTTATTCTAAAGACCTGAGAAAAATTTTCCCGAGCAAAGAATTGACGTCGACGAGGGAGGTCACCTTAATTTAGATTCTCTACCCTCAAGGCGACGCATTTCCAGTCTAAGAACAAAAGCTGGAACACCGATTGATATTTGTAAGAACCTTGTGAACCAAGACATAAGGTTGGTTATAGCTAAACATGACTTTTTAAGAATATTGGGTGACGAAAAGGTTCGCAAAACGCGTGGAATGGATCGAGCAAAAAAATAATCCTTTGTCAGTTGGTTAACGGTTCATTTCAGTTTCGTAATACAAAGAAGTTTAGATTTCCCTACTGTATTTCGTTTAGGTAATCTTGTAAAGTTTTTTAAGTAGGCAAACTTTTTGAAATTGCTTGAATTCTTAAGATGACAATATTTCCTTTGAATTTATATTAAAAAAATAAATAGATGCCATATAATGAGTTTTTTAACCTAATAGGCATTTTAAAACGGGCTAATTAAATTAAATTAATTAATTATACCCAAAATAAGTTAAATAGTAGATCTGATTTATAAAAACCAAGAAATCAACAAAGTAAAATTCATGTCCTATTGACTAAAAATCGACACTAGCACCACAATCAAATTACAATTAGTTATATAAATGTTAATTTGCAATTATGTTTTTATTCCATCTTTAAATAATCCGATCACAAAAATAACTTCAATGATGTTTTTTCGGGATTGGGCGAGACACGAGCAGATGGATCTCCTGGTGGTTAGCAATCGGCTCCATCATGGAAAAGCCACAACACTAGAGGAGGTGCAAGAGCGATACCGGCTTTATGAGGGTTTTCGAAAATGAAGAAAGGATTGAGTCTTCGGCAACTTCATTTACGGCCATAATACAACGCAAGCGTAGTATCACGTCAGCTCGCCGCCCGATCAGAACCAGGCCCAAGCGTACGGCCCGTAGCGTTCCGCGCGCGCCTCAAAGAGCCAATAGACTACCACAGACGGGACCCTATAGGGCTGATGTTCTGCCGGGGTTGCGGGGTATGCGCAATGAGGCACCGCGACCTCGGCCCAGAGCAGGAAAAGGAACAGGGGGGTTTTTAGTCAGTAAGACACTGACACTCCCTCCCGCCCGACCCTGGGCGGGAGGGAGTGTCATTTGATGATTTTCCCCTCACAAAAAAAAAAGCGTAGCATCACGTAAATTTTTCTGCGAATGCTTTTCTACCTACCAAAAACTAAATTTAGTGAAAGCATTCGACTCTATAGATTTCTGTGTGCATCGTTTCACACTTTTATCACTAGTTTGGCAGTGGCATCGCACTTTACATTTACCACTGCGCATCCTCTAAAATATAAAAATTGAATTCTTTGAACTTCCCTTTTGCGGTTTCAATATCAATAAATTATTTTATATATGCGCTTAAAACATTTCAACTTTTAGAGTTTCTAATACTTATATACGACACGTTTTCTATTAAAATTGTTTGCACTCAATTGGATAAAATTAATTTGTCGCACTACAAGAATTTTTGTCTCTTCAAATAATGTTACTGAAGAGGTTTTTTCTTATAATCCTATAATAAATAGCTGAAATGTTTTACTGACGCGACGCTATGGTGCAGCAAGTACCAACGTGACTATCTCATAATGTATGTACTTTCTAAGATTATTTGGACACCACTCAAAAGCAGCGAAGGAAAACATAGATATGAAATTTGGGGACTTCTAAACTTAAGTAACAAACCCAAATGCCGTAATATAAAACCGAAATCAAACCACGCTCCATACACCAAAAAATCATGCTAGAGACACAAAGAAACAAACTGACCGCAATATAACAATATTTGTATCAAAGTCGTTTCACTTGGACCGCTATCCAAACTTATATTAACTGTTTAATTGAACATAGTAAACACACTTTTCTTAGCCAGTATGGCAGTCTCAATTATTAGTTCACTCCTAAGATAGTTCAAAAGCCAACACGACCAAAAACTAGGTCGAAAAGTTTTCTAATAACAGTTCTTCGGAAGAACCGGCAGTGTCCAAGAAGTTTTGTCAAAGATTGTTTCAAGCCAGGGGTGAAAAACCTATGGGAAATTTGCCAGGGGTAGTGTAGCGTTTGGCAGAAGTCAATGCAGTTAAACCGTTTACATTCTAAGTTGTGTGTTTGTTCTGTTTGAGGTTTTATTCCGATTGCATACTGCATCAATCTTCTGGTTCTCTCTAAGAGAATGTCACATTGCAATAGGTAAGCAAACATGATAAAAATGTATTTTTATTATAACTTTCGTGAGACATTCTAAATTATTTATTATGTTTTCGGCTTACTCACGTAATAATTTGACGAGATACTCGACTAGTTTCAAGCCATGCTAGAGGCCCATATTCATGAGCAGCATTCCGCGACACGCGACTCGGCGACCGTCGCGCTGCTACTCACTGCTGCTAGTCGAGTATCTCGTCAAATTATTACGTGAGCAAGCCGAAAACATAATAAATAATGATAAAAATGGTTCTTGCTTTTAGACAATTCTAAAGTTTTTTATCCACCAAAAACAAACCAAAAACACAAGTAAAAATGCTATAACTCCTTTAGTATGATATAAGATGTTAAAAAATCACATTTCTACGCGAGCAGTCGTTTTACTATATATACGCAATGTAAAAAAAAACCATGATTATAGAATCATGGTTATCCATTTTTCATCTCTTATTGGAAGAAAGCAATCGCTTCCCCATTAAAAAAATATTACTAAACTAAACTATAAAAAACGAGAACTCTCTACATTTTTGTACCTGATTTCCGAAACTTACATACACACCTGTTGTCAAAACATCTCCCCCGATTTTCCTGACTTACAAATCTTCGATATCATCTATGGAAACCGTCACATTCATTTCAATTAGTAAGTATTCGAAGCAGGGGTGAAAAAGTATGAGGTTCAGTTCCTTATCTTTCAATTCAAGTGGGGGAAGGCTGTTTACGATGCGATGGCAAAACGATGATCTGGTAAATTGGGGAAGAATGAACCAATTTTATGGGTGTCAGCGAATTTTTTCTGCACAATTTTTCTTTATCGTCGAATTTGAAATATCTTCTAGTACTTTCTAGTAAGTAGAGAGACTATAAGCACTTAATAGGACCAGATATGATGGCATAATGAGAAATAATTTTTGAAATTTACAAATTTGTTTATAATTCTTAGTGAAATTTCTTTAATTGCTAGCTAGTGGGCTAGTTCCTAACTAAACTAAGCTCTATGATTCGAAACGTCAGTAATGAAAATTGAAAGCCTTTTTTATAAAACGCCTGTGCTTAGGTATTTAAGAAAAACTAAACTAAATAACGTAAAATAATGTTAAGACAAGTAAGTGGTACAATTTCAAGGAAGACCTTCAAGCATATTATTTCTAAGAGAACATACGTAACGCACTTGGGTCTCCTCTTATGTTCCCCCACCGCCGCACCTATTACGTGAAGTCACGGGAAGCGCTAATCGCTTACCATCAGGTGCTCCGTCCAGTTGTTTTGCATTTTATTTCGTTAAGGGCTGATTTTTGAAGAGTCAGATGAGTGTTATCTGAGGAATAAAATTGTTGCTATCACTGTCTTATACAAATATTCTGACGCGACAACATCATAATGATTCCCTAGGTAACTTTTATTTGACCATTGAAAAATAAGGCTTAATTGAGATGATTTTTTCCAAACTACATGCAACAAACAGTTCTTAAAACCCGCTTCAAATCATCAAAATTTAAAGGCGTGCTACGAGCATAAATCCCTTTCAATTACGTAACTGAATTTAATATTACAACTACATGTGGTATACAAAACAAAATATTACAATAGCACTAACCTATAGGAGTTAGTGGATATTGTATGTGGCGGGTCGCCGCTTTGTAGCAAGATCTTACAGAGTAATCTCGTAGACAGAGGTAGCTATGATGATTTTAAAATAGCAACCTTAATTTATTAACCACTAGCTTCCGCCCGCGTCTTTGCCTGCGTAGTATGTTGATATAAACTATCCGATGGCCTATTCCGGAGTGAAACCTATGCCTGTGCCAAATTTCATCCAGATCGGTCCAGCCGTTTTGGCGTGATTGAGTAACAAACATCCAAACATTGTAACTTTCGAGTTTATAATATTACTAGCTTCCGCTCTCGGCTTTGCTGGCGTGGTATGTTGATAAAAAGTAACCTATGGCCTATTCCGGAGTGAAACCTATTCCTGTGCCAAATTTCATACAGATCGGTCCAGCCATTTAAGCGTGATTGAGTAACAAACATCCAAACATCGTAACTTTCGCATTTATAATATTAGTAAGATAGTAATATAAACAAGTGATGTCTGATATCAACTCATGCATCGCTTATAAGTGAAGCTGCGCATAGTTAAGCATAGATCAAAGAGTTGGAGATGGTCAACAGTACCCTGCCAGGCTTGACCAGGTGTAGGTGGTGTACCTGCAAGGTTGTAGGACCATCCTTCTAAATTAGGGTACTTTCCTCTCAGTTCCCTACAAATTATTACCTAATACTAATAATAATACCTATACCTAAGAAAAGAAAATATTACACATTTTTCCTATCCTATGTTCTTCAAACACGGTAAGAGATTTTTTTTAATGATCACATCTCGCCTTCTTATGCGATAACCATGCTACCCAGTAAAAGACATATGAATAAAAATAACATCTTCACTATAAATAATAAAAAATAAAACAAAGTTAATTTTATCTCTAATTTATACAGTTTATACATTAACTGAGACATCATTATTATATAAGGCGAAGACTTCACTAAGCGTAAATCTTAAAGAAAACTCTCTATCAATTTCTTTCCTCACACTACTCTATACCTTATAGTGGTGCCACACAGCACTGGTGACATAACTGTTCGATATAATATCACTGCACTTGCATATCCTGACGTTGCACACACTATACCAGTTCGTTTCATATTTCAGACGTATTTTGGTTATAAAGTACCTTCAATCATTTCCAAAAGCCTTATAGTAAAAAGAGAGTATCATTCAATTGTAATTAATGAAATGAACAACTTGATTGGTAGTATTGTATTTTTTGTAGCGCACAAATATGTAAATATATCTGTAATTTTTGTGAGGAGAAAATCATCGAATGACTTTCCCGCCGCGCAACCTCGGATAATAATATCATAAAGTTGAAGACATTAAAATTTTGTTTGTTTGAATGCGCTAAGCTATGGAACTACTCGTTCGAATTTAACCATTCCTTTTTAACAACTGTAGCTGAGCAGCGGGTTTATCCGAAAGCTAATGATACTTACTAGTTACTATAAAAAAGTAGACTATTTTCAATATAAAACAAAATATTTTTAATTTAATATTTTTTTCCGATCGTTGACTAGGCCATTATCAAAAAAAACAGATTCAAATTAAGATGTAACACATAAAACAGATTCAAATCATCCGTACCAACATATTACTGAGATATTTTTCATATATGAAATAAAAAAATCAATTTAGCTATTGCCAAACCTGACTGTTAAATCCGATACTTTTTCCTCCGTGATTACACTTGCGAACCGTCGCATTGGTGTTTCATTTTCATTCACAACGAATAAAAAACTACTTAAATAATTTCCATTTTTTTATGAGGGGAAAATCATCACATGAATTCTCCCGCTCTGCCCTGGGCGCGAGGGAGTGTCAGACTCTTACTGACTAAAAACCCCCTGTTCCTTCTCCTGCTCCGGGCCGAGGTCGCGGTGCCTCATTGCGCTTACCCCGCAACCCCGGCTGAATTAATTTCCATACAGTTTACACTCATAGTGCTTCATGATTCTTAAGAAAAGCCATTACGCGAATAAGCTACCTTCATCTCCTGGTCTCGATAGAAACATTTGCGGTTCCATTAAATTCGAACGCAAACATGGTCCCTAATCTATATCATGGGGTCACAGGCCCCTAAAATGGCGTTACATTACCGGAATCGAATTAATTTGATCGCGACATTCCTTAATTAAAACACCCCTATACCAGTGATCAGTAATTACTAAACGATAATAACTTGGTTCGTTCATTTCACGTAATGAGTTTTACATATAGGTACATATAAATTAGGTTGTAGATTCGTATATTGATTATTAGACTGTCTCGTTGTTTGAACTCTCTGTTTTAAATTATTGGGAGTTTTTACTTTTCCGATTATCTATAGGCATTGAGCCTTTTTCTCTGTCTGTCGTAGTGACCCGGAGGTAAAAGGCGCCCGCTTTTCATGCATGAGAGAGCGGGCTTGAAACCTCGCAAGTATCATTGTAACTTTTTCCGAGTTATATACATTATACTTATTTAGACACTACAGACATACGGTGAAGGAAAAACATCGTGAGGAAAACTGAACTTAAAATTTCTAATCATAAGTCGGAAATCGCCAATCTCCTTAGAGAAAGAACAGCAAATAACGCCCAAACCTTCTTTGTGTGAGAAGAGGCTTCTGCTTAGCACTTATAGGCTGTTGATGCAACGTATGACGAGTCTTTTTGAGTCAAAAACCAATTTAGATTTTCTTCCCACCCTGGAAGGCAAGAACGATCAAACTGTCTGGACAGAATCTTTCATTCTTCTAAAAATATACAACTCAACAATCCGTAAATTGCCAGCACTGCACCTAAATATTCCAAACGTAATTTATGTAATATGTAACAGTGTTGAAATTTCAGGCTTCAGGATACCTGAAATTATAGAAGTTCAAATGAAATTCTGAACCTAATGTAACGCTGATATGGGTACGATTATTTTAATTGTGTAGTTACCTTACCTGATTGCCCTCTTAGACTAGATGATGAAATTATGACTGGACATTTCATTCTATTAATTTATTTTCTTTCTTATTTGTTGATAAGTCTGATTTTCATCGTTATCTTAACCATCATCACGAAACGTCGTCTATTAAAAATAACCCAATGACTTGATCGATAGACCAGTTGGTCTCGACCTGCATTAATTAAATATTCAAAAATATAAATTTCTTAAAGTATTTTGTAATTTCAATATTTCGTTTAGCAGCCAAAGTTAAGGTCTATCATATATCTTCATATACTGTTCTAATGAACCTACAAAAAAGAAGTCAAAAAGCAAATAAAACTTCTCAATTGTTAAATTTATATAAAACAAAATTTATTTAAATGCACAATGTTTAACAAAGAACTGTACTCACATCACACAAAGACGAAAATGTTTGTTCTTTCAACACATTACTACTAGGTAGACCAGCTACCTTTAACCATTTTTTTTTTGTTTTATTTTGTAAAATTATTTTTATTTTAATTTTGTGGCAAGATTTTAATTTGAGCTCATTCACCCTCTTACTGATCATACTTTTAAGACCATCGTATTAATTTTACTTAACTCTTAACTTTTTAAGGATCTTGTATTACCGCATGATGGTATTTTCACTGCACAACTATTTTGTCGATCTTTAAATCAGTTATCCAATAACATTCTGTTAGGGGCTTTTCAAATTTATACAACGTTCAAACTAAGTACACAGTTACAATTCACCTTAGCAAACGACTTTTAGAACCACAGTCTAATAAGGTTGGTTCAGAAATATTGATCTTCTGCTGAATCTTCTGATACTTCTTTTCCCTCTTGCCGTTCTCTTGTCTCGAGGTGGAGACACCCTACTGGGGGGATGCACCCAGTCTGGACATCTGAAATGGAAGTTCAAGAAGTTTATATTATATGATCTTAACATGATATTACAAACCACGACTTAGCTTCGCACCGGGCAATGGCGATACTTAGTTTCTCCATTATTAAATGGATGTTATTATACTTTTAATTAAGCCTTCCTCTTTAATTACTCTATTTATTTAATACAACTGCATCAAAATGCTTTTCGCAGTTTTAAAGATTTAACCTACATAGGGATACAGATCAAGCGAGTTTGTTTTAAACTATTTAGTGGTGCACAAATTTGGAGGGATATGGGTTATTTCATTACATTATAACCAGCTACTCTCGAGCGGTTTCACCCGCTGCTGGGCTCTATTTAGTCGTAGCGTGATGTTTTTGGCCTATAGCACTCGGGAACGTTGTAGCTACCAGTGAAAGAATTTTGGAAATCCGACCAGCGGTTCCAAAGATTACCCCCTACATAGAAACTTACAAATTTTACCTCTTTATAATATTAGGTAGTATTATTATAGATAATGGGTGGTCGAAATTGGATAAATTACGAAATCGAATATAATATGACTTTTTACCCTGGTACGGTTTGTGAAGCCGCCGAAACTTAGAACACGTCTACCCCAACGATCATCGGTTTTTCGACAAATGTGACCTGTCCTCAGCCACTTCAATTTGCTAAACATTTCCGCTACCGCGGCTCCGGCTCGGAACAGGAGACGGAATGGGGATCTTTAGTCAGTAAAGTCTCATACTTTCTCTCACAGCACCCAGGGCGCGAGAAATTTTTTGATATTTTTTCCCTATAGAAAAGCCTTTGGAATATGCGTAAGATACATAGTACCTAGTAGCCGATCTTAAAAAAGATAGATCCTTTACCTACACGTCCTCAGAAAATCGTCATTGTTATTGTCAATTACTCATATAAAAAGGTTAAATTCTCACCATTTAAACATTACAATTGCTTCTTGGTAAAACCAACTTTATTTGAAGTCAGTTGGCATTCACCATTATTCTACCTGATTTTTATGACTAAGAATACTTTTCGTGTGGGAGAGCCAAGATTCGGCACGAATGTGTCGGCTCAACCGTAGTGGTACCATGACCTTACAGAAAATCGGCGTGAAACAACCACAGAGTTGTTGTTGCCATGTGAGCGAGGTAAACGGAGGCCTAAACCTTCCCCAATTCCTAAATCTCCCGAACACTATCCCCAAAAGGTCGGCAACGCACATGAAACTTCTCCAGTTTGTGTTCACAGGTGGCGTCAATACGGTAGTTTCCAACTAGTCAACTTCAATACTTTCATCCTAATGTCAAAAACGATACTCTTCTATGAAATTTGTATGATACACTGAGTTATGAGGTCATAGTATTTTTGCGTCAAATAACTTACTTATTTCTTAAAAATTAGCTAAAAAATATCAAAAGTCTGTGTATCGATCGATCGATGAATATAAGTATAGTTATTTTGCAATATTTTATTGTATTGGAACGTCGAATTAATTTTATTTTTGACCTAGGAAACTACCCAATTGCGTACCATCAAGTAATTCGCCTATTCGTTTGTCGACCTACTACAACCAAAA
Organism: Spodoptera exigua; assembly: GCA_902829305.4. NCBI lineage: Eukaryota > Metazoa > Arthropoda > Insecta > Lepidoptera > Noctuidae > Spodoptera > Spodoptera exigua. The sequence continues at coordinate 6,227,697 of LR824625.2, read as the reverse complement.
TAAAAAAATAAAAATATTCAACAACTTCAAACTATATCGTTAATATTTCATGAGTAACGATGATTTTCCTCAATGAGATACCATCGCAACCGATTCGGTTTTTACGTTGTACCTTTGTGCATAGATGCGTGACTGATTATGCATCAGTGTCCCATCGTGTATAATGAATATAGAGGAAAATAAATTATCATATATGAACAGTTTATAACAGTTATCTGATAAACTATTAATACCTTCTCTATGTAAAAAATGGGCCTGTTGCATATCTATTCTTGGGTCGGAAATTATATTCCTTAAAAGTTCGCGCTTAGCAGAAAAACTGCAGATTGGATTTATCAGCAGTGATCCGATAAGATCAGCAGTGGAGGCAAATCTATTACACGGTTTAAAACCGTTGCTGTATTATTATAATGATTATAAGCATACCTCCACCATACCCAATCAGATCTGTTAGTTTGCCGACCATAAAATAGCATAAAATCTAAACTTCTTTGTAACACTTTGGATACTGCGCCCGTGTTAGTCGACGGTAACTAGCGCTTGCGAAAAACTTGTTTTCTACATTTTTTTGTAGGCAATCAAAATCTTAGTATTCGGAAACTCCAATGCAACTTTTTTTGAAGCGGGATAGTGTGCGAAAAAGGGTGTCAATGTCTGAACTGCCTTAATACCACCCTGATCCTTCTCCTCTTCCAGGCCCGATCAGGTCCGCGGTTCAATATTGCCTTTTACCCGCAACCCTGGCTAATTCAATATTACTTATAAGAAAGTTTACAATGTATTAACTATGCAGATAAGTTTCAATTGTTCATCGAATAAAACAAACGCCTCATCTAACAAAAAAAAATCACGAAAAATTCAATCTCCTTTAAATAAGAATGAGTATGTCACTTTTCGTAACAATAAAATACCTACAAGCAACGTACAGTTACTGCCACTATCCTAATATTACTATAACAAATAAGTTAATATTGATCTTTTGGTCCGCCTTGCGTATGTACAAACTGAGTATATAAATATTTGTACTCACTAATAATATGCTTAGCTTATGCGTACTTTAGATATTAAGTAGTATTACGGTAACATACATAACATTTTTATGTTTGAAGGACTGTACACGGTTCCAGTTACTGAACTTCTCTATTTTTGAGCGAGGAAAATCTAGCCCTAATTGGGGTAAGATTGAGTGTCAGACTCTTACTGACTAAATACACCCCGTTCCTTCTCCTGCTCTAGGCCGAGGTCGCGGTATTTTATTGGGATTGACTCGCAACCACGGCTGATCAACTTCTTTTACCAACTTTAATTATAGGTTTTAAATTGTTCATTCAATTGCAAGAATTTCCATTTTTTTATCTTTTAATTCATCTGAACTTTGGAACTCAAATTAAAGACTTATAAAAAAATGTATACGATTTAACTTATACCTTAAGATTAATAAGTCAGCGCGTTTGACTCAGTGGCTGGACAACCGGTTGGCAAAGGTCGCGAGTTGGATCCCACACGGAACAACACTATGTTATCAATCCACAAATTGTTTTTTCTTGTCAGTATTGCTTGTGTGAATGTAAATGTGTATGTTTGTAAACGCAACCACTATACATGATCAAATCCAAGTGTGTGTTAAACTTTTTAAAATTTATAAAAAGAATTCTTACTTTTCAATATCAGGCAACAACTGTCCCTTGCACCTGGCCTCCCATTTCGCCCAGTATTTAAAACCTTCTTGTTCGAACACCTTTACTGCGCAGACGCCATCATCTTTTATGTCTTCGTCTAGTAGAGCTGCAAATTTAAGAGAAATGGTTTGTATAATTTAGAATATTACATTCGAATAACTAAAACTACATTTTATGTGTGGTGGCTTGTAATTAGCAACGTGATAATATAAGAGTCATTATATAATTTGTCTATTAGTCTGTAAGCCTTCTTTAAAATGTGAAAAATAAATAAATAAAATAAATACAAAGTATTCATGTATGCATATTAAATCTTTAAAATTAAACAACGGATTTTGTTGCCGTTTATATTTTTTTTTCCACTAATCAACGCAATTTGATGCTGTTTTTTAATGGGTAAAGTGATTGAAGACAATATTTAATCTGTGTAATAGGTAAAATTCGTTAAACAGTGGGACAATTTAGTGTCAGCACTGCATCCGTGCGAAGCCGGGCGATAAATTCTGTTACATTTCGTGGCAGACAATAAGATATTTGATTCGGTTATTTTGAACTGTGACAATAACACTTTTCCATTAATTTCAAACGTGATTGTGTGTTATGATGTCGCTCCCATACGCATATTGTATCAATAACAAAAATATCTGGAAAAATCATGAGGTATTCGTTTATTTTGGCAAAGGAAACTGTACCCAATGTTTATAGGCAAAAAATATCTCTATAAGGTGGTATTAGAAGTGGGTGCAGTCCTAAGCCTACATTCAAGTTAGAAACGAATAAAGAATTCAATGAATAAACACATCAAGACTTACCTTCGCAAGCAATGTCACACTTCCCACCTTTTTTGCCTTCTTTGCACCATTCGCTTCCTATCTGAAATTATAATGAGGACGCGTTTACTAAACCAGTTTTGTATATCGCCCACTTTAACTCCAAATGTTAATCTAATTCACTGCAAAGCGATTAAAAGTAATCTACAAGATCCATGCAATCATATGAGCCACTGCGAAATAGAAGATATCGATTTCGATCGTGATCGAAAAAATGACGACATTTTCTTTCTCCAATCCAGAATGATATTTAGAATCTTCTGGAGTGGATTACCTTCGCTTGTGTGTTGTTCGTGCGTGTTGTTACAAATTATGTATATATTCTTTTACTTTAAGAGAGCTTTGGTACAAATGGGCCGAATCGACCGGAGTGATATCAAGGCCTTACAGATCACCGCCGGTAAACAACACTTGCCTACGTTGTGTTTCGCCGTGTGAATGGGGTTACCTGACACCCAATCTTTCCCTCTCCCATCCTCATTACCTGAACCCCCTATTCTTGAATACCTAACAACCCATAGAAAGCCGGCAACGCTCTTGTAGTAACTCCTTTGGAATTGCGAGTGTCATTTGACGACGCCGATTGCTTACCATTAAATAATACGTCTGCTCATTTGCTACATTCAATAAAAACAGAAAGTTCTGCAAGAACAGAACAGAAGCTCTCCCAAGCTTATTTAAAAACAACATCACTTATAATAGGATTACTGCGATTGTTCTATTACAGAAAAATAACGAGATCGTTTAAGCGAGCATTCTATCAATGTGCTTCCAAGCATTCTAGCGAAGGACAGTGAAGTTCTGTTAAGGCTCGCATCTTCGAGAAGAATATTCATAAGCATTGACTGAAGTGTTCGCTGGAGTGCTCATGCAAATTTTCGTTATATTTGGTTCTAATGCTTGGTTCAGCTCGTGACCTATACACACAGCAGGCCTACTAGAAACGCTTATAGCAGAATTGTAGTAAACGTATTTAAGCTTTTCGCACCATAATTGGTCGGCAAACGAGCAGACGGATCACCTTATGGTAAGCAATTGGCTCCAAACCAAGTCCAAGTAATCCAAGTAATACCAAGGAAGTTACGAGTGCGTTGCCAACCTTTTTGGTAGTAGTTTGAGGAGATTTAGGAATTGAGGTGATGGGTAGGGTATGGATTAGGCCTCCAGTAACCTTACTCACATGGCAAAACCCAACGCTGTGGTTGTTTCAGGTCGTTTTTCTGTGAGGCCGTGGTATCAACCTGGTCAATCCCACTAATTCGTGCCAAAGCTTAGCTCTCCCACGCTTAAAACCATCTCGTTAAAATATAAAATTGTCTAGTAGTTTATTAAAACAAGACTTGATTTAAAATAATATAATATGGATCACATAAAATCTAAGAAGTACTTACTTGGAACAACCCATAGAACTTTCTTCTAGAACTTTTCACGACAATAGCCGATGTGTTTCTTTCACTCTCCTGTTCTATTAAACATACCCCTGTGAATTAAAATACATTAAAATATATATGTACATACATTATGGACGTTAAGCGTGTGTGTGTGTGCGTGTGTGTGTGTGTGTGTGTGTGTGTGACTAGCCGTTTGATTGAATTTGCTTAATTTCTTATTAAGGCCTTTAGTTGAAGAGTTGCTACCATAATGGTAGGTTAGGTTACGGTAAAACAAATCATGAGCCTGTAAGTGCCCACTGCTGAGCAAAGGCCTCTTCGAACGGAAAATGTTTGAGTACTAATCACCACGCTCGCTCAAGGCGGATTGGCGATTTCAAACTTAGACGAAATTATAAGTCGAGGTTTCCTCACGATGTTTTCCTTCACCGTATGTAAGTGGTGGTGCAGTGTAATTTTTTTAACAGGCTAGGTCGTAAATTGTATTTGTTATTACGCCAGTTTCATTTTTTTATTTATTTATCTTATATTACAAAGGTAGCCATCTTATGTGCTAAGCCTTACAAAACCGTTGTAATGGTTTGACTGTGGGGTCAGTGAGTATGTTTAATAACAGTTAAATTTACTTATAACTAAATAATATATATATATATATATATATTGACAAAGAACTTGCAATTACATATAGCTACAATATACATATATACACGAATCTTTTGACAGGATGTTACATTTATCTAAGAATTAAACGAACCAGGCGTCACTCACATTTCACAATAATATGTATGTAATTATTTGTTGACAGCTTTTGTTTATACATACATTATGATAAAATTAATTTTCTTGTTTTCTTATGAGATAACGATTTGATTGACGTGCTTAATTTCGTTTTGTATTTTTGACACTTTGAATGTGTAACAACATTTTAAAAGTATGTATTTAACAAATACTTTTGGAATTAATTACTTAGCCATGAAAAGAAGTGCGTCATTTATCACTTCATAGTATTTAGAATAAAACAAAGTCGCTTTCTCTGTACCTATATCCTATATGCATAATGTGGTTTTTTTTTTAAAGTTGAGTGATTGAAGACTATATTTATAATTTTATAATTACATCTATTATACATATACAGTGGTGGAATTTGGCATCCGCGTTGTATCCGTGCGAAGTCAGGGCGAATCCCAAGTCTAATATAAATGTGACAAGATAATAGTAATTTGAAAGGATGTAATTTTTTTTACTTGTCTTATACTAAGACTTGCAGCTCGTTCCTGCTTTGCAGGCCGTTATACCAGCACCAAAAAGAGTAGGAATCGCTTATTATCAGGTGGCGCGCAGTCACAAATTACGTTATAGTTACAAATTCATAACCATCGCAGCCTATGGGTGATGGCCTCTAAGCAAAGGCCTCTTATCACGAAAGGAATATAAATCAGGTATTCTCCCGTTATTTTCCTTGACCATATATCAGTGGAGTGTTAATAATCCCAAGCCTTCAACATCAGCGTATAAATGAACACTGCTGAGCAAATGCATCTTATCACACGGAGAAAGTTTGAGCACTCATCACCACGCTTGCAAGGCGAATTGATGATTTCAAACTTACAATTCTAAATCCAGTCAGTGGTGTCTAAGTAATGTTAGTACATAAAACTCAGAAATAATCGCTGCTATGTATAAATGTTAGTAATGCTTAAGAAGCTGGTGTCTCAAACTCCGGCCGATCACAACATAACAAATTAATATCTATACTTAACTTTTGGCAAAGCGAAACATTGGCCTCTACACCAGTACATTTAAGGTTAATCAAACATTTAAGGTCATTAAGGTACTGTTTACATTAAAACCAATTCATTACATAACAGAGGTGGGCAGTAACTATTTACGCCAAAACTGATGACTAATGCCTCATTATGTGTGGAGTCCAGACATTGAATTGACCTCTGGTCAGCATATATTATAAACACATGCGTACGTACACTATATATAGAACTATCTAGCACCATTTGGTTAGGTTTTAGATTTACATTTATTATTATACATATTATGTATTGTTTTTAAGTTGTAGCTTTCGTTCTTGAACAGTTTCTTTTAAGTGTGGAGTTATTTATGCAAGTATGGGTCGGCTCGCCAATCCAAAAAAAAACTATTGTTTCGTCGAATAATTGAGGTTGCTCGACGCTCAATTTTTTTTATTTTATTCACAATCCCCCAAAACTAATCCTCAAATTAATTATTAACAACTTTATTATTAATATCGGTCATGATAAAATACTAACCCCAAGTTTCCGAAAGGCCGATCAATGTTAAAATCAATTTAATCTCTTGTCAAGTCATCTGATTGGTTGACTGAATTATCAACAACCAATCAGATGATTTGACAAGAGATTTAACAGGAGATTAGTTAATTTTAGCGTTGACAAGCCTTTCAGAAACTGGGTGTAAGAATAAGTTATTTTTGTTAAATAATAATCGACTATAGGTACATACATAATGTCCATTCATCCACCGAATATAACAATCTTGTTAGCACATAAAGCCTAATTTGAAATCGGTATATTCATAAAACAATTAAACGAATAGATTACAAACCTACACATATAACATGTCTAAATCCAATGTCGAAGTCATAACAATTTTTTACTGCACACCAATCACCATTACCTACTTAGCAACATGGATTGTGTTGTATTGAATAAAAAAGACTACATAAAGAAAAACCTTCGCATTAACTTGTGCCTTAGAACTGATTGTTACATTTTAAGAAGCTATAAATTACTCCATTAAACATCTAGCCATGACGTCCTCTGTGGTATTTATTAACTTATAAATTACTAACATATAAACCTTCTTCTTCAGTCACTCATTTAAACCTTTTCTTTTAAATACTTCACTAGTGTGGCCCACATACACTCCGCGACGGCGTTCAAGGTGTTAAAAAAATGCGCATCAAAATCCAAATCCGTTGCGTAATTTTGATATAGTGATTTATGGACATAGAAATCGATTTTGTGTCAAACTGTGTGTAACTGAATTCTTGGGCGAAAATATTATGATGCAACACGAAGCCAGATAATCGTGTAGTGTTCCGCGCGCGCCTCATAGAACTATAATAAACCACCACAGATAAGGCCCTCTCACACTCTATAAAGTTATGATGTACCACTGCCCGGAAAAGAGGAAAGGAATGATTGGTTTTTAGTGATAAAGAGACGACGAGAAGATGAAAGTCTCTCTCTCTCTCATCCCATCCAGAGCGGAAGAAGTCATTATATGATTATCCAAACGCTGATCGTGAATACTCGCATCATCAACGATAATAATATCCCGTCTTTTTACCACCCGAAGGAGTGATTAGAGGCGCCCATGCCAAATATGATAACTGCTCTTTTCCAGCGTATCAAGAGTCCCTTGTAATATGCCAAGAATATATACTCGACACAATGACTTCTTTATCTACGACTACGCTTGCTCAGTGTGAATTGGTGATTTCAAATCCAGGTTTCCTCACGATTTTCTGCTTCACCGTTCGTCAATTATGTCGAAATACAGTTGAAAAGTACATATGATTTAGAAAAAGTCACATTAATACTTGTCAGGTTACGAACTCGCACGCTCATTCATGAAAAGCAGACGCTTACAAACTCATAATAGTCTGACCTAAGAAAATGTGGCCAAAAAAAAATCTGAATCTCCCAACAATCTAATAGGTTAAGGGGAATACCATACACTATGCCATATGAATTTATTTAAAACGACCGACACTAAAAGAAGCACGTAACAAAACGAATTCATTGATAAAAACGCCACAAACAAATTTGGTAGTCATGACAACCAAAAACAGTGGAGGACCGTATAAGGAAAATCTATCGACCGAATCATGACTAAGCATCAGCTATGGGAGAATACAATAGGCATAGCTAACTACCATTGAATACATTGAGATTTAAACACGCACACATTCACACTTGATATTGTGTTGTGAGTTCTGATATACTTATATATACATATGTCGATATATTAGTAACAAAGGCTACGAAATTGTTTAACTGATTTTGATGAAATTTTGAGTTAATATATGTATAGCTTGATTTGGAGAGAAAAACGTTTATATTAATGTTTTAGGTAAATTGATAGATGAATGAATGGGTGAATATCTCTCCCTTACCAATGCCAAAAATAGGTGTTGATTTGTAGTACCGAATCATACAACTAATAATATCAACGTGAAGGTTTGTAAGTGTGGATAAAAATATGATAATGGCTAAAATATGATTTTCTAAAACAGCTGAATGAAACTGAATGAAATTTGACAGGCGGATGGAGTTTAGTCTAAGATTACACGTAGACTAAGTAGTCTACAGCTTCAGCTGTTTTAGAAAATCATATTTTATCGTTTGTTACAAATACATACGACGCATACACAATTGCATCGTCAATGGTTTCTTTGGACAAGATAAAATGGATTTTTTGTTGTTCGGACTGAGGATTCTACGGTTTCAATGTTAATGAGTTTAAGGACCTGTATTTATTATAATACTCGATATGGTTGCCGACTTTATTCATAGTTTCGAAAGAAAATAAGAGCAATGTTGATTAAATTTAGGTAATATACAGTACTCGAAGATAGGCCTAAGATTGGAACGGCATCCTTTTTTCTGAAAATAAAACATATCTACATAGTTTTTGGTCCGAAATTCTTTTGCAGACAAAAGTACATCGAAATCGTTAGAGATGTTTCCGAGACCCTGTGAAGAATTATAACAAAATTTGCTGATTATATGTACCACCCAATGTATTTCAACATCAAAAAGAATTTCAATGAGTTGTGTAAAACAGTTCCTTAACTTGAAATGATCCTCAAATTCCCCGATCTCCAAATACCTAACGAACAAAAGTTCGGCAACGTCCTAGTTACTCCTCGGTGGTTAGGGTGTCCATAGGTGGTGGCGATTGCTTGCCATAAGCTAATCCGTATACCGCCCAGGGTGAGGCGAGAGGGAGTGTCAGACTCTCACTGACTAAAAACCCAGCCGTTCCTACTCCTGTTCTATTCCGAGGACGCAGTGCCTTATTGCACTTGCTCCGCAACCCCGGCTGAACACATACCGCATTGTAGATATCATTTAGCTTAAAACTTTTATCACAAAATGACAATGCAACATTATTATCTAGAAGTGTCAAAACGTTTACATAACTTATTGTTTAGAGTTTCTAGTCACTAATTTGATTTAATGAATGCAAACAGACAGATGGCTTATGTCTTGCTGTGAAATTTCAAGGATATTATCTGTGTGCACACGTTGTTTGCGTATACGTTATATACGTTATAAATTTATACAGAGATACAGTAAAGTAAAAGGGGATAAGCAGAATTATACAGCGGTATACATATCCAATTTTGATTGAACATCTTTTTAATAAGTCGTTCCATTATTCCATTATTGCTCCGCTTTGATACCATTTTGGACAAATTAAGATTTGAAAAATAATTATATTTTTACTTGATTAAAAACCTCCTTCCACTTTCCACATTACTACAGGAATCTCTAAATCATAATGATATTTTCGTTATGAATACAATGTAAATATTATGATGATATACATTGACTTATGTACGTAGAAACACAACAAGCTGCTGGCTTGAACAATACATTAAATTGAAGGACAAAATATTGTGGTGTAGTAAATTTACCCTGAAGACACCGGTGGATTCCAATATTTATTATCTTTTTAATGGGATGGTCGATGATGGTTGCGATGGGTGGAAAGTAAGCAGACGCACCACCTAACGGTCAGCATTCTCGGCCTTTTGAGGGTTATGGCTTTAAAGATTGGGAGATAAGGGGATTGGGTATTGAGGTATCTGGTCCAGTAACTTTACTCATACGGCGAAACGCTACGCAAGCGGTATCCACACCGGTTTTCCAGTAAATTCATTAAATCTCTAAGAGGCTCCCTACTTCTGTTCGGCCGGTGTAAGTGATTAAAGTAGAACAATTACGAAGTATTTTAATGTTGCTGTTATTGAATAAAATATTATAAAATTATATATCTATAATTATTCAAAAAAAACAAAATAATTAAATATCAATCATTCAAACCATGTTATGAATTGCCCTGTAATTACTGTTCAGTTCATCGCTTAGCGCTATCTACTCCATATAACAAACATACCATGTACAACTAACATTAAATTGTAACAACAATCAGTAAAAAAAGATACAACAAAAAAAAACTTCAAATTACTTACAATTACTAAGAAAAGTCCTTGAGAAATTGTTCTTTAAAAGTTCACGAGTTAATTCGCATCTTTTGTACACTTTTGCTTGGAGTCCCAAACATAGCGTTAGGAATAAAATTATTTGAACGACACGTGCGCTCCTCATGGCGTCCGGATTCATACTGATAGCGCACTTGTTTACAAATATATATTATGCATGCGTACACGCACCTTTGACTCTTCGATTTCGTTTAAGGAAATTGTAGCGAATAGGTGGGATGCATGTGATAATTTTGTTTATTCTTTAATGTTTCTGCTCTGGGTATTTTTTTCGATAATGATAGTTATGTAAAGATCTATTTTTAGAAACGGTTTGTTTTTGTCTTCGTTGGGAATGCCAAGTAATTATTTTGCTAAATGGAAATGTTTTTATATATTTTGTGGGATGGGGTGACAAATGAACGGTGGTGGTCAGCAATTGTTGCGGCCATTCGCATGTCCAGAGGCCGTAATTGTGTTGGCGCTCTTTTGGGATTAGGTACTTGAAAATCGAGGGATTTGCTCATTGAGTATCAAGTTATAGTTTATTTATAGGTACACTGTTTTAAATGGTCATTCGTAAGTATGGCATTCCTACATATAATTAACTAGACTAAGGATTAACTAGACACTAAAAATAAGGTCCATCCTATTTACCTTGACCACGTTAAAAATCCGTTTTGTATATGAAGTCGGTACCTACTGCATTGGGCCTTTCCTAATGCAATTTGTAGTCTACATGAGTACTGCAACCTTGACAATCAGTATCTTTAATGTGATTATGTACATACATTTTGTATTGAGTTGTTTAAGTCTTTAATATAATAAGGGTACAATAGAGCCACTCCAGTCGGCTACGCGGTCTGCATACAGCAAGCAAGGAGGGTAAGTTGCCGTCTGTCACCTGCCACTGGTGTGTCAAGTTCCGTCTGCCTTATGATGTGGCCCACCAGAACCGGTGTCTAGACGAGGTAGAAGGTTCAAGCGTATAGTATGATGTAACTGAACAGGAGTAGGAATTAGGTAGTTTTCAGTTATAAAGAGTCTAACGCTCTTTCTTTCTCGCCACTCCCAGATTGAAAGAAGTCCTTGAATGATTTTTACCCCACAAAAATGGTGCAGATAAATATACATTATTGTAGTAATATAATAATTTATATTGCTAGTAATAATACACACGCAAATAAACATCTGTTAAACCTATTTAACTCTGAAAGTGTTTCAGAATTTCTAGTTATGTTTTTAATCATTAAATAATGATCTCTTAACATTCTGTCTTTTTGAGGATTAAATGTTTTATACTTTTAGAGGTATGAGAGAACAGGGTGGAAAGTTCCTCATCCTCCATTGAAAAGGATCCTCCGACCAGACGGGTGTTATGTTTGGTGGGCTACTGCCCGAACGTTTGTTGACGGGATTTTTGTATCGGTGCTAATTGTGTTGAGAACTCTTATAGCGCGATGTAGAATCTTGCACGTGATTGGTGCTGTTATTATTATTGTGCGATAGATGTCGCTACATACTTACCCTAAAGACACCGGTATATTCCAATATTTATTACTTACCTTTTTGATCATCTGGTGGTTAAAATTGGGAGATAAGATAATAAACTCGGAAAATTCTTATTTTTAAAAAAAAGAAACATATAGAACAATTTAGTATTCATAAAACGCCTGTGAAAAGTAAATAACTCGTTTAATATTAAGCACCACTCTGGATACTCCTTCGGAGACCAAAGAGGTATGACTATAAAAATATGTTATGTACTATGCATATACATATGTGTCGAATAATTATAATCTAATTTAGTTTCAAGTGTATCAGGAAAGCCCTGAACTGGTTATCAATGCAGATATTTGGAAATACCCATGTAGCTACATAATTAACTTTACCTCTAGACAAAGATAACACAGATTTATCTTGCATATGACTTTATTATGTTCATCCCGTTTTGCAATTAATTGTGTGATTTAATTTATATTACATGTATTCGAGTTTATATTGAATGTTGTAAAACGTATTTATATATTATTTTTATGTAATTAACTTTGAATATATTTATACCTCCACTTCCTGTAAATAAATTATTTTTCTTTCTTTCTTTCTTCCGTAGCTAGACTTCCCAAATTGCTGCATATACCTACCACACATCTCTGCACTACCAAAAGGTTGACTGGCAGAAAATGCTTCTAGCATTAATTCTTCCAATATAAAGAATAAATTAAAATACTTAATGCTAAAAAAGCATGCTTCGCCACGAATGGGTCAGCTCGGCCAGAGTGATACCACGGCCTTACAAAAATACAGCGTGAAACAACACAAAGCATTGTGGTTCGCTGTATGAGTACGGTTACCAGAGGTTGAACCTTATTGAATAATATGTTGAACCTTGCCCTTCTTCTCTCCTTCCGCAATCAAAATAAATCAAAAGACCGGCAACACTCTTGCGTTAACTCCTCTGGTGTTACAGCTGTCCATGCTGCCCTGGGAGTCCATGGGTGGCGCCGATTGCTTACCATCAGGTAACTAGTCCGCTCGTTTGCTGTCTTATCACATTAAAAATATATAATTACATATATGTTGGGCAGAATACAAGTAGTTATATATGTATTTATGCAGTCTCTGTATCTTTTTTTTTAATTTTTCTTGTCTGCTATCTTTTTCTATGAGCTGCAGTATGAGATTTAGAACCTTTTCATTGAGCCCAAAGTTAATTAATAATAATAAATGATTTATTTTTTATTAAATTATAGAATTAGACTCGCAGTTTGGCTGCTATTGGTTGAAAGGTGATGTTTTATACCCTATAGCACTCGGAAACATTGAAGCCATCTATCAGCTGAAGAATTTTGGGAACTTGACCATCGATTCCAACGGTTATCCCCGACATACAAACATACAAATTTTACCTCTTTAAAATATTAATGTAGATAATAATGTTGTTCTTGATAATTGATTCAGAACATCCGTCCGTATGAAAACCCTAGCACTTTAATAATGAATCGGGAAATCCAAAGTGCAATTGTAGAACCGACATTACATATTTAATAATATAAAAATATAAACAAAACCTACGCGACTAAAATTAATAAGACATATTTTCCTTGTATGAATAAAAAACAAGAAAAATAACCATTATCTCCCTTAGTTTTGTTTTACTGACGGGGCAGTGTCACCTAATAAGATTAAGGTTATATTCAAAACCAATCAGTAGCTAATACCAAAGAATAAAAAATCATCTCACGACGTTTCCTTAACCGTATTAAGACAATCATGTTTTAAGTCTCGTTTTTCGTGCATTGCAGTAAAAAACCGTGTTATTGCCCGCACATTCTCCAACTTAAGAACATTGCGAGCAATGTATGATGAACAACACTACACTTCTTTAAAGCCTAGAAGTGACACCACTATCACTCCGGTCGAGCCGATATATTTTTTACTAACACCAAAGAGGTTACGACTGCTTTGCCATCATTTTTTCAGATAAGGGTGTCGAAGATTTGAATTTGGTGAGAGATGGGTTTTTTTTTTTTTTTGTGAGGGGAAAATCGTCAAATGCCTTCTCCCGCCCAGGGCCGGGCAGGAGGGAGTGTCAGACTCTTACTGACTAAAAACCCCCCTGTTCCTTCTCCTGCTCTGTGCCGAGGTCGCGGTACCTCATTGCGCTTACCCCGCAACCCCGGCTGAACATCAGCCCTTTAGGGCCCCGTCTGTGGTGGTCTATTGGCTCTTTGAGGCGCGCGCGGAACGCTACGCGCCGTACGCTCGGGCCTGGGTCTGGTCGGGCGGCGAGCTGCCCTTACTCGCCGACCACAGGCCCGTACTTACGGTGGCCGGAGATCGTCCCTCGATCCCCGACGCCCGTAGTGTCGCCAGTTGCGGCTGCTGGGGCGTGAGGAGGAGGATTGCTCCCTCACGCGGGCCGCCTCTCTCTTTGCGAGCATGACTGCTTCACAAAAGGAGGAGACGGCGTCCCAGTTCCTCTCACTCCGCACCATGGCCTCGACTAAGGCCGGGCGCGAGAGGTCGCCGCCGCCGATCACTTCCCTGAGGATACGGCGGTGCTCAGCCCAGGCAGGGCATACCGCTACCGTATGCTCCACCGTATCCTCTAGGTGGTCCTCACAATGACGACACTCGGGCGTTTCCTCCCGCTGAATCCGAAACAGGAACCTACCGAAGCTGCCGTGCCCGGTAAGCACCTGCGTCAGACGGAAGGTGAGGACGCCGTGGCGTCTCTCAAGCCACTCCTCAAAGAGGGGTCTTACCGCTGCTATGGTAGCGTGCCCGGCCCTCGGTTGCGACAGTCGTTGTTTCCACTCTGCCATGAGATCTCGCCGGAGCTCATTCCGCCACGCACTAATTTGGCGCGGCAGAGGATCTTCGCCCCGGCGACGCGCGTCTGCGCGCAAACTGTAGACGCGCGCGAGCGCCTTCGCTTCTAGATCCCACGTCGGTGATCCGGCAAGGAGGTTCGCCGCCTCCCCGGAGATCGTGCGATACCCGCGGATTACTCGAATAGCCATGACCCTCTGGGACGCGACCAGCGTACGAGCCGGCCGCCGCTTCAAGGCCGGCGCCCACACAGGGGCACCGTAGAGGGCCATGGATCGCACAATCCCCATGTACAACCTCCGGCAGGAGGCGTTTGGCCCCCCGATGTTGGGAAGGAGCCGCTTGAGCGCGGCCCCAGACCGTTCTAACTTAGGGGCCAAACGACGAAAATGTGAGAGATGGGTTAGGGCAAGGATTGAACATAATAGCCATAAAATAACTTCCATGGTTGATTAAGTTTATATAATTTTATTTTATAAATAAGGTTTGTAAGGTTTCTTTATTTTGTTTTGGATTTTGTTTGTTCTGTAATTCTTTGTAATGTTACTGCACTATATTGTATTACGAAACTCCTGTGATAATAGCTGTATGTTGGTAATAAATGAATAAATAAATGAATAAAAATTACTGCTGAAGCATGGCTTAACTTCCGCCGATAGTACCTAAAGGGTGTCCACACATTAAACATCAGAAGAAAAAAAACAATTTATATGTTAATATTTTTATTCAAGAATGAAAATGGCATCACATAAATTACTTATGTACATTTTAAACTAATTAAAGCAGAACAAATATGCTCTTTAAAAACATTAACTTAAGTGCGATTTTGCCGCGTTACGTTAATTACAATGCAAATAAAGCTCAAATACCATATAACGCATGTTATAGAATTTTCAAAACTTATAATAGAGTAGTAAAAGAAATATTATTTTCATACGAATTTCGACCTTATCCCATTTACAGAAATAACGATATCAATCTATTGAATTATAAAAGTGTCGAAAGAGTTTTGCTAGTTTTTGTTTCGGATAATTATTGAAGTAACTTTGCACGGTCCTTTAACAATTATTTTCAGAAAACATCGAAATTATGGCATATTTTAAATAGTCATCAAATGTTTCTGAGGGCAACAACAACGCATGCTTTATTATAATCTTTTAAAGCGACTTAAACAGAACACACACACACACACAACAGCTTTGTGCATAGACAAATTTAAAATATATTATCACAAATAAAAAATAATTAGAAAGAATTGTTTTTTTTTTAACTTATTGCAACAGAGTAACCATGTAGTTTCTTGCTCGTCCTTCTCCACATATTGCCGTTCCGGGTCTGGCGTGTCATGTGTATGGGATATTGAATGTTTGTAACCGCACCCACGATACAGGAGAAAACCCTAGTGTGGGGTAAAGTTAAAAAAATATAGAAATAAAAAACGACTTATTCTCAATGTCTGTCTTTTACAAGTCCATGCTCAAGGCTATCAGTACTTTAAATGATCACAAATACATATACGCATCAAAGTAAAACAACAACGATGCATCTTAACTACAAAATACAAGTGAGTATTGGAAGCAAGAAATGTATTCGGAGAACGCATTCCTTTGCCGCCTCATTGGTTGAAGCCAATGCTTTGTCGACTCAGCATAGCCAAGCCAATTTCCACTTCGAAACAAATATTTGTATGGGCCACAGTTATTTGTTTTCCATTTCGATACCCGAAGGCATCGTATGGATGTGGAGCAGTCTTTGAATTCGAAGATCGACCTAGGTCTATTTGTGTGTGTGTTTAAGTTTCTCAGTGGTGAATTAAATTTTGAGCTTAGGTCCGGCTATATTTAAACCCGATACATAAGTAATTCTTAATATTGACGTAATTTATTGAAATACAGTGTGAGTCTTTTTAAAGTGCGTAGAGGCAAATGAGAAAAAATAATCTTAATTTTGAAGTCATAATTAATGTAAAAATTATTAAAAATTATATTTTTTTGTTTTTCTACTTAATTTAATACATTGATTAACAAAAGCTCTGAAACGCAATTATATAAAACTATAATGTCGTAAATCGTTATAAAATAAAAACTACGGAAAATACTTTCCCCGATAAAAATAAAAGTTTTTTTTATTGTTTATATTGGTCACATCTTGTTTTCACAATTCTTGTATTTTTCAATAAACAAATGATCCAATTACAGAAACACGCTTTATGAAATATTTTTATTTTTCGTTTTGTATTTTTTAACTTAAGTATATAGTTTTTTTTACTACTATTATAATAATTACAAAAATTTCCTCTTTTTAAAATTTTCTCTCTAATAAAGACTCACATTTAATTTTATCGTTCAATTCTGTTGTCCACCTCTCTAGATTGGTTGGCATATATATTTCTCAAATTGAACATTGATTTTAAATTTTATACACTTGAAGATAAAAAATATTTTTCATTAAGGCCAGTATGATCAAAATATTTCTTTTACAAATCTATTGTAACTACAAATAACAATAATACGCTTCTACGATATTACAGG
Source organism: Spodoptera exigua (assembly GCA_902829305.4). Classification (NCBI taxonomy): domain Eukaryota; kingdom Metazoa; phylum Arthropoda; class Insecta; order Lepidoptera; family Noctuidae; genus Spodoptera; species Spodoptera exigua. The sequence goes on along the minus strand of LR824625.2, from coordinate 6,210,666 downwards.
GAGACTCTTGTGACGTTGGCAACTTGTAACGCGACTTTTTTTCTTTTCTTTTTATATAAGACTACGGCCACACTACCGTGGAACCGCAGACGTTTGTAACTACATGACTTTTAATTACCTAATTGTTTTAGAATCAGTTGTGGCACAGAACTAATTATGGCCTCTTGAATTCTCATAATAAAAAGTCGCGTTACTTTATTGTCATGTTATTGTTATGCTACACAATTAATACATAAATAAGGCACGCATGTTTTTGGGATATTAATAATAATTATATTATTATAATATAAAAACACGATATTATAATATCGTGTTTTTAGACTCAAATCAGAATCGTCATCAGCCTATAAGTCTCCACTGCTGAGCAAAGACCTCTTCCCACTTTAATTACAACGCTTATTCATGGCGAATTAGTTTAAAGTAATTATAGGATCTCCTTAAAGGTTGTAGTTGTTAAAACTTCCAACAAGTAGGGACTGAGCCAATACACTATGGCTATAGCTACCCATAAACTGCCACTTTTCTGTAATAAAATAGACCCAGAAAAAAATATCCTAAACAGGTTCAAAACATGTTTTCAAAAATGATTTTATTGTCTTCCTTTTTCCTTTAAAACAGTATAAATAATTTGGATTAAATAAAAAATTCAATAGGTACATATACAGGAAGCCATTGATTTAAATTCAAGAATTTGTAATTCAAAATGTAGTCGTCAACCAAGTTACCTAAAAAGTATTCTAGACAGTAGATTATTTATTTAATTAATTGAAATTTAATTTTCTGTTTACAAAACTTTCGTATTTGCAATTACTTTACCGAATACACGAGTATTTAGTTTAAATATAATTTATTTTCTCATTATCATTTTATTTAGTAAGTGCAGAGGTCTTACCATTTCATTGAATTCCAAAAACTACTCTTGACTTACTCACGACTTTAAACCATTAGTGAATAGTATACATATATATCTGTTCGTTTAAAGAACTGTTAATAATTCAATGTTGATTTAATTCTCCAAATGTTAATATCATATTATATCAATAGTAAACCTTCTAAAAGAAAACAGCGTGTGGATACCATTAACTCTTCTATTTAATATTTAACTGTTAATATCAAATCCAAGATATTAATATCACCAAAAACATTGTGTTTATTAGAATCAAAGTAACATACAGACTAAGCATTGACTATACATTAATTAAAACAAAATGTCAGAGCCTCGAGTTAATATATTAGTTCTAAACTAAATCATTTTCGAGAAATACGTCTTCACAGAAGACATATTTTATTTTAGTAATTTATTAGATAGTCCGTAAAGTTTAGTTAATAAGCTACAACTTCGAGAAATGGTAAATGAGAATATTATGTATGAATATGATTCTACTTTAAAAGACAGTGTGTGGTGTGTATAAACACTACAATTTTGGTCCAAGATGTATTCCTTGTGGAAATCCACTTAAAATATAACATTCAAAAAACTTATGGGAAAACTGGTATGTATATTTTGTATTATTGATTTATTGATATTGACACTTAATTTTAACACAAATAAATTTGTACGTAATTCATACATAAAAGTAATTAAACTTGAAACATAATGGACCTGTCCCAGGCATTTGACAAACTTGAACAAAAATACAGAATGTTAATCTTTTACCTCTTCCCAGAAATTGAGCTAACAAATCGGTCAATTTAAAGACTTATGAAAATCATTAGTAATTTACAAATAAACTTTACATAACTTCTTAACTAATTAAGTAGCATTAATTACATTTTATCTCTTACACTGATATTTACGCTGCTATCACAAGCAAGAGGTGATTTAAAACATTACTTAGAATCTGTTATTACTGTTACACAGTACTATTTATTTACTTATTAACTAAAATAACTTTGTTCCCGTCTTATGTTGTACTTTGATCTCTGAGATTATTATTTACATGAATGTTCTCTTTCGTAGATAAACGAAGTGTATGGATCGAATATTATGAATTCACTTATAGCAGTGAATCAAAAGCATCTGCATAACGTCACTTATATTTTCAACATTTATAATAATATCATCTTTTTACTGCGTTCAAACTTGAAACACCGCAAAAAATATCGATCTATAATATATAAAAAAATATTGTTTTATTAGCAGACATATTTGAAAGACATATTCTCTATTTTAATTTGAGTCCTTAGTTGCCATTGAGCAGCCAAGCCAAAAGTACATTTTATATTTTTTTATGTTTTTCTTGATAACAACTTTTCACTGAGTTCTATAAAATTATATACACAACAAAATTGTTAAAATGACTGTTAACTTATCAAGACACAATTAAAATTAAAACTTAAGCGTATCTGTTAAATAATTTGTAAAGTTTAAATTAGCATGCCATCGAAAACATCAATTTGAACATTAATAAACAAACAATTATTAAAATAATATTTTCACAACACCTAAAAACAATTCCAATTTGTTTAATACTTTCAATAATAATAACCAAAAACAAATATATTATAGATAATTTTCACGACTAGTAAAACATATTTCGACGAGTCTTTTTACACTTTTGATGTTGCTGTTAGCATCACATAGCTGGCTCTTGGATTCTCTTCCTGCACTGGTTCTTGCCTAAAGCACCTATGGGGCTCAAACTCTGCTGGTTTCTTCAGCATCTTTCTTACAAACCAGACTAACCCAATCACTATTATCATCAGACCAAGAGCCACGCCTATTAACGCTGTGTTCAGACTTTTAAAACCTGCTTTCATTTCTAAAGATCCAAGTGTTTCTATTAGTTGTGGGACCACACAAATGGTTCTTCTTTCATCGACCTTGTATTTTGAAATAGCAGCACATACTTCATAAGGTCCTCGGATAAAGCCTTCCATAGATATTTCTAGAGAAGATTGGCATGGAGTATCTTTTTGAGCTACTAATGAGCCTCTTGATAGAACGGCAAGGACTATGTAGCAATTATTAATAGGTCGAATATCGTTGGATAGTCTTTGGGAGCGCGGTAAAACGTATTGTGGTCTTTGTGAGAGACCCAGCACCGATATGAGAACTGTTAGGACCCCTTCGCTCGTTACGTTTGATCGGACTTCGGAGACTCTGAAATGGGATACTGGGATTATTAAGGCAGATGAGGCGATGATGATTTTATTCTCGTTTCTGATGCTAAGGCCTAGTCTTTATATGGATGAAGCCTATTTTTTTAAAGGTCTACTACGAAACAATACAATTATTTGTTAACTTTTTTAATTAATTATTGCAGACTGATGACAGGCTGACTGGCTGTATGATATTGTGATAAAGATGAGTCGTGTACCACAAATTTCATTTTGTTTTCATATCTATCTTACCTTAAAGGATTACTCTCAGGAGCTCGAGTAACTACTATAGGGACGACCGTAGCGAATGTGGCTCGCTGCCTCACTTGCATTGGGGCGCCACATCCCAGTACCAAGGAGAGAGGCATATCAGAACTATCCATCTCTTCCAAAGCTATACAGAACCTGAGAAAGAAAAAAAACATAAACAATAATTGGCAACATTTATTTTAATTCCATCCCTCATTACTTGTCTTTTATTTCGTAGATTTACAACATCATAAATATCTTAGGGCAACTTTAGACTTGGCTGTTGATGTTTCAAAAAGAGCCTACTGTATGTACCTAAGTAGTTTGCACATAATTACACCAAAAGTGGCTCTTGTTATATTTAAAAATAAATCACAAGTAGGCTTGAAACTTTTTTTCTGATAGTACAAACAACAATCTGCAAAGAAACATGCAATACAATGAGTAGCCCTCCACCGAACAATAGAAAATTACTAACGCCTGACAAAATTGCAATAGCAACAACATTTAACTCTGCATTATGTTATTATATTTCCATCAGGCGTCTACAACGTTACGACCGACATAACGTACGGCCTGCACTAGATAACATTCGATATTAGATCCACGTACACTAACAAGTCCTCTATGCTCAGTGAGAGGAATCTCAACCGATTTACTTTAAAGTGGTTTCCTATTGAGTTCGTGAACGTGTTTTAATATATTTTCCTGCTATATTTCATACCATTTAAGGTTTATTTTTCTCGCATTAGTATAATACCCCGATAAAATTTCGAAAAAATAAAAAATATACCTCGACTGTCATTCAGAATAAATTTATATTAAACGAACAATGAATATAACACTATAAAAAATTTTAGGTAAATAGTTATACTTAAAAAACAATTACAGATTAATGTTTAACACATCAACAAAGTTTTCCGATGGAGCTGTAGTTTGACTTTTTAAGTATTTAGTATTTTTAAGGCCTTTATTTGTTACCAAAACATACAGTTTCACAAAACCTCTATGACAGTTTGACGTTGGGTATTATATATTACGGAACGAATATGACAGAAACTCTTCCATCGTACCTTCAGTAAATTAATTTTTTATCTCTGTCTATAAAATTCTCATCACATAACTTACGTATAAGGGTCAACAGCATCAATCTTCAGCCCTCGAAGCACTACATTGGCTGGAGTAGCCCTGTGGCAGGCCACATGTTTCGGTAGACCACCAGCTCTTGAAGCTGTCACTCCAGTACACCTGTAGCGATTAGCTGATAGGGGTTCCACTACCCAGGATAGATGGACTTCTTCGTCATCGTGCCACGCGTCTATTAGGCGTACCTACGGGAAAATATGTAATAATGAAATAGGTTAGTTGTAGTTATGGTTACCATGGCCATGGAAAGAGAAAGTAATTGGCTTTATTAGCCGTTTTCTTTAAAGTGCAGGAGTTTGGGAGGTTAAGTGTGGGAGAGCCATGCTTCGGCACGAATGGGTCGGCTCGACCGGAGTGATACCACGGCCTCACAGAAAACCGGCGTGAAATAACCACAGCGTTGTGTTTCGCCGTGTGAGTGAGGTTACCGGAGGCCATATCCTTCCCCTCCCCCAATCCCTCCTAAATCCCTAAATCTCAAAATCCCTTATCCCTAAAAGGTCGGAAACGCACTCGTAACTCCTCCGTTGCGAGTGTCCATGGGCGGCGCTGATTGCTTACCTTCAGGTAATCCGTGAGGTGAATGAGATAAATGTGTGAAAAATTCAATAAAATCACCTCTAAAACGGATATTAAACCTAATCTAAAAGCATATTAAATTCAATTTTAGGTGTTTCCACAATCTGATAGGTGAAATAATTATCGGATTGTGTAACAAAGATTATTTGTTTGACGTGACTCATTCCTTATGTGAACTTAAAGAGGTTTTATACTTATATTCTTTTTTGTAATATTTATAGGATTAAAAAAACCTGATCCATTCATCTATGTATGTATAATAAGACTTTAATGTTTATCATTTACATATCAAACATCATCATCATTATCATCAGTAGCATTCTCCAGCAAAGGCCACTTCTCAACTGAAGTCAGTTTCAGAATTAATCACCACGTTGCTCACGGTGGATTGGCGATTACAAACTTCTACTTAGAAATTATATGTTCAGGTTATCTCGCGATGTTTTCATTGACCGTTTGTTAGTGGTATTTACTTATAAATACATAAAGATATGAATAATTCGAAAAAAATTCAATCGTTGCCAGGTTTTGCACCTACGTCCTTGTGCATGAAAATCCAAGTTAAACCCCATATCTTACCTTAGCATCAGAAATTGGCAAATCCTCTTCAGCAGGCATTTCCAACTCTTCATCATACAAATCATCATCTAAACCTTCTTGCTTATCAACGTAAACATCAGCAGTATCCTCAACGGCAACCTTATAATCATCAACTATGGAATTCGCTAGTACTTTGTTATAATCATAATTCGTGTCTTTCTGTTTTTCTGCATGTTCGTCGTCACAAAGTTTGTTCTTCGACAATCTAGATAGTAAAGCACCTTCTAAATGCGGCGGAGTGGCACACACGGCAGCAGATTTATCTGTTTGGGGCAGGTTTTTTGCCTCCCTCAACCACCTTGCGAATCCGGCCATTAGGCAATCGCAATTAAGAGGATTATCTGCAAAAGAGAGCAGAATTTATCTTTACGACCCCGAATAAATGTGGGTGAAGTTTACTGAGGAAGTTTAAAGTATGAGTAATTGCTTATTTGATTCCATGCAATTTAACTTTTTGTTACTTTTGATATGGAAACTGAATTTTGCCCTCCCCTGTTTAATGTTGTTTTAAGTTGCACAATTAATATTGTTTTGCATTAAACTTTCATGCTGTTTAAATGTTTACTTTAAGATTTCTGTATATTATTTTGCAAATAGATACACTGCATACGAGTATTAGGTATACTCCGATTCTTAAGTTAGCAATTCTGCACGTATATTTCTATCTCTTGACTTAAATCTAGGCCTTTATAAACTGAAGTCTGAAAAAAGAATCTTAAAATGATCTCTAAGTCCAACATACTCGTACATAAGTCAACTAATTGAATAATCTCCAAAAAACACCCGAATAATAACAACAACATCATTCCAATACATTAAACAGTGTAGCTATTTTCCTTTTATGACTGTGTAAAAAATTGCGCTAGAAAAATGTATTTACGTCGACAAAAGTGTCAGAGGCCAGGATTATTCCTTAGAAAAAAAAAACATAAAGAGTGGGAACTACAAAGGCAGAAATAGTTAAGAGTCACGCAACAATATACCACGAGGATATCGACGGTCGAACAAAGACGGCTCGACGTCACCTCAGTGAGACGTTGGGCATCGACAAATATCTCTTCGATACACATCGATAGAGGAATCCGGCCAGCAACAGCAATATTTTTTACGTTATTATTATATACCTTTATACAATAGGCAACTACTTTATTCTAATTATAAGCTTGTTAAATAAAGTTTTTTTGTACTTTTATTATCTGTGTATTTAGTAAGAGGCTTAGGACGCCATATTGTTTTGGCGCCAATGTCAAACTAGTACTAAGTTTTCTTCGATTAGGTAGAAAAAATCTAAAATCTTATTTAAAACAATATCAACCAAAGAAAGTGTATGATTATTTTTTATTTTTGTTACAGGTCATTGTAAAGATAAAATAATTACGTTTAAATTTGAAAAAACATTTCAATTGTCGGCTCAGAATTCCAAATTCAAATTTTAAGAGTAATAAAAAGGTATTATCCGCCATCTTTTTTAACAGTATGTATAACCAAAGTGCGTATCATCGTTCTTCCATTACCTTCAATGGTGAACCGGCCGAGATCCTTGTGCAGCGCCAAAGCCTCGTCATCTATCATCGAAATATCGTTATCATGGAGTAGTAACTCGGTCAGTCGCCGAAGTGACTTCAGTGGTTCAGCAGAGAGAGATCGAAGAAAATTGTGAGACAGGTCCAGGTGAACCAAGTTCGTTAGCTGTGCCAGAGATGCTCCTGTTAATTTAATTACATTTATTTATAAGTCGCAAATATTGATCAAACGTTTTATCTAAGTTTAATGTGTAGTTTCTATTAATTTTACACGAGACACTGAAAAACGCATTTTTAACCTAGTAAAATTCATTACTTTTTGGAAATGTCAAAAATGGATAATTTTCCGTGAGTTTGTTATGAGATCGAACAAATAATACGTCATAATATTTCAGAAAAGTATTTTTTAATTTAAAATGGTGTTGGAAAGTTAGTTTTTCAAAAGTTAGAAAGGCTAAAAAATATTAATATAACAGCGCCTCATTAATAAATGAAATACGTATTTTTATATATTCACCTAGTTGTATGGAAAATGAAAATAACAAGATTTGAACTAATATTGAACAGATTTGTTTTGCTAAATGATATTAATATTTAATGAACTGTTATACAAAAACAGAATAAATCGTCCCCAATATTAACAAAACTTGACCAATGAGTGACTGAGTGAGTGTAATTAATTATTTACTTAATTTGTTTTTCAGAACAAAACGTTGCTACACAATAAGGTTTTCTCCTGTGTCGTAGATACATTTACAAACATACAATTTCACGTACACATCACACCCAGACACAGACAATATGTAGATCAAAAGTTGTTCCGTGCGGGAATCGAACCCGCGACACGTTGCGCGGCAGCCAGTTGCCCAGCCACCGCACCAACTGTGCAGTTTAATCAATTAACCAAAGCTATGTCATAAAACATATTATTTTTATAAAAAAAATAAATAAAATTCATAAAGGATTAATCAAAATTTTACCAAAATATTAACATGCCTTTTCTCTTCAATATTAAACGAATTCCCGTAGAAAAAATAAAAAATACCTATGTTCCATGCTCAGTAACTAACGTATTTAAACTCAAAGAAAATTAAATTTTCTTTTTTCATTAACAATTTTATTAAATGGGTTCTTATATTAATTGTTTAAAGAGATAGTTAGTCAATTTATATATGCATTAAAAAATACTATCTGTCCTGTCTAAAGTGGAAAAGAAAAGAAAAAACAGTGTGGAAGAACAATCGAATGGGTCGGCTCACCCTCACAATGGACCGACGTAAAACAACCACAACGTTGTGTTCTGCCGTGTAAGTGAGTTACCTGAAGAATAACCGTGTTACCAGAGGCCCAATTTTTTCCCTCCACCCATCTCATCCCAACCTCTGAATCTCGAAACCCTAATCCTCATTAGCCAGCGGGCGCAATAAACTCGATACTCTTATGGTGTTGCGGACGTCGATGGGCGGCGCCGATTGCTTACCATCAGGTAAAATCAATTCCGCTCCATTTCCGCAATATTAAATAAAAAATAATTGAGCTACCATCGAAAATTCAGAAATTCCTTTTGTTTTTATTAAAAATGGACGCTTTCTATAAGCAATCCAGCTATGTATATTGAAAAAGTAAAAAAAACATGGATTTCATCAGGATTTTTTTCTTAATTTTTATTTTTGTGTTGTTCAGTATTGACATTACGTATACGTATTATACACTGAGCTGAAGTATAAAATCGCTGAATTTATCCAACCTTTTTAAATGTATAAAGGCCTTAAATTAAGAAAGCTGTTTAAAAAAAACGTTACTTTAATTCCATATTATCAGAATCGTTTTCAACAAATCTTACAAGAAGTACCTAACTAAATGTTTTAAAATACTTTTCCTCCTTATTTCCGTTCGGCCCAAGGCAACACGGATTCTTTGCCGGAAATTAAAACGTCACGAAATTGACTAAAAGCTTTTTTTAATAGACGTTATCTGGACTAATGAAGAGGTAAGTTGATAGTCGTAATATTAAACGTTTCGTGATTATTAAAACAAGCAAAAAAACTTCAATTGTATTTTTTTCTGTTGTCCATTTTGTGTCACGAATATTTCATCAATCAATCTTCAATCGTCATCAAGTAGATTGCGATAGATTTATATTGCCTCAAGTTTTTTTTTTCATTAAAAAAAATGCTTTTTGGATACTATTGTTTGGTAGGCTTCCATCCAATATTTTCTCCTTGTCTACGCAAGCAACTAATTGATTTATTTAATTAATAAAAATTACGACTTTTTTGAGTTAATTAACTGAGAACAGCTCTACTAATTTCGAGTCACAACGGGTCTCTTGTTCATGAGCAAAACACGTCGTCGCGATGCGCTCGTTGCTTATTAATTCACGTGATTAAGTCGTTATTTTCATTAAATGTTGTTTGAATACTATAAAAAAAATTATAAATCAAACTCTGTTTTGACTGCACGGTTGGTGCGGTGGCTGCGCAACTGGCTGCCGTGCAACGTGTCGCGGGTTCGATTCCCGCACGGATCCACTCTTTGTGTGACCCACAAATTGTTGTTCCGAGTCTGGGTGTGATGTGTATGTGAAATTGTATGTTTGAAATCGCACCCACGACACAGGAGAAAATCCTAGTGTATAGGGCAACGTATTTAAAAAAAAAATAGACTCGAAACGAAAAATGCACTTACAAACAACACAAACTTACATTTGCAATATCTCACTGGTCCAAAAACACAACAGAACAAAGAAAACCAAACCTTACTATTACAATAATTAGGTACACAATACTAAAACTTACCAGAGACGGCGACGATCTCGTTGTGGGACAAATCCAGGTGTGTCAAGTTAGCAATGTGTTTGAACGCATAGTCCTCTAGAACATCTATTTGGTTGTTGTGTAACTTCAAATGAGTTAAGTTCGTGAGACCTGGGAACATGGACGGTGAATTAGAGGATTTTCAGTAAGCATGTTTGAAGCGTCGTCTGGTACTAACACTATGAATTTTGTTTCGGGTCTTCACTGTGTGATACGGTTCTTGGAAACCTGGACTTATCTATCTATAGATATATATGAAAATCAATACCAGTTTTCGTTGTAATGTTATAACTCAACAATGCCTTACCGATTTGACTGATTTTGATCTTGAATTTGTCGTGGAAGTCCAGAAAAGTTTTTTACTTAGAGAAATTAAAAAAAAAATCCTGAAAATGTGTATAATCTACATCCGCGCCGCTAATAATTTATAATCATAAGTTTGAAATCGCTTATCCGCCCATACCATTCATATTCTAGTGTTAGCTGTTTTTGTTTTACTTTTTCAAAAAATCTTACAAATGCGCGACATTTGGAGATGTGTTTCATGAAGAACAAAATCCATTTTTTTTAGACGGGAAAATCATTAAATGTCATCTCTCACCCAGGGTGAGGCGAGAGACAGTGTCAGATTCTTACTCTTTCGCTCTCTTTCATAATAAAAGGCTTACTACACTTAACATGACACTTATAGGTAGTTAAAAACATTGTATAAATGTATTATACTCTAATATTTTTATTTACAACACTTTATAAATTATTTAATTTAATATGAAAATTCCTTTTTTAAAACCATCTTCACCAGATGGGACAATGCCGTTCTGGGCTAAACACTTTATACATAGATATTTTTTGTGGATTTAGAGTATGTAAAAGTAAACCTAAAATTCATTGTCATGCAAAGTAACAGTGTTAACAAAATTTCAGCTCAATCAGATGAAGACATCTACACCAAAATTTTGTTGCTAAAATCCTTTTTAGAAACACTCATACATTGGTAGTTAAAATAAAAGCTTATTACACAAATAAGTGACGTCATGTCATGTAAGGTAATACATACTTTTTATTATTAAACTCATTGGATTAATAAATAAAAAACACGTTCAAATTCGTCAGTCTTCGTCGACCTATCTATCTCGCTTTAAAGTACGGAGAAATGCGAATAAAATAGAAGTCAAACAAAACGCGGAGTCCCATACACAATGCATTTAAATTGAAATTAAATCAGTATAAGTATGTATTCGTACATCTTTTATGAGATTGTTGAGATGTCAGACTTATTCCATGCATATGCATGTAGAGTTGTACGCGAATACCGTTCAATATTCAAGCTCTGATGAGTACAATTTTAAAGAATAAAAGGAATTGTTCGTCACCATTTTCTTGTTTCAGAAAAGTCGGTTTTCTCTTGTGACTTTTCTGGTGTTGTGGCTGTGTATAGAAGGCGCTGATCGCTTACCAATCATCATCATCACTAGCCCATACGTGAGCAAAGGGCTCTTTTCACACAGGATTAATCTCTACGCTTGCTCAAGGCAGTTTCAAACTTATAATAATTATTATAATTTTTTGTCAGTACAAACGCATAATTTTAAGAATGTTGGTTAGCTCGTGACTGGCTAATGTATAAGACCAACCTACCTAAAACGAATACTTCTAACTACTTTTTATACATAAGCTGCGAGCTTACATTATCATAATAAATAAATTATAAGTTTGATTACCTACTTATCCATATATTAATCCAGGTTTCGTCACGATGTATTTTTTCACCGTATGTCAGTGGTGTCTAAATTATGTTAGAAAGTACTTGGAAAAAGTCACATTGGTACTTATCAGGTTTCAAATGAAAAGTGGGCGCATTAACATCCAACACGACCATTAGGTCCGTAAAAAAATTAAAAGCACAAAACTTTAATAGTACTTTGTCCGTTTTGTTAATCAGATCCAATGCTCAACATTGCGATCCACAAGGCAGTTATTGTTGAATCTTTTAGATCTCCTTAAACACTATAGTGTATACTATAATTATAATTATGAGTTTCAACTTACCAGAAAGAGCGCCTCGTCGTATGCTGGCAAAAGTATTATCTGACAACTGAAGTGTATTGAGGCAGCTCAGGGCAGGGACTGTGGACGGACCTAAAGGTCCTTCTAACGCATTACTGGACAAATCTAGATCCCTTAGCATGTTGGCCTCCTGCAAAAATATTTTTTTTTTGTTAAAAACGTAAATACGTTGCCCCACATTAGGATTTTCTCCTGTGTCGTGGGTGCGGTTACAAACATACAATTTCACATACACGTGACACACAGACCCGGAACAACAATTTGTGGATCACACAAAGGGTTGTTCCGTGCGGAAATCGAACCCGCGACACGTTGCACGGCAGCCAGTTGCCCAGCCACCGCATCAGCCGTGCAGTAATCAATTGTGTTTCTACTGATGCTTCTTCTTTCATAGCATCTTACTTTTTAAAAGACTTCTTTGTTTTTATTTTATTATCTAAATCTAGATTGACTACTCAAACTGCTGGTTTTGTTATGTGAGGCGAAAAAATTTGGAAAGAGAAGAACCGGGCTATCAAGACGATATACACAATTCATATTTGACCAAATTGGTGATATATGTATTTTGCCTATCTATTGTAGTTGATGATAATCTGTCACGGTATTCAAAACCCACCGATTACATTTCTTCTCTTCGTCTTCCCGTTGATTGCGATATTCATATCTTCTATTCAGACAGAGATCGGTATTACAAAGTATATGAAAAATTTTACCCTTAAAACGAAACTTAATACAAATCGTCTATCAGGCATAATTTACAAATCTAAGTAATTTAAGTTACCTAATTTGTTATTATATTGCATTGCATCTTACTAAGTTAGGTTACTTTATAAACTGTTCCTGAGGGGAACGGTGCTGTAAGCTGAAATACAGGCTCACGCCTAGTTCGGCTGCAGATGCTACTTCTCTTTATTTTAAGTTTTGTCAACCTAGTTTTTGTAAGAACTGTATTGTACTGTTTTTTGAGTAAATAAACTAATTATTATTATTATATTATTATCAGTACTCTTATTCGTATTGAATAAGCTTAATTTAGTTCATATTTCGTTGTTATAAGGGTCTCTGTAAGAAAATTACAGATGATTGATAAATAATAAGGTATTTATGAACGAGTATTACGAAGTAAATAATTTTTTTGTAAAAGGATCAATTTTAGTCCCACGGTGGGCGCCAATAAGATTCATGAAAATTGTAGTTTTTCAGGATATTTCTATTACATTTCAGCGATTAGATATAATAAAAGTGTAGTCATTGGTTATTTTAATCTAAGTAACTTGTATGGATGTCAAAGCATTTTTGTTCGATATTTGAAGTAATTGTCTTAATAGTATATCTAAGAAAGAATAAGAATAAGAAATCTTTATTTGTATGAAACACGGGGTACATAGATGTAACATTTCTTATAAGTTCTGCATGTTTTGCCGTAGCATCGGCATAGAAATATAATATATATACATCTTTCAAAGTATAATCAGTCAAATTAATCGAGTGACAGTATGACTGACTAAAAACCGCCCTGTTCCTTCTTCTGCTCCAGACCAGAGCCGTTGTACGTTGCGTATTGCACTAGCACTCGAAACTATGTAAAATAAAATTTACAAAGGAGAATAAGCGCGTAAGAAGACCGTGTAAGCATTGAGCCCTCGCTAACCTCACTCACACGGCGAAACTGCTACACGCCGGTTTTCTGCGAGGTACGTGGTATCACTCCACCAGGCAGGATGGCTGTTCCATTTTTAAATGTAAATTATACAAGATATCGGTTGACGGTTCTTTTGAAAGATTAATTTCTTCACGGCGTTTAATACGTAGACCATTTACAGGTTTCACTTCTAGGCTCATAAATAGCACTGTGTGTAACACCTTAACATTATATTTTGAAAACATTTTAACAGTAAATTATAATATTAATTTACCTTCAATGTGACCAGGGTCGCTACTTTCAGTAGATTGCCTCTTAGCCTAAGAACAGATAGTTTGACCAGCGGCACGAAAGCTCCTTCTAATATATCCGTCAACTGGTTGTCACTTAGATCCAAATATGTCAAATTCTTAACACCCTGTGAAAAAACATTTCAATTAGGTTTAATTAAGTTCTTTTGATTTTAATATAATACAGGATTCATGAAAACCTGCACCTTTCCTCCCCCCCACCCCTTTTCCCAATCCCATATTCTCCTATTTGCGAAACCACAACTCTGCAATTTTTAACTCCCAAAAGAAGTATTGTAACTGTCTATTGGCGGCGTCAATTGCTTACCATCCGGTAATCCATAGATATGTGATAGATAGATAGATAGATAGATCATTTATTTGTCATAACATGAGTTACATGCAGATGGAACAAATAACTGTGAACTGTTTCTTATGTTGCTATGGGGTAATCTGTCTATTTGTTTATATGCTTTTTTGGTTATCAAATCACAAATACAGCAATTGAAAATATAAAATAAGTTTTAGAACATCTTATATGAATATAATGTTTATTTTCTCATAATGAATTTATTATTAAAGTATATCTTCTTAAACCACGAATAAACTTTAACGAAAACTGCCAATATTAGCACAAAGCAATTTAAATGAAAATAATTCAAAATGAATCTTACCTTAAACGAATTAGAGTCTAAAGTATGAATTTTGTTATTCGACAAATCTAAGCGATCTAAGTTCCATAGTCTGGTCAATGCTTCAGTCGGTACCACTGACAGCTGGTTGTTTGGAAGACCTGTAACAAAATGGAGAATGTCAATATTTTCATAGAAGAAAATCCTAGTGTGGGGTAAGGGTTTAAAACACAATAACACAAAAAGACAGACATAAAAATAAAATATTGATAGTAATACCTAACTCAATTATAGTAAAAACTTTCTCTAATACTGTTACCTAGAATCAAATAAGTACTAAAGGCCATAACCGTACCTAAGTCATTTTCATTAGGACGAAGTTCCTTTGTAACTCCCCCGAAATTAGGTGTTGATGTATTCATGACTACTTCCACAGGTACTCGGCTGTTTTATGAACAATACTAACACATTTGTAGCTCCGAACGGTACAGATGAGCCTAGATGTAAACCGGACTAGATGTGGTATCGAAAAATAAAAACGAAAATTTAATAAATAGACCATTTATTAAATTTTCGTTTTTATTTTTCAATCAGAAACTGCTTAAAGTTTAGAACGCAAACGTTTAAATTTGATAAATTAAAATTTTTATTTTATTCCAATAAATTATTAAATGAGCCATGAGTTTCAAATAAATCCAATTTCAATGTATCGATAATAACGTCTTACGATAATTTATTCAGAAAAACTCTACTAGTTAAAGCTGACTGAGAATCGCCTACTCGACACAGCGACACCCGCCATATTCATGATTGAGAATCCCGTTATGACTAGTCTAGATTTTTTCAGTTTACTCACGTGAGTAAGTCGTTATCATTAATAAAATTATTGTCTCTTTAATAAAGCATAGTACTAAACTGTTAAATACACAACAAAACACATTATACAAAAATAGGTCTATAAACAACTGTAATATTTTTTTAAGGACAACGACACAACGCTTTCCAGCTATCTACATCAGTGTCGCTAACCGTGTATCTTGATTGCAAATGGAATTAGGGAACAGTACACGAAACGGTGGGGGTAAACACGTCGAGCCAGTGGACTTGGTATGTAAGCCCTACGTGTTGAACTAACTATGTTCCGAGAGGTTTTAAAGCTTCATTATTTCGTTTCAAGGGTTTTTCTTTAGTGATTCATTAAGGGTGTTTTCTTAAAACCTTTACTTAAAACTCTCTTACTAAATAAAATACCCACTCCCGGTTTCCGAAAGGCCGATCAATGTTAAAATCAATTTAATCTCTTGTCAAGTCATCTGATTGGTTGACTGAATTGTCAACAACCAATCAGATGACTTGACAAGAGATTTAACAGAAGATTAGTTAATTTTAGCGTTGATAAGCCTTTCAGAAACCGGGTGTTAGTTGTATATTTGTTCTTTTGTCGAATAGAGTCACAGACGGAGCACCTGATCAAGGAATCGGTGTCTGAGGAATTGTATGGATGTCTTTTAGGGGTTACAGTTTATGATTGTGGTGTTTCAAAATTGGGGATGGGGAAATGATCAAGCCTTCGGCTACCTCACTCACACGGCGAAACATAATACGAGCGTTGTTTCACGCCGGTATTATGTTAAGTCGCGGTTATCAGCGCTATTGTTATAAAATAATTAATATATAGCCCGAAAAAAGGTTGTTATTTAAAATACAATTACAACTAGACGTTAAAAAATATTATTATCCAGGTAACAATCAGAAAAGCAACAGTCTAACAAATAACAAAACAAATATTATAACCAGTTCGAGAATTCAATTATCTGTTCTACCTAACGGGAGAAAAGTGTATATTAAAAACTAGGTCTTACTTCCTATTCCTTCATAACTTAATTTTGCTGTTATTCTTAACAACAAAATTTATTCAAATATTCGTACCCACATTTTTATCTTAACATTTACTAACCCGTTGAATGTCGGTTTATAAGACACAATATTAAGAATATTGTGTCTCGCGTGGATCCACGTCTAAAACACACGAAAGTTAAATTATGTTTATCAAACTTACCCAAAGCAAATAAACTACTGGCAACAGTGCTAAACGCTCCTTGCTGTACCCTCCTTATGTCTCCAGAAGATATGACTAGTCCATGCAATCCAACTCCAGCTAGTTCTGATACTGATGAAGAGGATAGCACTGACACTCCTCGAAGGGCACAATCCAGGAGTGATACCGCTGTGTTCTTATTTCGAGCTTTTTGCTCTCGGAGGTGACGGCCAATGATCTGGAAGAAAGGAATAGTTTTAGGTAAGGCTTTGGTTTTTTTTTTGTGAGGGGAAAATCATCAAATGACTTCTCCCGCCCAGGGCCGGGCAGGAGGGAGTGTCAGACTCTTACTGACTAAAAACCCCCCTGTTCCTTCTCCTGCTCTGTGCCGAGGTCGCGGTACCTCATTGCGCTTACCCCGCAACCCCAGCTGAGGTAAGGCTTTGGTTGAAGAATAAACTATAACTGTCGCCCAATGCTGCTCAGGAATATGAGCCCTTAGTGGAGGCTGAAACTAGTCGAGTTCGTCATCAAATAGTGGCTTTAAACAATAATGTATTTATTTGTAACGAAATATTTGATTTTTTCTGTTGTGATTAGTAAAGTACTTAATAGAAATCTTCCTCGTCGATCTTTACTATAGGTTTATTAACTTTTCTATCGTGATAATTGGAGTCACAACAGTAAGACAATAGGTGCTCTAGCGTTCGCTTATGGTTTGATGAATAATTGGGTAGTTTCCTAGGTCAAAAATAAATTAATTGGATGTTTCAATACAATAAACTATTGAAAAACAACTATACTTTTATTCATCGATCGATCGATACACCATGTTTTAGATTTTTTTTAGCTAATTATTGTGAAATAAGTAAGCTATTTGACGCAAAAATGTTATGACGTCAAAGCTCAGTTTTTCATGCAAATTTCATAGAAAAGTATCGTTTTTGACGTTTGTATAAAAGTTTTGAATTTGACTAGTTGGAAACTACCGTATTACTGCTTGAGTCTACAACTATCCAAAATTAGGTCCATTCTTTAATTGTAGGGAAGAATGGTTGTTAAAAAGTTATCTATTATATAAAAATCTAACAGAAAATGTAAAGGTAAGCGCATAACTCAAAACTCCTAGAACAATTATTATACCAATTTTTTGAAGTTTTATCAAAGAAAATATTAAGAAAATAGAGGAGAAAATTGGGAAAATTTGACCCTTTCATTGTTAATGAAATAGTTGAACACGTGCAATGCGGGGACAGCTAGCTAGCTAGTTTACTTATAAAACTACGATTAAAAAATAAATTCAGATAACTTTTGATCAAATGAGACATTTTCTTTTAAATTCACAATCTCAAGAAACCAGTAACTAAAAAACTTTTCAGAAAAATCCAAATTCAAAATACATTAGAAGTGACACAGAATTAGACTCAAGAGATCCGTCAAATTAGATGAATGAAAAACAAACGAAGGAACGTTGTGTACCTACGAAAATCCTGAAAGCCTACAATGGAACGCTAACATTAACAAATTCAAGTCGTTTCAGCGAAGATAATTCTTTAGGCAAGAATTATTTAAAACGTGTCCCAAGCCTAAGTAATAATATTGTAAAACGCGTAACGTTTTAATTAAACACTAGTTGAATGGAAAATTAATGGGAGCCATTAATTAACGATCGAATTAATTAAGAGAAAAATATTTATCTTTGTTAGCGGTGTTGAGATCGTTTAGTGAAAATTTAAGGTTTGAATAGTAAAAAAGAACTAAAATTGAAAAGGTACACAACGTTTCGTGTCGCCGTGTTAATGAGCTTACCGGAGGCCTAATCCTACCTCACTTCCATCCTTCCCCAATCTCTAAATCTGCGAACCCTTATCCCAAAAAATGCGGTAACGCACTCGTTACCCCTCTGATGGTGTAGGTGTCCATGGGCAGCGCTGAATGCTTACCATCGGGTAATCAGTCTACTCGTTTGTTACCCTATTGCATGATTGGATGGCTGATTGCTGGAGCAGGCTCACCCAGTGTGTTAGTGGGCTGACTTAGCAGAGCCATCGATAAAAGTACGTAATATTAATTAGATTGTATTATTATTATATGTTATTTCTATAAAATACTATATTTTTGTGGTTAGTTTGTTGTGTGTAAAATCCGTATTATTTAAGTATGTAATTTTAGTTATGTTTTCTGTATATTGTTTGACAAGGGCACGGACCCCGAGTCCGCGGGCATTGTAAAAAATCAATAAGTCAAAAATCAATGTGGGGCAATGGTTATTTTAAAGAAAATAAATATACAAATAACCTTTCGCATAAAAAATATAGGTACTTCTATTTCAGTCATATGCACATTTATTCAAGGTAAAAGTCAAAGTCATTCCATGTTTTTCAATCAGACTATTATAGGTACTTTCTGCACATCAAAAAAAGATTTAAAAATAAAGGTGTCAGTCTGCCGGTCAGTCCTCTAGTGAAGCTATTTGATCTTTCCAAAGTAGATTCCGGTGGAGAAAGACAAGTAAGAAAATCCATGATACTTAACTCTTTTTCAAATAGATTCAAAATCTGATTATTTTTTAATTTGTAGCCAAATTAACGAAAAAAGAAATAAAAAGTAAAAATTGGCTTACAACAATAAACGAAAATATTAAAAAGTTGACATATTAAAAAAATAATACAGGTTAGGTTTATGAGTGCTGAAATATTTGATAGTCCGTTAATTAATTATTAATCCTAAGCTATCGTAGAAACAAAAGCTGCACTTTACAACTTCAAAAACAAAACGTACAATTTAAACCAATTAAAACAACTACTATCAAAATATTCACGGACCAATTATCATAATTTAATTCATCAACCTTATAACACAAAGAGCTTAAAATCACAATAAATTTTGAGCGCTATTTAATAATATAAATAGTGAAGAATTTCCACTGAAACTATTATAGGAGATGTATTGAGTCAAGTCAGTGTGGTACTTGGTGAGGATTACTGAAAGCCGCTTTTGAGACGAGAGCGAGCGCCTCCATTGTCGCACATCGTGTGAAGCAAATCTGTCATACGTAGTTGCTTGTATGGCTTCTGTATGATAGATGGAAAATATGCCGCAGTCATATCGTTGTCACATTCACAATTGTGTGAGGGAGCTTCAAAGATTTGATGTGAGATTTTTTTTAATAAAATCTAATTTTACCAACCCTATACATCTTAGGACAAAAGTTACGTGGTAGCCCGGAGGTTAAGGCCCGCTTCTCATGCGGCTTCAAACGCTGGCAAGTACCAATGTGACTTTTTCGTTGAATGTACTTTCTATTATTATTTAGACACCACTGGTATACGGTGAAGAAAAACGTCGTGAGAAAACCAGGACTTATCATTTTCAATTATAATTTTGAAAATTAAATCGCCAATTTGCCTTGCAATTTTTCTTGACCAAGCGTGGTGGCAAATCTTCTCTGCGTGAGAAGGTCTTTTTTTAAAGGTCTGTGTGAGAAGGTCTTTGCTCAGCAGTGAGCTTATAGGCTGATGATGATGATGATGACATATATGTGGCTATAAAAATAACTGCCACGGCTTTAGGTAGAAAATAGTATAAATAATGTTTATAGATAGTATAAAACTCACAAGTAATTTAAAGTTTAATTGTAGGTAATTTTAGAAAAAAATATTATTATCATTACTTCGTATCATGTATGGAATTAAATAAACTATATTATTATATTGTATTATTTTTATTTATTTGAAAATTCGCAGCAATAACACAAAACTTCAATCGTTTAAGCATCGAGCTTGGTTCACTTATAAATTTACCAGTATAACTGTATGCCGATTTCATTTAAATACTAGCCCTTCAAAGACATTAACCTATCAATTGCAAACGTTATTTTTTACTATAGGAATTTAAACTTAATATTCTATATCATAATAATCAATTTATCATGCACGCATCAGCTACCACACAGGAATGTAATGTTCTATTCATTTACGTTTAAACTGCAAACAAACACCAAACAGCCAACCTTTGTAGTGCCAAATATTGGCCTGAATTGGCTCCAAACAATATTGGCGGTCACAATGTCTCTAAATATCCAATAGGCCAAAAGCTTGGCCAGTCGCATTATGGCGATCGTATTTGTACAGAACCGATAGACGTTGATTCTGAAACAATGCCTTCAAATAACCCTTACTACGGGCCTTTAGATGGACTTATATTCTTTTTCTTTTAGAAATATTTCTTCTCATTTTTAATAGTTTTGTTATTTAAACTATTGTAATGATTTTGACTGTTTAGGATAATAGTATCTTTTATTTCAGGGAAGACATCAACAAATGACTCCTCTCGGCGTAGATGGAGCGACAGGAAGTGTCAAACTCTTACTAAACCCACACTGTTCGTTCGTCTGCTTTGAGCTGTGTGGCGATACCTTATTGCGCTTACCTCGCAACCCTGGTTGAACATCGGTCTTTTAGGCTAATAGCTTTTTGAGACACGCGAGGAACGCTACGCGCCGCATGCTCGTGTCTGAGTCCGCAACTGTTACAGTGGTCGCTCAATCTCCGATGGCCAGAATGCCGCCTACTAAAGCGACTGGAGCGCAAGGAAGATAGTTCTCTTTGCGAGCATAACTGCGTAGCAAAAATAGGAGACGGCTTCGTAGTTACTCTCACTTCGCCAAGGCTTAGAGTAAGGCCGGACGCGAAAGCCATGTCTTCTACATTCGAGTTCAAGTAGTAAGTAACTAACACTATCCGCAATTCACTTGTAGAGAGGCGTTCAGTAAACAAAAGCTATCGATTGGCAGGTGCGTGAATCGGTGGGACTTTGATAAGGGTCCATGATCGCCCTTCGAGCTCTTCACGTCAATAAACGTCTCAAACCGGAGCTAAGTGCCCCTGACCGATTATGAAGAAATAAGGGCGTTATATGAAGGAAATCTTGGGTACCCACCTACGTTTGATTGCTTCTTTCGATGGGTTTTTCGGTTTACGCTATGAACACCATATTATTCTGTTGGTTGTCAGTATGCTTATATTCTTAAGAGAGATATTTTTCTTTTGAGGTGGGGAATTCAATGATTTTTTCCGGCTTGGGTGGGACGAGTTGGAGTTTCTTATGGATTTTGTATACAATTTTAGTCTAATTTATTCTAGGACTTGTGCAAAATGATTAAAAATGTAATATTTTTTTGTACCGTATGCACGGTAAAAACTAGTTTAACAAGCCGTTGTTCCGTGCGGCTTCCATTCCCACGTCGAAAAAAATCATTGTGTGATTCACAAATTATTGGTGCAGTTATATGTTTGTAAAATGAACTATGACAGAAGAAAATCCAAGAGCGGAAAAAGTTTTAATAAATATAAATAACAATAAAAAACTAAAATACACCTACACAGATCACTTATAATTTTTTCCAACTCATAATAATCAAATATTTACAAAATCCACAAATATCTGACCGTTTTAGCTGTACAAGAAAAAAGTACAAAGACAAACAGTGCTCCGAGAATCGCTGGACGAGTATTTAAGCATTTTAATATTATAAAGGTTTCAAACGATTTGTTGAAATTCAAACAAATGCCTAAAGGGACTGTAAACAGCCTGTTACATACGTGTGGAGGACAGTAAAGTTATCATTTTCTGTTTAACTCCATTTCATGTGAGATTTTTTTTGTTTATTTCAGTGAAAAATTATGAACAGGGACATGAGTTTTATTGCCTAAAGACTTTAGGTACAGATACAAAATACATTTTTATTTTTTTTATTTTATACACTATATCAGTTACGTCATCAGACTATGTGATAAAGTACAAACATTATATTATGTGGGTATATAGGAAACTTGGCAAGTACCAATGTGACTTTTACGAGTTATATATACTTTCTATATTCATTATAGTTCGGCCGTTCAGAGAATGCGTTCCTGACACCTATCAGATAGTCACGACTAGTGATGGGCACAACATAACACTGAGTTCGTTACCGTTCCGCCAAAATGAAGCCGCGTTATTTTTAAGATTATTTTCGTTTTAAATTTTCGGAATCATTTAAAATTTATATTTTGGTAATTTAAGTGGAAACCAAAAAAGGTAATATTAATATAATAAAATTGTTTTATTTATTCTTTGTTACAAAGTTACAATCTGTATTTCTATGCAATAAAGTACATTGAATTGAACGTACGTACAGAATATTAATCAGACTCCGATTCGCTTGAGGAGGTGGTGTCTCCATCA
This sequence comes from Spodoptera exigua, assembly GCA_902829305.4. Lineage (NCBI taxonomy): Eukaryota > Metazoa > Arthropoda > Insecta > Lepidoptera > Noctuidae > Spodoptera > Spodoptera exigua. The sequence continues at coordinate 6,187,754 of LR824625.2, read as the reverse complement.
TCATCTTCGCCTACATGTATATTTATATTATTATCAATTACAGAATCAATCCTGATATCTCGGTCAAAATGTTCCATAACCAATTTTTCAATTATTAAAATGAAAAACAAAACGTATTATTTTATTAAGTATAACTGTATAAGAACAGATTACGATACTGTTATTGCCTGTTATTGTTAGCACAGCACTACAAATATAAAGCGCTGACATAACCTTGTAATAGCGCAGTATAGATTTAGAAAAATATTGTTTACCAAGTTATTTGACACTCAGTTTGGCACAAAATTATACAATTTTTTGTATTTATATAATAATGTTGTTTTAATGCTCATCAATTGTTAAAACGGTAAACAACGCGCAAACATATTTTTATCGTAACTGCAACTTACAAAGTTACGTCGTCAGCTCAATCGCGACGTGTCAGGAACGCATTCTCTGAACGGCCGAACTATAAGACACTACTGATTCACGATAAAGGAAAACATAATGAGGAAACGTGAACTAATAATTTCTAATACTAAGTTTGAAATCGCCAATCCGCCTTCAGCAAGTGTGATGATTAATGATCAAACCTTCTCCGTGTGAGAATACTCTGCTTAGCAGTGGGTACTTATAGGCGATGGTGTGATGTGATGTGACATATAGAACCAATAATTTTCATTGTTATCATCAGCCATTTTTGCAGTCTTTGACTGGAGTACTAGCCTTTGTAGCCCTAGTATTAGAATTAGCCTTTTAAAAAAATAAAGTGTTGATCACAATCCACAATTGACAATTCAAGGGAGTTAAAGATTTGTGAGTAATCACACAGCAACCGCTTTAGTGTTTTAATGGGTGGCACATATTACTTACAATCAGGCAACCCGCATCCACAATTTTTTAGAGGTATAACAAAAAAAATAGGGAATTTGTTTCTTTAAGTAAAAAATAAAAATGGAGTGAACCAATTGGAGAATGGCCGATATTTTGAATTTAGAACAGGTCAAATGTGTTCATTCTTTGAATAACTAAAGCGTAAACTTATATAATGTAACGAGTCTTCAAATTGTATAAGAAACAAAACAACATCGGGTCAGCGACGTTCCTTTACGCCCCGTTTCCTTTATCCGTTCCTTTATACGCAATGTAGCTGCATTGATTTCAACTTTGTGCAACTGCTGTTATTGTTTTCTTTGACGTGCTATTCTGAATTTTATTCGGTGTTTCATTGGAGTTTTGGTAAAACGGGAAATGAGAAAATTCAATACCTACCTAGTAATAGTATAAACTTCATAGTTTCGATTGACTGTTGGTTTCTTACATGGTGTGATTGTAATCTTCTTCCATCTTCAAACAAAGCTCTGAGTTTATACCAGAAACTGATTTTTTTTTAAATACTCTTCTGTACTTTTTGGTTATACGACCTTCAAGGTCACATGTTGGAGACATAATCAAAAACCGCGAACTCCTTTTTAAAATGTCGTCATACATTCGTAAGTCCTCGGTGTTAAGGAAACGGTGTTCAAAGATGGCGCTGATTATTATATAGTTATACAAAATATACATTTATAACATATATATAGTCGCAATGTTAGTTACCTTACTCCTCCGAAATGGCTTCACTGTTTTTTATCAATTTTATATGCATATTCAGTAGGTCTGAGAATCTTCTACTGAGTATTTTACATATCCCTAAGTGGAAAGGGTTGTTCATCCTTAACATTTTTCGAAATGATAAAAATGGCTAAACCATATTTGCCGGCTCAGGTAATACGAGTATATAATTTCTAATATTTTCTATATAATATGTTTATATATTCTGCTGTACGTGTGTATGTCATGGAACGAAACGAACGATTTAAACGATGTTTTCTGTATGCGTTTAAGTGGCGCCCTGTGGGGGTTTTCGGGGAAAGTCCGCTGGTGTAAAATACAATATAAATTCTACCTGTAAAGCAGTATGGTCGCCGGCACATCGCAGGGTGTGTGGGAGGTCGCAGGAGCACTCCGCCGCTGGTCGTGCAGACAGACCCGGGCACCTCCACTGTGCGTCCACCGCGTGCAGCAACGTGCATAGCACGCACACTGCGCCCATTAGCCACATTCTGAGAACAAAATAGAATAATTTTGAGCAAATTTTGAAGTCATATGACAAAAAAGAAGTAGGGTTTTTAAGACATTCCACATCATATTTGGTAATGGATTAAAAATATATTCGTAGAACAATAACAATATCTGACACTAGCTAATCTCGCCCGGTTTTCGGCTCCAAATGATCGTAGCGTGATGTTTTACAGCCTATAGCACTCGGGAACATTGTAGCTATCTATCAGTGAAAGAATTTTGGAAATCCGACCAGCGGTTTCAGAGATTACCCCCTACATACAAAGTAATTTTTTTTTTTTTAAAAAAAACGTTGCCCCACACTAGGATTTTCTCCTGTGTCGTGGGTGCGTTTACAAACTTGTTAAATCACATACACATCACACCCAGATTCGGAACAACGATCTGTAGATCACACAAAGAGTTGTTCCGTGCGGGAATCGAACCCATGACACGTTACGCGGCAGCCAGTTGCCCAGCCACCGCGCCAATCGTGCAGTTATGCGCTGGTTGCTTAGCAGCAGGTAATACGTTGACCGTCCTGTCCCATAAAAAAATAGAACATAAATCCTATAATTCAAAAGCAAACTCCGAAAGAACATTTAGAATCAAATGGAAAATTTTCGTCGAATCAAAACCACAACAACGCCAATTGGGTCGTCGTGATAAATTATTGTTTCTGTTCTTGTTTTTACTGGAAATATGGAACTTATGTAGGTTAGTACATGAATCAAAAACTTCGAACATAGAGCTACATTAACGATACGAGAACATGAGCTAAACAAAAAGTATCGTCGTACAAAATTCTGTAGTCCCCTATAAAGTTGAGATACGACTGGAGATTGGGACAAGTGGCATCTTAAAAGGCAATTCCGGTCATAATCCTAGGTACTTGTAGAAGAATAGAGTCGGTGCAATGCGTGCTTGCGACATAATGGAACGTTTCCCCTGAGTGACGACCGGATGAGGAGTCTAAGTTACGGATTCAAGCGATTGTAAGGTAGGTCTTCTTAGGCTGGTTATCTTGCTAACGTAGTTGCTAATTTCAACTTTTAGTATGATTGTCTGTTAAGAATTCTGTTAACAATTTTCAACGATCGTCTAGGTATTTGAACATTATCTATGAGCTTAGGTTCTGAGTGGATTCCCTATTTAGAATTTTGACTTTTAGAAATCTTCGATCCTTAATCAAATTCATACTAGAAGTATTTATTGAATGAATTCTTAATATGTAATTGAAAATGTATTCTTTTCTTATTACTCTCTTATTAACTTCTTGTCTCTTCGAAAGTTCTTTTAAAAACCTAGTTATTCAGTTTCGATCGCTAGAGAATATTGAGAATAATAAAACAAAAACAACGTTTTTAATTCTTAAGTTCTAGTCTTAAAAGTTGGTAGTTTCAAAGAACAATGACGAATTTCGGCTTACACAACTTTTATAGCTAAATTCACGCGGACACAAAGTTTTTACCTACAACAATTTAAATACAAAATACCAACTTAAAACCAAACATTTAGTTATCTTCGGGAAGTATTCGAAAAGAAATTCATTTTTAATAAGTAAATCATTTTACTATTCAAATTCTTAAATCCGGATTTAAATAAAAAAGTTGCCAGTCTTGCCATTTTATTCGATTATTATAAATAATTAAAGTCATGCCGATGTAATTATAACTCAATTATTTTTAGTTATTTAGATAATTCTAAAAATAAAAAATATTCTTTACTTTTTATTTACCACCCCTTTTCAGTGTTTTATTGAAATATAGTTCATAAGGTATATAAATATAGATAATATTTTTTTTTTATTTCAATTATAACATCAAGATTATAGAAATCGATTATTTTTTATCTGTAATCAGTAACGTAATTGCCTTGTAATAGCAACCCTGTTAGGTTACGACTTCCGGAAATTCTGTCAAAATCGCAAAAACTTAAACTGACATTGACACATATTGTTTATGTTGATAACGGTGTTGTTGTCGTTTATTTTCTGTTTTCGTTTCGAATTAGTTTGCGTTTTAACTTGTTGAGTTATATCCACACACATTTTGTGACCATGTCTCATCAACTACGTTGTATTAATTGTGGTTTAAATGTGTTCCGAATGCAACGGCATTTAGTTGAATCTGACGATGTCCGTTTATTGTTACGGCAATGGACTTCCCTTTCTGAGGTATAGAGTATAATTCGTATTAATATAATGTAAACGGTTTTAACTGAGCTTGATGGTTATATGTAAGACAACTTAATGTTTGTATAAATGTAGCACCAAAATAATATTGAGCCACCTGCACAATTTCTTATTGATTTATTAATTGACTTTGATAATGTAATTGATGATGATGATAATGAATGACAATGGCAAAAAAATAATAAAACTATTCAATTACTGTATATTTGTTGTTTAATTTAATCTCTATAAAAATGCATAACCTCTAATTTAAAAAGTCTGAATAACTTCTTTCGTAGAAGTTCAATGTAAAAGTAGAAATCACAGAAATGCTTTTGACATTAAACAACATAAAAACACGTAAGAATATTCACTGTCCATGACTAATTAATATTGAGCCAACGTTACTATAGACAGCTGGCATTGTTCTTTAGAAACTAAACAATACTTCTATCAGTCCAAATCAAAGATTCTCATAGTAAACGTACAAGAACAAACAGGACACAGAAGTGAAATTCCACTACAGGCTTAGTTTTATAGAAAATCGCTGTAATCGTATATCTTAGTACAAAACTGGCTACGTTGGGAACAGGAGCGAGTTACATGACTATTGATAACAGTGGGTGACGGACGGTCATCGACCCCCCACTCCTGGCTACAATCTTCCATACCAAGTAATTCGCACCTTTTCAGAGGAAAAACTAAAGGTATAAAGTTCTGGAAGAATACGGCCTCTTAGGTTGCGTGGGTCACCGGCGCGATTGCTAAATAAGGGTTTCTGTTTTAAAGCTTTGTTAAAGCAAAGAAGATTGGATAAACTACTACTTATTATCGGTACTCGGTTGATTTCTTTCTTGCCACAGTATACATATTACTGAAAATTAGACACAGGTCAGGTCTGGACACACATTAAAGCAATGTTAAAAATAAAATTGATATTTTGTAAGGTTTTTCCAAAAACACGTAACTTACTCCGGATGTTATATTATTTGAGACTAGCTTCCGCCCGCGGCTTCGGCCGCATGGTATGTTGATAAAAAGTAGCATATGTCCTATTTCGGAGTGTATGCTATGCCTGTGCCAAATTTCATCCAGATCCGTTGCGTAGATTTAAAGATTTAGACATACATCGACATGTAAGGACAGGGAAGGTAACTGTTTTTTATGGACAGGGAAGGTAAGTAGTGGAAAAATGTTTTTATTATTAAAATAAATTGTAAAAAATTTATTGTATATTAAGAAATACACAGTATAACGCACTCTATGATTTTCTTTTATGTGGTTGATTTACTTAAATAATATCCAAACTTATTGATGTAAGTATAACCGTCTTTTGTTTTTCTACAATGACTTTCTTTTACAAAAATAATGTTCACATTTGATTCGACAGCACAATACGCATACATTGTTCGTCGTTGTTCCCACAAGCGGCCATAACGCTCTTAAAGCCAGGGCTGCCTAACAACCAATTAACGGTGGTCTCTATACCACCCAAATTTCGCCACTTCTGTAAATTTACGAGGGGTCAACGTATACTGGTTGGTCTTCCACACGATATATCACTAAATGTTAGTGGTTTTGACAGGGGACGGGCAGAGTTTTGGGTGCAAACACTGTTTTACTGTGAACTGGTTATCATTTTCATTTGCATTTTGATTTAGGTAGCCATTTATTTTTTATTTTTTCTTTTTCAAGAAACATTTGATTTTCCATGATCTCGAACTCTTTTCTTCCATGTTTTGTACTAGGTATGTATACTCTTTTAGATAGACATATATTCACTAAACCTGTTTTAGTTTGTTCAGTGTAACCGTGTAGATTATATTCATAGAAAGAAATCCTAATTAAATAGCTTAAGTACATATATACATATAGTTAAGTATATAGCACAATCCTAAAGAGGATAAAAACAAAAAAAGTCCACACTTATAATATTAGTCGTAGTTAAAAAAGCAATTTAAAAAATAATTTCCGGGCCGATGGAAGGACTTCGGCAAATCACTCGATTAACGTCGATACTGAACCAATTCAGAGAAATAAAAAGCAACAACCAATCCATAAGTAACTACAGTATTAGCTTACAAACATTTGCTTTGTACTGAAACAATACTATTCAGCCGATACCAATAGTGTAAGGTCCCAACCAAAAAAAAACAATAATGTTCTTGGTAGAGTTGCCAAGACACGGCTCGTCACATTCAGTTTATAAGTACCTATGGCTGAGTAGTGGGCTTCTACTCACACGAAGAAGGTTTGAGCATTAATCATCACGGTTTCAAAGAAAGACAATATTAAAATATGTTTTTGACTTAATAATATCCATGTAAAATCCTCAATTTTTTTTTATCAAACAAACGAGCAGGCTGTTTATCTGATGGTAAGCAATCGGCGCCGCCCATGGACACCCGCAACGGAGGAGTTATGAGTGCGTTGCCGACCTTTTAGGGATTAGGGATTTGCAGATTTAGGGATTGAGGATGGATTGGGGGAGGGGAAGGATTGGACCTCCGGTAACCTCACTCACACGGCGAAACACAACGCTGTGGTTGTTTCACGCCGGTTTTCTGTGAAGCCGTGGTATCACTCCGGTCGCGCCGACCCATTCGTGCCGAAGCATGGCTCTCCCATGAAATGATCAAGTCAATTCATATCATAATTATTAAACATACCAACTTTCTAACTTTAAAAAACGCAGTTGGCGTAGTTACATTTACTTAAGAACACCTTACATCACAATTCTAAGCTATGTATTAAGTACTGTGATTCATAAAAATGTGAAAATTAAATAGTACTTTGCTTATTTTGTCAGATTTCTATTACATTGATATTTTGGTTCTTACATTCTCTTAACCAATACTATAAAAAATTAACCAGATTTAAAAACATAATTTTAGTACTGTGAACAAAATTAAACAAAATCTTTTACTTTTTCTGCATGTCTTGGCGCCTGCACTACCATGCCCCCAACTCGTGACTATAGAGACCCGTAAAGATTCAGATCCGTAACATAGCAATTTACAGAATGACCTTAGTTCCGGAGTTCTTTCCCGATCGCTTATCGAACGCGTTCTATCTTTTCCTTATTGTTATTTTCTTCACATTGCATATATAAACTCATGTTTTTATAATATAACGCATTATTTCGTCAGCCGGGGTTGCGGGGTAAGCGCAATGAGGCACTGCGACCTCGGCCCAGAGCAGGAGAAGGAACAGGGAGGTTTTTAGTCAGTAAGAGTCTGACACTGCCTCTCGCCCGGCCCTGAGCGGGAGAAGTCATTCGATGATTTTCCCCTCACAAAAAAAAACGCATTATTTCGTAAAGTCTTTTCTTGGTTGTACGAAGAGGAAGAAAAAAGTTATTTACACGAAAAGTGTCATTATTTCATTGTATACTAAAAACAAAACATGACTTTAATATTATTGTACTGGCTTGCACCCTCGGTTCCGCCCGCAAGGTTGATAAAAAAAAAGACTACTTATATATTATGTGTAAATCCAGGATATCACCAATCTACATAACAAATTTCAACAAAATCTATCTATCCTTTTTATCGTGAACGAATAACAGACATACATCCATACATTCTCACAAACTTTCACATTTCTAATATTAGTAAGATTAATTTGGAATTTTAGCTTAAAAATGTAAACGAATTATCGAAAACAAATTAATACTGTTATTTTTAAAGATTATATTCTAAATGGATAGTTTATTTCGTTTCTTGTAGGTTTTTAAAGATACCGTTTCTAACAATAATATGTATCGCATACTTATGTTAATTTTCTGTAGAAAATATTGTAGGTACTTGGGAATAAATAGATATCTCAAAATCGATAAAATTAAATACATACTGAACTCAATTAAAGTCTCAATATCTACTATTTGCCTTGAAATGTCATCTTTAAGATTGGAAAAAGATGAGACCTAGCCATTTGACCTGACATTGGATAGACTTCAAATAAAAAAAAGAAAAATTTAGCACAATAGATTGAGACCTAAAATTGCGAGATAGTCACGTATATCTTTTTTCTCATCTAAAGTCTGTTTTTTGTATTTGTTGAAAGATAAAAATAGAATGAAGATAAATATTTATGCTGATTTTCTTTTTCAATAAAACCTTTTTTTTTAACTCAGCTTTATTTATTGTCAAATACTTAGATGTGATAGTTTACTTAGTAAGAAAGCCATCATAATTATAAAATCATACTAGCATCTATTTAATAAGTAAACTCGAAATTTAAAACTAATCCCAGATAACAGCTTACGAACCGAACGCTTACGCTGCAGGGGTATATGAAAACTCGTGTCAAAAATCATTAAAACTTAACATTCCTACGCAATATATAAATCTATATTAAAACTTAAGTACATTTTCGAAATATAGTTAGTTATTCGCTTAGGCTTTAAAATAACCCGCTACGATTTGCAAGAACTGAGCAGCGAATTAACCGAGAATAGCTAATTATACATATTTTATAAACGTTCCACTTCAATCACTCTTTTATTTTAAAAACCGCATCAAAAACCATTCCGTAGTTTTACAGATTAAAGCATACATAGGGGTATAGGGATATAGGGACAAAAAAGCGACTTTCTTTTATACTATGTAGATAAATTCATTTAAATCGGTTCAATAATTGACCCGATTTAAATGAATTTTAAGTATTTCATGATAACCTCATGATTTTAAACTTTAAAGTCAAAGTCAAAGTCAAAGTCATAATCATTTATCATATATAAAGCTTCTATAGAAATTCGTTTGCCGTAAACGCTTTTAACTTTACCGATCCGTTGTCCATATACCACATTATGTTTACTCTGAGCAAGGAAACTGTGTCCTCTCTCCCAAGAGGTCGCCATGTCCACCGGTTACATTGAATTTAGTGTTTGTTGCAACTAAGTTTACGTGCTGTAACAAAATTAGAGGAGCTGAACTGACCTGGATCAAAGTTTCGTGGTGGACATTGAATGCTTGAAGCCAAACCGTTTAGTTAGAGGTACTTGTTGAGTTGTTCAATGATCTTATTAAGGCATAAACATTTGGTCTAACAATGTTTTTTTTTTATAACTGTCAATGTAGTCAAACAGTAATAATGTTTTTTTACAGATATCACCATCTGAAAAATGTTATAATTATGGTTACGGGTTACAATATTTTTGCCAATAACTATCGCGAAACATAAGTAGTAAATTAATCAAAGGCTTGATATAATCTATACTAATATTATAAAGAGGTAAAATTTGTAATTTTGTATGTTGTGATAATCTTTAGAACCACTAGTCGGATTGCCAAAATTCTTTCAATGATAGATAGCTACAATGTTCCTGCGAGTGCTATAGACTAAAACATTGCGCTACGATCAAATGGAGCCGAGCGGTCGGTGATATTTAGTATTTGATATTTTCGAGCAATGCTCAACTAGAGTCAAGCCACACCAGGACTCTTATTAAAAAGCTATGTGCCCACCTCATGAACAAAAACGACGCATAAAGAACATATTTTAATCAATAAATATGATAATATGGGACAGAATTATCTTTTAGAATTAAAAGGTATACTTTTCAGTTTATTTTACTTCTGGCAATAATTATATCAAAGAAAACGCTTACTAAACACAAATCCAGTCACTTTCCATCCCTTAAAAAAGTTAAAATAAAAACTATCGAAACGTGAACAATGCTTCACTTCAAAATCCTCAGATTAAGCTAAGTCCTCATTGGTCAGTTACGGGTGGCGCAACGTCGCTATTGGACGGTTCGGTTGTTAGTGCACGTTTGAATCCCTGGATGACAGGACAGGTTGGACGGATTATTGCCACCCAAATTGGGTACAATAACTGCTTGGCTTCCAAGCGTGGAGTTTCGGATTGAGAGATCAAGGGGATTTGGCGGTTTCTTAAATTGAGGACGAGTTTAACGGTACGGAAATTTAATTTAGATTTCGAAATTAGAAATTTATTTAAGTTCATGGTACATAATATGCGAATATTAGTGTGTGAGTGCGTAGGGTTATTGAATTTCCGATGTGTTCATTCTTATTAGCAACTTGTGACGTCACGTTTTTTATGTACTAAAGGGGTGAACAAAGATGTAGCTGTAGTTAGGTTAAATATATTTTCAAAATAACTATCAGGGGTTGATTACTGCACGGTAGACATCCATACATACTACACCCAAACATAGTACAATTATTGTTCACAAAATTTCCATCTGATGCGCAACAGTCATTTATTTAGCTACTTCACCAATCTTGCTATTAAAATATTACTAATATAATAATCACTGAGGTGCCGCAGCGCAATGTAGCACCGCAGCCTCGGCCCAGTGCAGGAGAAGGACTGGACGGGTTTTAGTCGGTAATAGTCTGACACTCTCTCTCGCCTTACCCTGGGCGGGAGAAGTCATTTGATGATTTGCCCCTAACATCAAAAAAGGAAAATAACTAATACATTTCCGAACAACAACAAAAAATCATAAAAACATTTGCTCAGCTGCACTTAGGCAAACGAGGCAGTTAGACAGCGACACGTATTTTGAACAAAACAAGATATTACAGAAAAATCCGGTCAAAGTAATGATAATTGCAATAACACACTGTGTTTTTATGAAATAGGGGACAAACGAGCATTCGGAATACCTGATGGTAAGTGCTCAGCCAGCCCATGGACACCTCTAACACCAGATGAATCAACATGCACGTTGCCAGCCATTAAGGAAGGAGTGCGCTCGTTTCTTTAACGTTTGAAGGTCGTACCAGTTCGGAAAAACCGAAAGGTCATTCTAAAGTATTACTTAGTTTTATTTATTACGTTTTGCACGCATCTCTTTTTATGTGATAGGACGGCAAACGTGTTTACGGATTACCTGATGTTAAGCAATCAGCGCCGCTCATGGACACCTGCAACAATGGAAGAGTTACGAGTGTGATGCCGATCTTTTTGGGTTTAGGGTTTTGGGGTTTAAGGAATTGGGGAGGTGTTGGGGAAGGGAAAGTATTGGGCCTCCGGTAACCTCATTCAAACGGTAAAAAACAACACTGTGGTGGTTTTACACTAGATTTCTGTAAGGCCATGGTATCAGCCGAAGCATGGCTCTCCCACACTTGTTAAGTTAGTGATCAAAAATCATGTTTAAAAATATATCTACTTTATTTATTGTACAAAGAGCTTCTCCTTAAGCCCTATGCGTTACAATTGCGTGCAGTTTTACAAAGTGAATAATTGGACACTCCCTGCCACAGAGCGCAGGCAGAGCGAGCCAGTCGCCGGTGCAAACCGTTACAGGATACTAATAATATAAGGTAAGCGATACTTAATTGAAAACGGGAAATTATATCTTATTAAGTACAAAATAAGTGTTATTTTGATATGCTACAATTACTTGTGAAACGTAGAAACAACAATGAAGGAGTTTTACAGGTCGATGTTAGATGTTTGCAACCTTTTTGTTGGTTACCGACACCCATTTTGTTATTTGATCTTTAAAAAGTAAGTTTTTATTAGATAGTGACAAACAGTTTATAATTTTATTTTAAATGTAGATAACATTGATCAGATTGATAAGCACATAAAAAGAATTGCTGACATTAAAAATAAAATCAGCAACCACTGAAATTAAACGAAAAAGATATAAACCAAAATCTAAAAAAAATACTGTACAAAATCATCAGCTGAAAAAAAAACAGAAAACGCTTAAACGAATTTAATAAAATACCATTTTCAATTAAAATTGTTTCGTGTAAAATAATAACGTATACAAATTTTAATACCTACATACATTTGACAATACAATACTGTAAATCGGTCACCAGTGGCTGATTCGACGATCACCAATTAATTTTTCATTATTAACTCACTTTGGTAGTACATAAAAGGGTGATACAGTCAGCGTCAAATATATATGGACATTCTGAGTACCCAATTACAGAGACGCACACAAACCATCAATATATCGGTACAACAAAGTCACCTTAAAGAAATTCAATACACTATATGCTGGATTACATAAAGAGGTTTTAATTCCAAACTGTTTTATATTATAAAATCATTTTTGTTTTCAATGCTTACTACATTTTCAGTTTATGGTTTTTAAGTGTTATATATTTTATAGCTATATTTACGGTGTTTTGAGTGCATCTATCTATATGGTGACTTTGTTGTACCAATAATTTGGTTGTTTGTCTATACATATAATTGAGTACCATACTTTTTTGACGTTGACTGTACAATACATTTTTCACAATCCACGATAATTATGAAATAGTTAATTCCGTCAAATCAATACTTAAATGAAGTGGAATTCGCAGCGGATGTGTGCAATTTTAAATTTATACTGACATTCATTATTATAAATAACCAGATAGTAAAAGGCTTTGCATTATTAGTGGGGTTAATTTATAGAATAGAATATAGAAAGAACGAGGAGTTTTTAGTCAGTAAGAGTCTGACACTCATTCTAGCCATAAGGTTTGAGCATTAATCACCAACCTTGCTCAAGGCGGATTGGCGATAAGAACCAAGCCCAGGTTTCCTAACGATATTTTCCATCACCGCATGTCAGTGATGTTTAAATAAGCTCAGGAAGTACATATAACTCGGAAAATCTCACAATAGTACATGCCAGGTTTCAAACCCTTATGCACGAGAAGCGGATGACTAATAGCTAGTTAGATACAAATGGAAAAAGAACGTGAACGAATGAATGAATGAATGAACTTTGTTTATATTCCTTGCAAAGTATACTGAACTTAGTGCCGTTAACATGTTTTGTTTGATCATTGCTTTGTAATGGATACGCGTTAATGCTGTTTGGTTCCATTTCACGTGTTCGTAAAGCCATTTGACGGATCAAACCAGTTTTCTGTTAAGCTACCAGTTATTTAAAACATTTTATCAGTAGTAAGCTAGTAGGTAAAATAATATCAGTAACAGTTGTTTAGTAAGTACTAGCTACTCTCGCGCGGTTTCACCCGGTTCGACTCCATTTAATCGTAGCGTGATGTTTATAGCCTCAAGAACATTGTAGCTATCTATAAGTGAAATAATAAATAATATTTGAAATCCGACCAGCGGTTCCAAAGATTACCCCCTACATACAGACTTACAAACAAAAAACTGACAAATTTTACCTCTTTATAATATTAGTATAGATAAGTTTCCATACCCAATCTGCCTTAGAACGTTTGGTAAACAATGTATAAATTTTCATATCTACCTATTCTAATATACGCAACACAGCACAAACATTCAGTAAAAAATGGTGCAAGGCTTAAGATCTGCTGCGATTCCACAAGTCAAGCGCAATGATGTCACGTGGCTTCGGCCTGTAGCAGGAGAAAGAGAGAGGTGGTTTTTAGTCATTAACTACTCGTCTCAGAAACCAGAAACCATTTGATGACTTTCCTCCCTCAAAAGAAAAGCTCAAGATCTTGCAGTAGCTATGTGACTTCACTAACCAAATGGTCAGTTCAACCCTACGACTGCAACCATCAATTGCCTGCCACACAGAACTTGCTACTAGGCAGTCACAATATGTTAATAAAGGCGCCCCATCCAAGGCTCCAATTTCAAGGCACACAACTCGATTACTCACGTGAGCCGATCTGCCAATTACTGAAGTTCGTCTGGTGGTAAATAGACTTAGCATAGCTGCACTGCTTTGTTCGTTCGTTGTCGTCGAAAAATTTCGAGTTCTTTGGACCTTTTCTTTACTAATTTCAAATTTGTAAGTTTGTATGTAGGGGGTAATCTTTGAAATCGCTGGTTAGAGAACTGGTTAAGCTGTTTTTTTTCATTAAACACTTTGTGTTATGTCAATCAGTCAAGAATGAACTTGATGCCAAATGGAATTCTCAAGCAGTCAACCTCTAGGGTTATTTTTGTTAGGGATATTTATGAAATGACTTTTCTCGCCCCGTACGGAGCAAGAGGCCTTCTTTTCTAGCATGAAGTTCTCGACACCAATTGATGTCGAGAATTTCAGCATCATAATATTTTTTTCTTTTGTAATAACAATAAAATAACATGCATGTAATTAACGTTAATTTATTTAATTGAAATTGGTAATAACACCCTACAAAAAAAATATTATTCTTTCTTTTCTTCGCCCTTTCTTTCTTTCTGTCGCTCTTTCTTTTTTTCGCTAATTCTTTCTTTCTTTATTTTGTTTTTTCTTTCTTTCATTCTTCCTCTCCTTTCCTTCCCAATTTGATTCTTTCTTTTCAACATAAAGTCAAAATATCATCCGTGCTAAAAGCATCAATCCCAAACAAACCAAACGACAAAGAACATCAACAATACAACACCGTGCCGTCTAATCAATGCACCCGTGCAACGCTGAGCACATATTAATTAGCTAGACTGATACCTGAGAGCTGAGTTAATTTAAACGTACTGCACTGTTTAACGTTGGATAAGAGCTACGATTGTGGGCTCTCAATGTTTATCTACCGTATCGATTTTAGTTGCTACCTACTCTTCACTTTCTTTTTTAAGAATTTTTTTTTAGTGTTGTGGTGACACCGTGCTTGCTCCATGCTTCTCTTGAATGAGGATATCAATGTGATTTTTTCTCTTTCAATGCCATGCGTTTTATATGTAGGTTTTTCCACTGCTGAGCCAAGGCCAAGGGGGTTTGAGCATTTATTACCACGGTTGCTGAAAGTAGTTATTTCAATTCACCATTCATCACTAGTCTTCAAATACATTTGGAAAGTTCATATACAACTTAGAAAAATATCGAACATAAATAATAAATCACGAACAATAGAGAAGTAGGAGCCTTAACCTTTGGGTCACTACGATCTCAAATTATAGGTCTTAGGTTATTATTCACAAAACGGTGAGGAAACTCATATACGTGTAATGAAAGCACAGAGTTTCATCACATATCCTATGAATCTCATGAAGTGAGTTAAGAAAGTGAACGTATTGCCGTTAATCGTGTGTCAGAACTCGCGCTCAGAAATGTTATAAAAAGAAACTAGAAGTAAACACATTTTTCTCTCATTCTTTAAGAGATCCTTAATTCCAAACATTAAAAAATAATGGACAATCACTTTCAACAAAGAATATCCTATTTTGTGTTGAACAAACCCGACATTACAGCGATAACTACACAAACTTTCTTCGCTCGTTCGCTTAAAATATCCAAAAACAAATGCCTGCAGCGGTGCTCCTTCTACAACTTGCTTGCATCCGGAGCGCAGTTAGGAGCAGCGCGCACTAACGACTCGGCAACGTAAAATGTATTTCATAATGAGTCCTATAATGTTACCAGATTTCTATGTTTGTTGGGGTTGATTTGAAAATTTGAGGGTATGAGTCAGACTAACAAGATTCTTATTATTAAATTTTGATAGGCAAAACACATTAAAAGCTATGTTGCTCCTATAACTGCCTGAATACTGCACAAAAATTCACGCTATCATAACTGCAATCCATTAATTGATAGCATTATCATGTCCTACATAGTCCGTAATGTATATTTGAAACTACTCTTTTTTGAGGAGTAATATCATCATCATAATGGTTTCTCCCACCATGAGTGAGGCGAAAGAAAGTGTCAGATTCTTAATGATTAAAAACTACCACCCATCTCCGGCCCCAAGCTGGTCTTCGGCACTACATTGCGCTTTGCCAGCAGCAGTGATTTCTATTGTAATGTTAAAGATCAGCTTCATTGCTATTAATAATAGTAGTCATTTTTTCATTTCTAAAACTATCTATCAAACCACACTTGTTTTTTTTTAACCATGCGAGTGAGTTTACCCATGATCTGCTATATTCTATCCTGCTCTCACCCCGAAAGATCGCGCTTGTTTCTCCTCTGTATTATCTACATAGGTAGCGTCGATTGCTAACCACGATTTAAAGATCCATCTATCTCATAAAAAATAAACAGATCTCTAGTGTAGATCAGACCTAGTAATGCTGTTGTTAAAGCACAAAGAATGAGCTACCTCACTGACTCATCGCTTTAATTGAGTTTCAAGTTTTTGATACTGCTGTTTTACACTGTGATTTTGTCAGCTATTGTTCTATTTTGCACCTATAGAGAATGAATGGGAACGAATGAGAGTTGGTGTCTGTTTGAAATTAATGCTGAACGAGTGAGTGAATGAATGAAGTTTGTTCTATTTGTTTTTTTTAAATCTACATATTTCGTATTGTGTTTTGTTTTTTTGTTCTTTGTGCGGTGTTTGTATTAAATTTATTATGGTTTATTTCCAAAATTACCTACTTTGTTTTATTCAGGCAACATTAATCCGGATATAGTACAAACTAAATAGGGCATTCAGAATTTAGCAAGCCATTATCGATTTTTTGAAACCACAATTAAGTAAAGAAAAAACCGTTTTCAAATTCAGAGGCATTAAGTTACTACATAAAAAGAACCAAAAAGTACAAAAAATATTAATTTGAAACATATCTATTAAATAAAAAATGTCTCAATTTTATAACGAGAGAATAAAGTTCAAAATCGATTAGGAGACATTATGTACTAAAATACGGTAAGTACAAGCAGCATCACGAACTTACCTAGTCGAATCTCAGCCGGGGTTGCGGGGTAAGCGCAATGAGGTACCGCGACCTCGGCACAGAGCAGGAGAAGGAACAGGGGGGTTTTTAGTCAGTAAGAGTCTGACACTCCCTCCTGCCCGGCCCTGGGCGGGAGAAGTCATTTGATGATTTTCCCCTCACAAAAAAAAAAAAAAAAAACCTAGTCGAATCTACAAAACCAAACTAAATGCATAGTTCCATGAACTTCATAACGTATTCATTGCATAATAAGGAATCTGTTGACAGAAACAACCATTGAGGCAGCTAAACGCTTAAGAAAATTTCATTACGCTTCAACTCACATGAGTATGGCTGCAACATTACCTGTTTATTTACTAGCTTCAGTAGCTACAGTACTTGGGTAAACCATAGCCTTTGTGTTATTCCAGACAATATTCTATATCTATTATACCTAATTGTTGTATTATTTTTCTTGTCCAATTTACTGTGTGTACATAAATTATTAAGTAAATAAATAAATCTATTCATTTTTTTTGACAATTTCATTCGGAGTCTTATCTCTCGCCCTAGGTGGTTAGAGCAATGTCAGTTTGTGAGTGATAGCCAGGTGCAATCGCAATTATGAACCTCGGACCCAGCTCAGCTGAGTCGTCTTACAGTCCCTCGTGATACACCCAGGAAAAGAAGTCAAATTATAATATTTCCATCTTCAAATAAGAGGTTAGAAAGTAAGATTCTAAAAGGAGGATCGTATTTTTTTAAACTTTGCTAAACACTGGGATTTTCTCCTGTGTCGTGGGTGCGGTTACAAACATACAATTTCACATACACATGACACCCAGACCCGGAACAACAATTTGTAGATCTTACAAACGGTTGTTCCGTGCGGGAATCGAACCCGCGACACGTTGCACGGCAGCCGTGCAGCCTATGCTATGCTGTTGTCTAATATTTGGCTGTTGTTACTGTATTTCCCATATCTTATTATGTAAGGCTGATATACGACATCATGATTGAATTTTTATAGTCGTCGATATGCGACGCTACACTATCAAATTTTCGGTAAACTGTTATTAAATAGTATAACATTTTGCCTGACGAACAAGACTAAAACTTCGCTAGGTAATCGCCCTTCGTCAACATGACCAGCTAGTCACTAGTCATCGTCACAAAATGCAATTCTGACAATTAATTAAAATACTTTGTTTGTCACTCCAACTAGTTCATTGTTCTGTTTTAGTTCGCCGCGTGAAACAACTTTCGACGTCAAAGTTCCAACAGTTTTGTGATAAACATTAACTATAACACCACGCTTTTATTCCCAGAAGGCATAGACAGAGGTTTTGGTTAATGCTAACATTTTGTTAGATTAAAGTTGGATGGATAGGTGCGCTATTTATTAGAAGTGTGGTAGATTATGTGTTAGCATTGTAAGAGAGCCTTCACACCACTTGGCCACAAAACTCAAAATGAATCTGAGGTACCAAGGCCTCGCAGAAAACAGGCGTGAAACTAAGGCTTACGTTGTGTTTCAATGGGGGTATGAGGCTTCTGGAGGCCAAATCCTAACTGCCTTTCAAGCCCAATCCTCAATTCTCAAAACAGTTTTCTTTTATCGGTGCGCAAAATCATCTACCGTCTCCCGCCTTTGGTGAAGCGCAAAGTAGTGTCAGAATCTTACTAACTAAAAACCTGAATGATCTCTGCTAGGCCGTCAAGCAGGAAAACTGGCACTTTCCAACAACTCCAGCCGATAGTCATAAATTTTTTAGGACTAATAGACTAGGATTTGCATCCGCAACTAAAACGCAAAAGACCGACCACTCACTTGTTGTAACTCTTCGATGTTGCTAGTGATAAGCGAATAGATTTCACAACCTTATATAAAAACTTCTTTCTCAACAGAATGGCTCGACCAACCCACTTGGTGCTGCTTCTCATCACGCTGGGCGTGGTGCATACATCCCAGGGTCACGCCCGCTCCTTCACCAGATGTCAACTGTCTAGAGAATTGCTGCGATACAATTTCCCGAGGAGTATGATACCTAACTGTAAGTTGTTTTTCTCTTTGTGTTACCAAAAAACGTGTAAAGAAAAAAGCAATTTTTCATGTCAAAAGTCATAAATCAAAATTATTTATTCCACCAAAACCAACTAATTTTTTGAACTTTTGGAATATCAAAATAGAATTTATAGTGAAATCCAATTCTTTATTACATCTATCTACGCGCGTCGCGTGTTCTGTTTAACGTACACTTGTATTTTGTTGTTTCCGCGAGCAATGACGCGAACCGCTACTGCATTGTACGCCAAACTTAGGACGCGCCGCGCGTGAAAGAGAAAGATTTCTTTAAACAAAACAAAAAAGAAGTTAATAAAAAGTTCTTGTATATTATATACAGTCCTACACTTCCTCCACTTAGAGAGAAAGAGAGAGAAAGAGATACAAGCTACTTTATTAGGTATCATATCTACAGGATGAACCTCTGAATATACAGGATGTTCTCTATAACATAGGCACGTGATTAACTCACTCGAACGCATCCAATACATTTACACGCTATTGCACATCAAAGCTCCATGCTAAGGCTGGAAACCTGATGCACTATTACTATGATGACAAGGGTTTTTGCACCTTATGCTTCAGGAGAGAAAGGCGGTTTTTAAAAAGGTTTTCGTGAAGCTAATTATCTTAATGGGTATTGACATAGTCTTTTTAATTTGACTCAGACGCTTATTTCGTGGTGCGGAGACATTCTCCTAGACTTTGAAACTGTAGGTAATCTTCTACTAGTTTCTCAAACTGAGAGATTTTTGCAAGTCTTTATTTTGTCGACAGCACGGTTGGTACGGTGGCTGAGCAACTGGCTGCCGTGCAACGTACAACGAACAATTCTTTGTGTCCACAAATTGTTGTTTCGGGTCTGAGTGTATCAACCACGACATAGGAGAAAATCATAGTGTTTTCGTAAAACATAGTTTAAAAAAAAATTGTAGAACAGGCTCATAGTGCAGCTGTACTCAAACGGTTATTGATGGTGGTGATGATGATGATAGTTATTTTAGTAGAATATTCAAAGAAATATCATGGTATAGTTGGAGTAGTCATAATTGTGCAGAAGCTTCATTTATTAACTTATAAGTGCCCACTCTCGAGCTAAAGCGTCTTCTCACTCGGAGATGGTTTGAGCATCCATCATAACGCTTGTTGAAGGCAGATTGACGATTTCGTAAATTTGGTTTCCTCGTGATGCTTTCCTTCATCGTCTATCAGATGTCTAAATACCCTTAGAAAGTGGAAACATTCACATTGATATTTGCCAGCTTTCGAACCAGGAGCAATGAGAAATGTATAAGAGTTTTCTCTGTTGATTCACTTTAGTAACTTGTTATTCCCAATGAAAAATTATTACGTACAATCAATTTTTAACATTAACACACATAAACATTAAATTCAAAATTAAATTACATTGACACACTCAACTACAGTCTTCCGGACCTAATGCACGTAGTAACACCAGAATCTCCTCCCTAGAGCTACCTCCAGCAAGGTGGCACATTGCCGTTGCATTAGATGGAACTAATAAGTTAATTCTCAAGAGACGAAAATGTTCTGTGTCGAGCACTTGGAACATTCTAGGTTTCTACAACCAACTATTTTGAGATAATAAGGAGTTTCTTAGTAAGCCAAAGGATAATATCGGGAACCTTGCCTTACCTAGCCCTGCTGTCCATCCGTCTGTGTATCTAGCTAGCTAGTGAGTTGGAATTTGGACGTTGATGTAATGCTGTTGCCACTATAACAACGAATAGTAAAAATAAATAAATTGAAAATTGTGAAGGACTCCCATACAATACAACATGCGTGATTGCAGTAGGAGTTACCTATACCTATACAATGTTTCGTACGCGAGTCAGGCTGGCACTTGACAGTTTTGCATTTTTTTTTTAATTTGACTGCACATTTGACACTCTGGGTGGCCGCCTGATTACGAGTTCCTGGTTTACGTCCTTCATTAGGATGGCAAAAGATTACAATAATTTACTATTTTTGTAAGGATTTGTATATTTTCTTTGTAAAAAATCATCGAATGTTTCCTCTAGCCTTGTGTTGGGCTCGAGGGAATGTCTAACTTTTACTGAATCAAAATCATCCCGTTCCTTCTTCTGCTCTTACCCGGGGCTGGAGTACATTGTTGCGCTTTCACCCGCAACTCTGGCTAGACATCGACCCTATTGGGCCCCAACTAATATGTTAGATTAATAACAAAACTTCTACTTCACATTTTCTTTTTTCGAAGCAAAAATGACCCTTATTTTTAAGCTAATACGCTTTTAAATTGAATACAAACAAATAAAAGTTTAAGAATATAACACAAGTAAACACAATAATATTAAGAGAAGAGAGAAAGATCTTCAATGAGGACATACACATTCATAGTTGAGTAATAAAAATACTATTAAAACTCTACACGCAAATAAAGATCCTACACAAAAGGCAATAAAGCTCAATTTTGGCACTACCATTCGGCATAAAGATAAAATTTTACGGCTTGCATTCACGTAAGACGGGTATCGTAGCATCGTACCTGAATGCGCTCTCATGTTCTTCATTCCATATCTATATGAGAGTATAAATCTAATAAAATGTTATAGTAATCCTTAAACGTTGATTACGTCACAACGGTAGCCGAAATTGAAATATTCTCATCTTTATTACACACCGATAAAGTCCTTTTTACGTTGCGTTGGTTACGTGAAATCGTGGGTAAGTTAGTATTTTGCGAGGATCTGAGTTTACAGCAGTCGGTCTGTTTACGAGTGACCATTCTTAATATCTAGAAATTCAACGGTTCGAGGATCGTAACCTCGTGGCCGTAGGTCTCAATTACCATACGAATATCTTTTACGTTCCAAGACTAGCAAAGTACTAAGATTGAATTATTTATTATCACAATAGTTAAAGTAATCTACCGTCATAAACAGACAAATAGAATTACTGTAACATATATAAAATTGCTTAAATAAACCAGGTATATCGTATATTGAATGTGATGCATGCACAGAATGCTTATGTGATTATTCTCATTCAATTATGTAATACCATTTTTAAAATACAATTCGTAGATACAGAATTCAACCTGAGTATACAACGCGTCGTATTCGCTTGCCTTAAAACGTCATCAGTCCACCATAGATGGAGCCCCCTTGGACTGATGTCTGGACTGGTGGGTGCCATCGCAGTGATGTACTGCACCTAGGCTCGACACAGGAAAAAGAACTGAAGGGTTTTAATAATTAAGAGTCTGGTGACAGATCTAAACCTGGCTTTGATTTCCTACCTTCGAAAAAATATATAGAATTCAATCAAACGCCTGACAAAAATCCAAGAAACCCTACAGGAACTTACCTAAACCAAAATAACAAAACAACACAAATATACCAAAGAATATTACAAAGACATACCCAATATCACAACATTAATCCAATAAAGACGAGAATCGAATAAAACAGGGCAAACGAAACATTCGACGAAACCATATATTACGTCAATCTACGGTTAAGCAAAATGTAATACTATCGACTGAAAGATTGGATTTCTACGAACGAGGTTATATAGTTTGACTTATTTTCGATGGTCACAGACGAAAATAATGAAGTACTCGTAGATAGTAGATACCAATCCCAAGGATTCCCTTCGAACGTCCAAAGAATTTTGTATTTGTGTCAATCGAGTAGTGATATAAGGAATGCAATAACCGCTTTATTCTACTAAAAGCTAATACAATGAATAAGGAAAAAGGATTAGGATCCGATGAATGGGATCTTCGACTTCTAGATATTGGAGTTGATTAGAATTTTATTCGTGTACTTTTGTGCTATTTTAGTTTGGCTAAATATTTTGTGCGTATGTAATATGTATGTTTGATATCAGTATCCCTACTGTCATTGCTAATTATATTGTATGGTGACCTGTGGATAATGTAATGAGTTGTGCTTCTTTTTGACGATCGAAACTAATGGAATATCTACGCTCGCCCTGAGTACGGCGAGCGTAGACATTCCACTCTAACTCTCTAACTGACTGACTAAAAACCCGTTTCTTCTCCTGCTCCAGACCCTCGATTACGACGGCCGCTGCTTCAATTTCGAAAACGCGGTATAATGTTCATAGCTAAGCAAAAATTATTCAAAAATTACTTTGTAAATATCTATGACTACGGCTTCAGTAATGAAAAACATTTCAATGGTTCCAATTGATTTTGAAGTAATCAATGAAAATGATTGATGATTTTATTTTAAATCTGTTTTTTTTCAAAATCATCGACTTTATTTTTCATCGGATTTTATTCGATTTCAATTTATTCATTGATTTTTGGAGACTCTTAAAAATGGATACTGATATAAAATTAAACAATCAAAAACACTTAAAATAAAATAAAATGAGAAAAACTCAATCAAGTCTACTATCTGTCAAAGAAGGTAAATTTATTAAAAAAAACTAAGTAATCTCTTAACTTGAAAGCGAAAATAACCTCAAAATGTTGACCTTGAACACGAATTATCAGTTTCAATACAAAATAGGTTACAATACAATACATGTGCAAATTAAATCGGATTTCTAGTGACGCAGACGGGAGACTTTCGTCGCGGCAGAAAAAAAACTAAAGAAAGAAAAAGATCCACTATCAAGTTAACCGAACTGCATCACGAGGTACCGATTGTTATTTCTTTTCATAAACAAGGTGCTAGCTTTTACCCATGGCTTTGCATGCACGCATAAGCCCATAATCCAATTACACAAGTATTTATGCAAAACATCAAAAGATTTACTTCTCCCCTGAGAGGCCGTCTTCAGCTTCTTCGAAGCAGTGATGTTAGCTAAGAAGAGCCGAGCGCGTGAATGAACGAACCTCCTTTTATGCGTCAGGCAAGAGAGGAGGCAAGTTGATGGCGATAAATCTCCGACAATCATTGCGGATAGATCATCATTTGGGTGCCATGATCCCGGTATCGAGAAATGGTTTTTTGTCAATAAGACTTTGACATGTGCAGGGCGAGTCATTGAATTGTTCACTAAAAATAACTTAAAAGAAACCCTTGACCCACTATAAGACTTTGTGGGTGCGTTTATACACGTACAAAATCGCATACACAACCTATCCAACCCGAAACAACAATTTCAGGATCACACAGTTTAGTCATTATAATTATCGTTATCCCATTTCCATACGCTGTTAGCGATCTGGCTAAACAAGCTACGCTCCTTACTTACTTTTGCATTTTATAACAGAAGATATAGTTTTAAAACAGTCACTCGTCTGCACAGGCCTTAAACGATTCTCAGTCCCAAGTCCCAACGGCATCAATTAAAATGTCTCGAACAATTTTAAACTTTAATGAAAAGGGGAGATCCGTAATGTTTTGTCATTTGAATGGTTCCTTTTTATGCAAATAAGGAGATCTCTCTCTTGCGAAAGTTCTGCGTAAACGCGTAATAAGGCCGATGTCGATTCATTTAGTGTGGCCCGCCTTAATGTTATTATTTGAATTAAGAATTTCGAAGTCAACGAATTTAATTTGACTAAACAACGTTGAATGTTTTGTTTTTTTTTAAATAGGACACGTTTATGTTTTGGTTTTCACTGTTATCTTAATTTTGTAAGATATCTACAATTTGTTGGTAGGTAGAATTTTACTTTTGAATTGCTTAGGCAATTTTAGTAGTAGGAGATATAGATGACAATATAGAAAAGGCTTTTATGGAATAGGAGGCAAACGAGCCGTCTGATCACTTGATGGTAAGTGATCAGCAACACCAGAGAAGTCACATGCTTGGGATTAATATTAAAAACACATTTCTTATTTTAATACGAAAAACCGAAGGACCTTTGGCTATTACGAATGTAGGACACAATATCTATACCTTACGTGTTCATAAGACGAAAAGGTCAATTTGTGGAGCAAAGTAATTACAATATTACGCCCCGGTAACGATCCGATATCGCATGAATATAATAGGATTAATCTTAGCAATGAATTAAGCGTATAGCTGATTCAGCTAATACTATAGATGTCTTTAGCTTGACTAGTGTATTGAATGTGACTGTTTTGATCTTATGTGTGCATGAAAATGAAAATAGAATGCTTTTTGCAGTTTTCGCAGCTATTGTTCTTCTATGGTGTCTCGAATTACCACGATAAAAAGGTTAAGCAAACCTGACAATATTATGTTTTCGTATTTTTTTTTAAGTTTGGGAAAACCATTTTTCTGTTATATGGGTTGGCTCGACTGGAGTGACGCTACGATCACACAGAAATCCAGTGTGAAGTTAGGTAACCAGAGGCCCAATCCATCTTCTCCCCCTATCCTCCCCCTCCCCCAAATTCCTTAATGTCCAAAACCCTAATCTCCAAAAGGCCGGCAATGCTCTCGTAACTCTTCTGGTGTTGCGGATGTCCATGGGCAGCGCCGGTTGCTCACCATCAGGTCATCTAATCACTCGTTTGCCGTCCTATTACACAAAAAGTATGAAAACTTTCCAATAAAAATGAAAGCACGTCAAAGTCCGTAACATCGAGTACACATACAAACAGCAAACATGTAAAATAAGTTCGTGTCTCGTGAACAATTCCGTCATCATTCGCAATCCGTCGCCTCCCCGTTCGTTGTCGTGCAAAAGTTTCTACGGGAACCAACCCCCCAGCATTTGTTCCCGGGGATTTTACAAAGCGACCGTGATTCACGGAATAATTTGTACATTATATTTTTCGACAAGTTCAAAACAACTTGACTTTTGTTCGTGTTGTATTTTCTTTGGAATTTCGAGTTGTTCCTAATGTTATTGATTTATGATGCACAGATGTACAATTACTGAGTAGGTGTTGATATTGAAGCAGTTTGAGAGCAAAAATCATGGTAGACTGTATTCTACTAACATTTATACCATTATACCTACACATTTATACCATTAGGATATTATAGAATGGCGAAAGTTGGCGAACGTTTTACGTTATTGTACTTCAACCCTTAGCAAAGAGTTTTTAAATCACATTTCTAAAATTATTAGGATCTTCATCTTTATTAACGAATCCTACTAGCCGGTGTCTGAAAAATAAGACATCTATTACATGTTATTTGTTACTCACTCACAATCTACACTCCTGAGAAAAGTCAGGCTATTTAGGAAAATGGAATATATGTTACGAATGTGCTTCACCAAAGATCGGTCTAATACCACACAGAAAATCACAGTGACACAACGCATGCTTTTGAAATGTAGTTACGGGAGACCCAATCCTACAAACTACGCCCTCAATCCCCAAATTGCCTGATCCGCAAAAAATCCAAAAGCCAGCAATGCACCTCCAACAATGACTGACCGATTGCTTACTGTAATATATTCGTATTAACTATTGTACTTAATGTGGGTAATAGTATAAACATACAATAATGAAGTGTTGCAGGTATCTATACTAATATTATAAAGAGGTAAAATTTGTAAGTTTGTATGTATGTAAGTTTGTAAGTTAGTATGTTTGTAAGTTTGTATGTTTGTAAATTTGTATGTAGGGGGTAATCTTTAGAACCGCTAGCCGGATTGCCAAAATTCTTTCACTGATAGATAGCTACAAGATTCCTGAGTGCTATAGGTCATAAAGCATCACGCTACGATTAAATAGACCTGAGCAGTGGGTGAAACCGCGCGAGAGTAGCTAGTATACAATATGGTTACTTTGATATGTGAGACTTGCCAGTCAATATATGATTTCCGTTCGTATTACTAGTGTTATTTAATTCCCGTGTCCAGGAACTCTCAACCCCTAAATTGTGCACTTACCTTCATGTGATCTGCCGTATACTCGTTTGCCGGACACTACCAAAAAACAACGCCTTCCCGTCAATCAATGATACAAGTTTTATGTTTTTTTTTTTTGTTTCAGGGGTGTGCCTGATCGAGCACGCGAGTGGCAGAACAACAGACAAAGTGACAAACCATAACAACTCATACACCAGCTATGGACTGTTTCAGGTAAGATAATTATTATTCTTCTTTTTTTTCTAACGTATAATGCTTCGAGTTAAAAGTGCCTTTCAATATTTGTCGCCAGTCAACATGGTATTGACATAATCATACGAAATATTTAAAAAAAAAATTGTGACTACCTCCTACCAAACGCGATGAAAAGAAGAATCTACTCGTATTTGAAGGATTTTTGTCAATCTAGAGAGTGTGTTTCCTGGAGAATATATGTATATATAGAAATAAATGTTGGGAGACCAATATTGACCAGAGTGATACCACGGTTGTATTGAAAATCGGCGTTAAACATCCGACGCGTTACGTTTTGCGTCGCAGTCTATTCTTCATCCATATCAAGCAACGTGCTTAAATCTACTCTGGTTTGCAAATGTTCATGGGTAGCGCAGATTGCTTACCATCAGGTGATCCGTCTGCTCATTTGCCGTCCTATTCTATTAAAGGAAGAAAAAGTATATATTACAAAGTTATAATACTAAAATAAACATGCGAAAAAAGGACCCTTACCAACAATCTTTATTTGTCTCTACAAAATTTACTACGCTCAAAATTTTGAAGGAAACCACAAGAGGGCGCTAATCTTCATATGAGATCCGGAGATTTAAAAGCATTTCCCTTCATTATCGGCTTTTAACAAGATAATACATTAATATTATATAGGGTACTATGTATTAACGACACGCTTTTCTATTACCGAAGGTAGTAGTGCACATCTTTAATTAAACACCGTATTTTCACCAGAAATTTTTAGACCTCGACTTGGAACAGGAGAAGGAACGATGTGGTTTTTTTTTCAGTAAGAGTTTGAGACGTCTGTCGTCTTACCTAGGGCGAAAAAAATGAATTTTCCGTCTCAAAACAAAAAGAAAACTTATATACTATAATAGCCGCTTCTGCTTCGCAAGATTTTCCAAAGACCTCGACGACGAAAACTGCGTCGCTACTTCCCGATTTCACACTTTAATTTTACCCCTTAAATTATCTTAAATAAGAATGTGCTCCTGACGATAACAAACGCAACAAAAAAAAATCAAGGCATTTGCATTCAAGCACGGAACACAAAATAACTTAGGACGTAAAACGTATGTATGTGTAGCCACGACCTAACGCGATTAAGTTGACAACGCACATTCTTCAAACCATTTATTGACTATTTTATAAAAATCTGTGTTCTTAGTCAGTAAGAATATCAAACTCTTGACTTCTTAACTTTCTTCTTCTTCCTTCTTTTGTTCCCTGGGCGAGATACGTCATTCGATGATTTTCTCCCCTCAATACAAAAAAAAAATGGCAACACATTTAGCGATTAATTTTTATATTCTGGAAGTTTAGTTGGTACAGATATTTATCATTCCGAGAACCATGTTCTCTTTATTTATTACTTCTTAATTATAAATTATCAATAAATCTAGCTTAAGCTGAATCTCCTTTGAAATATTATTTAATATGGTATCTAGTAATTTCTAATTAGCTTTCTGTTACTTTATTATGAAATATAACTTTAATATAATCATACTTTTCCTCTATATTTGTATGTTTTCTTGTACTGACATAATATACCTAAATAGTTCGAGGTATAAATTAATTAATTATACTACTTACTGCTTTTTAAAAGTCTGACCGATCTACTTATATTATCATTTCGTGTAATATCAACGTACTTGAAACAAAAAATAATGTAAGAATTATTAACTAGTTTTTTAATAGGCCGCAATCATGCTAAGAGCGTATATTAACAGTGTGTGAATAAGTCTGAAGTGATACCACGGCCTCACAGAAAACTGGCGTGAAACAACCACAGCGTTGTGTTTCGCCGTGTGAGTGAGGTTACCGGAGGCCCAATTCTTCCCCTCCCCCAATCCCTCCTCAATCCCTAAATCTCCTAATTCCTAAAAGGTCGGCAACGCACTCGTAACTCCTCCGTTGCGGGTGTCCATTAGCGGCGCTGATTGCTTACCATCAGGTAATCCGTCTGCTCGTTTGTCGACCTAATTACATAGAAAAAGTCTTTTTTTGTCGAAGGAAATTTGTCAAATTACTTATTTCACCATGGTTGGGTTGATAGTCAGATTGGTTCAAACTTATACCTATTGACTAAAATCCACCGTCTTCTTTCTCCTGCTGCGAGTCGGATTCACGATAGGTACATTATTAGACTTACACCAACAACCCCGGCTGCTTACGTATTATTTCGGACTTTTTGCAAAACTTTATTCACATCCGTTCAGTAATTTGTAGGCGAAAAAGTAACATATGTATATCCATACTCACATACTTTAGCGTGTATAATATAAGTAGTATTAGTGCCACTACCATCAATCTAAATCACACCAAACCATCAGTTAATCACTATCACAGTTAGCCAACTAATTTCGGTCCATCGTCATTACTATTTCAAAATCATGGAAACTGATCTACGCATTTCAAATTCAAGTTTTGGACTATCAGCGTGCCATAATGTGGGAATAATGTCCAGCTAGACTGATTAGTAGGTCTCATCATGCAAATATGCGCGGGATTCTAATTGTAATGTAGATTTATGAATGGACGTTTGAAGTCTGTATGGGATTTCGAGTTATTGGCGCATGTGTGTGTTTCGGTTGTGTGTCGTTGTTTGATTGGGTTAAGGGCTGGTTTTTCAATAATCAGATAAATGTTTTCTGAGGAATAAAATTGTTGTTGTCACTGTCTTATACAAACATTCTGACGCGACAGCATCATAATTATTCCCCAGGTAACTTTTATCTAACTATTGAAAAATTTGCCCTAATATTGATAAAAGTTTTTGTTGATTTAATAGCGTATATTTGAATTGTGTACTGCAATTCGCAATATTTTTTCGCTATATCGCGTTATAGTATAATTCAAAAATAAGAGTCGGTCTAGAGCAAGAGAAGGAACGGTTTTAGTCAGAAAGAGTCTGACACTCCCTCTGTACCCTGGACAAAAAAAAGGTAAACTTAATTTTATTTGATTTAATCCAGTAAAATGATCATTCTTAAACCCTAGTTTCAAATAAGATAATGTTTTTTTAACGATTTTGATAGTTTTTATTATAACTTTCGTGAAACATACTAAATTAATTATATGTTTGCGGTTGTTACTCAGTAACAGCGCGACAGTTGCCGCGTCGCGTGTCGCGGTATGATGCTGTCGGTCATGAATATATCATGCCGCATAGCATCATACCGCGACATGGCCTCTAGTATGGCTTGAAACTAGTCGAGTATTTCGTCAAACAATTACGTGATTAAGCCGCAAACATAATAATTGACTTCGATAATTATTTGTTTTCGTTTCGCCTTAATACATATGCAATGCGGCGTTTATATTAAAACATAATAAAAAGATGCATTTACTACATGCTCTGTTCTTGAAAGAACATACAATGTCTATTAAAATTTCATGGTGACCCGGTCCTTATTTTGCAGTCTCGGATCGTAACGTATATTTTATTTTACGGACGTGTTACTGCCTCTCTGGGGCGACAGAACGCTATACATATAACCATTATTTATTTATTTATTATTGATAACGTAAAAATAATATCACATCTATTTTATACTGAAGGGAAAAAGTTTTGAATACACGGTTGGCACTGTGGCTGGCTGCAGTCGTGGTGGCCTGGAGGTTGAGATGCCCGCTTCTCATGCATGTGTGAGTCCGAAACCTGGCAAGTACCAATGTGACTTTTTCCGAGTTATATGTACTTTCTAGTATTATTTAGACACCACTGACATACGGTGAAGGTAAACATCGTGAGGAAACCTGGACTTATAAATAATCTCTAAATATAAGTTTAAAATCGCCAACCCGCATTGAGCAAGCATGGTGATCAATGCTCTAAACTTTTTTCGTGTGAGAAGAGGCATTTGCTCAGCAGTGGGCACTTATAGGCTGATGATGATGACAGTGGCTGGGCAACTGGCTGCTGTTTAAAGTGTCGCAGGTTTTATATCCGCACGGAACACTACGATGTGTGATCCACTATTTTTTTTTATTGGAGTCTGGGTGTGTTTGAATTTTTATTTTTGTAAAAACTGTAAATAATGTTCTAATATAGGGCAACTATTTAATAGAAAATAAGCTTATACACTCCTTTGAATGGTTTTGTGAAGAATTTTCGAATTGTCACATTCCTATGTACGAAATATTATTATTATTTTGTTGCCGTTCACCAAAATGACGTATTTCCAATCGGATTCCATCTGACCTATTCGGCATTTCTTCTCATCGTAGCCTGATAGGAAATGCCGGCAGCATATTGGTATAATGTTGGCGTTTAGAAGTGTTTTTTATATGATAAAACTAGCACACACATTTTCTGATGGTAAGCAATCAGCGCCGCCCTTTTGGGGATTAAAGTTTCGAAGATTTAGGGATCGTCCGGTAACCTCAGTCACACGGCGATACACAACGCTGTTTAGTTGTTTCACCGTTCACTCCGGTTATGTATGAAAATAGGTTCTTATCACGTAGTTCCGATTTATCATGCTTTAATGCGAAAATAATAATTAAAACGAAATAAACTACGGGAAAAATAAATAAAAATAATATTTTTTTTTTTTTGAGGAGGAATTTCATCTAATGTCTTCTACCGCCTTAGAGACTGACGCTCCAGAGAGAGGGTATCTGACTGTTACTGACTAAAAACCATCCCATTCCTTCTCCTGCTTCAAGCTAGGACCGCGGTACACTATTGCGCTTGCACCCGGGGTCACCCCGGATATTCTAACCACTATATGTACTATATTAAGGTTCAGATTTGGCCTATATTCCAAGGAAATCTGTGGTGCAATCACCAGTTAACCGGATGAGGTCCATTACATGATAGATCTCGTGTTAATTTAGACTCAAGTGGGTAAGTGTTGTCACGTGTCCTCACTAGTGATGTTCTTTTATCGATGTTTTGTAGGGATACTTACTTCTCACTTGCGATGTCTAAATAATGTCTTAGAAATCGTTTCAAGTCTATTGATTTCTTTTAAGTGATGTTGTTATTAGTCGATTTCGATTAACTTTTTAATTAAAATGTCACATTTTTGTGCATCGTTTCTGATTTAGTAGATGGACAGGCGTACACCTGGTGGAATTCAAAGCTTTGTGTTGTTCTTATAATTTAAGTGTGGGAGAGCCATGCTTACGAATGGGTCTGCTCGACCGGAGTGATGCCACGGCGTAACAGAAAACCAGCGTGAAATAACGCTGGCGTTGTGTTTTGTCAGGCTACCAGAGACCTAATCCTCTTCCTCCCCACATTATCTTATCTCCAATAAATATCATTAAAGAAAATTGAACAAAAGTTAAAGCAATAGTTTTTAAGTAAGGTAATTAGTCTTCGGTTCTTTTAACTTTAAAATGACTGACTGATGACTGCACGGTTGGTGC
This sequence comes from Spodoptera exigua, assembly GCA_902829305.4. Taxonomy (NCBI): domain Eukaryota; kingdom Metazoa; phylum Arthropoda; class Insecta; order Lepidoptera; family Noctuidae; genus Spodoptera; species Spodoptera exigua. The sequence goes on along the minus strand of LR824625.2, from coordinate 6,155,546 downwards.
GGTGGCTGGGCAACCGGCTGCCGCGCTACGTGTTGCGTGTTCGATTCCCGCACGGAACAACTCTTTGTGTGATCCACAAATTGTTGTTCCGGGTCTGGGTGTCATGTGTATGTGAAATTGTATGTTTGTAAGCGCACCCACGACACAGGAGAAAATCCTAATGATAAACGTTTTTTTTTAATAAAAAATCTCAGTAAAAACACCAAGTTTAGAGAGATAGCTACTGGTATTACCGATAGCTTTGTTTAATGAAACACACTTCTAGCTAAAATAAAGTTACTGTTCCAATAACAACTCAGTCACAACTCCAATCCAGCACAATGATACACAAGCAAGCAACGAAACACATCAGATACGTTCAAATAATAGAACGTACATCTTCAAAGGCCGGACAAACTATCCATAACACATCCCAAGCTTTCAAATCCCGTAATATCCCGCACGCTACTCACATCACTACACATCGTCCCGCGGCCCGTAGGCACAAAGCGTAGCCACAAACGTGCAAAATTATACTCCTTTGAGTTAAACTTAAAGCAATTCCTCTTGGTTTCTATGTGTGCGTGTGTATAGAGAGTATGGAGTAAGTGATAATGTCACACGCATACAAAGGAATGCGGACGAAAGGACCAGCAAGCTTTAAATGTTTGGAATAGTTTTAAAATGCTTTGTACCGAATTTTGAAGCGTGGTCGAGTGGACGAGACTGGGAAACTAATTGGGAACCATCCGTCCCTTATAAGGTTTATGACATAACCATCACCATCACCTTATTAAAAAGTATTTTCAGATTCTTTTAATGCTCAACTATGCATAAAGGCACTTTCAGTAAAACTCCGTTGTACTCCAAAATCTCTAGTTTCGTTCAATAAAAATCAATATCATCCTATAAGTGTCCACTGCTGAGGTTTGTGCTTTATTCACCTTGTTTGCTCACGGCGGATTGCTGATTTTAAACTTATAATTAACTAACTTAACTATAATGTTCAGGTATCATGTCGATATTTTCCTACATCGTTTATCAATAGTGTCCAAATACTCTTAGAAAATATGGCCGTATGGTGCTTGCCATACCGAAAACCGAGTTACTTTTTTTCCGACAGTCATTTTTCCTTAGCTTTGCCTCCATACCTCCAAATAATATAAAAGTCATTAATGGTAAATATTCCAGTTATAATACAGTCTCTTTAAAATTTATCTTTTTTTCTTATGTGATAGGTCGAGACACTCGCAACATCGGAAAAGTTACGAATGCGTTGCCGACCTTTTTTGGGGGTATGCGGTTTTTGGAGATTTGAGGATTAAGGAAGGGAAGGATTGGGCCTCCGGTAACCTCACTCACATCGCGAAACACAACGCTGTTGTTGTTTCTCACCGGTTTTCTGTGAGGCCGTTCTGAGTGATAACTCAGGTTGAGCCGACCCATTCGTGGCGAAACATGGCTCGCCCACACTTGTAAATAAATTGTTATCTATATTAGTGAAATACCTATATGTTCTTTATGAATTTCACTTTTCGTATAATTGAGATCCAAATAAACAAATACAAAATTAATATCCCAAATAATTTTTGCAATACATTTATTTACATACAATTTTTGGTACTTCTATATTCGTTTCAAATCACATATACTTATAATATTTGTGGTCTTTTGTGCTATATGTATAGGTACAAAAATATTTTATAATATATTAATATGTTCATACATACGTCATCGTTTAGTCCAAAAGTCGAATAAGTAATTTCTGACGTCATGAAGTATTCAAACCCGATCTAAAAGAAAACGTTGGAAAAAAATGGCAACAAATATATATAATTAAAACCCATTTACACAATGCAAGTTTCTTGCCTGTTGCATACAATTAATTAAAACAATTATCTACTTGCGTAGTATTAAGTAAACAATACGTATGTTATTGTGTAAACGACCCTAAAATTTATTATTCAGTGCAAATACACACATGCTTGTATGTTTAGGAAAAAAAATTATGAACTAAAAAAAGCAATAACAAGCAAAACCAAACGTAAAACTCTATTCCAAATTTAAACATTAGAAACATCATCAGCCAAAATCGAAAGCAAACATCAAATCCGCAAGATCCACGAATTCAAAGCAAAAACTTGAGTCGTCGTTTCGAAAAAACAAATAGCGATCAAATAAAGTAATTTACTAGAACGTATAGGGGATCATTTGCTGAGAATAAATAAGGAGCACCTATGCAAGATTCTCGTCAAACGAAGGCTTGAGATTAGCAATCTCATGAGAAAGTATTACTTCACAAGACGTTATTTACCAAGCGCCTGATTTCAATCGCACAGCTTCGATTTGCAGAGTGGAAGCTTCTTGTTAGTGCTGTGGAGACGTATCGATTAGATATATATCGATAGTTTTAAATATGTGGTTGTAAGTAAAGGTATCGCTCGTCTATGTATTTTTGTGGGTGTCTTATACTATGATCCAAACTTAATGGTCTACAAATTGAATTTATTTATTACTAACAACTCGACCCAGCTCCGCAAGGGTGCAATGCTGGTACTAAATTTCTCCACTATTAATATAATTATGTTATTATACACATAAGTCTCCCTCTTCAATCACGCTATCTATTAAAACTGCATTAGCATCCGTTGCGTATATTTAAAGATTTAGGCCTAGATAGGGATATAGGGATATAGAAAGCGTAGTGTGCTTATAGCATAGTTAATACCTATACCTTCTTTCCAATTAAAATATCCATTCCCTTATTAATTATCAAACACTAATAATAATAGGTACATGACAAGTATCACCATAAACCGTATAAAACCATCCACAAGACACATGCAATATTAAACCAAATCCCCAAAACAATAAGTATCGATATCCCACAGTAAAGTAATCATACCAACCTTAACCCCACTATATCTCGATAGGAATAGATCGGAATTGATCTCGTCGCGGGTTCGCGGTAACGAGCGACGAAGCGACAATGCAAATTGCACCTTCCATCGCACGGTTACGTGGCTCTGCGCTTATAATTACGTCACCAGACTATTTATTTATTTTAGGGTTGATTTTTCAATGGTTAGATAAAAGTTACCTGGGGAATAATTAGGTATGATGCTGTCGCGTCAGAATATTTGTATAAGACAGTGACAGCAACAATTTTATTACTCAGATAACATTTCCTTATTTAAATACTTTTTCACTATTACCGACTTAATAAAGGAATTAAATTCTTTATTTCATACGATATGGATTTTCATAGTGTTAGACACAAAACATTAGTTTATATTTATCAATTATTGACGTGGACATCAGGACGCACTTGTCCAGTGTATAATAAATGGGCCAACAATTTCGTCTACCTTAGGGTAATACAAAAGCAGATTATTAAGTTGAATATACAATATTTAATTATAGGTTTTATTACACATAGCATTTCCTGTTTTAAAACATTAAACTTTTATAAATATACACTATTGATTATTATACTAATACTAGCCTTTGCCCGCGGCTTCGCTCGCGTTGGGGGTAGAATTAATTAAAATTTATCTCTTTCTTAGCGGCTGCCTACGTCATAACATCTACCTGCATGCCAAATTTCAGTCCGATCCGACCAGTGATTTGGGCTGTGCGTTGATAGATCACTATATCAGTCACCTTTGAGTTTTATATATTTAGATTGGATATTTCAAAGTCGAAAATTCTGCTAGTGTTGAAGAATTAAGCGAGTAAATGAAATGTGGTTTTGCAGATTTATTTTTTCATATAGGTAAATTATCGATAAAGTCGATAATATGTTAAACGCAGCACTAAAATGTAATAACTTCAAAAGTTATAACGCGTCGATACGGATATAGTGGTGTTCGGTTATAAAATTCGTATTAAAATGTTGAAGATGACTCGGCACGGGCCCGCGATCTGATGGCCGTAAAATATACAGATATTTTGATAGATACTAAACTCTACTGATATTAAGGGGCACGATGGCGTCCTTATTTAACGTACTGAACAATAACATGTAGCACACATGGTGTTTAAAAATTTGAATATTCTATTTAGGTGTTATGTATAAATATAAATGTACCTATTTAGGTACAGTCAGGGGTCAAAAATGCAATTGCAATCTACCAATTCTAAAATGACCATAATATCTTTGTAGTATAGAGTCAATGGTTGAGGGCTGCTTTAATTTATAGCATAGAATCTAAATTATTTAATAAACTGGCTGTAAACCATTGAACTTTTACTACAAAGAATTTTAGTCATTTTAAAATTGGTAGAGTGTAATTGCATTTTTGACCCCTGGCTGTACCTACACAACTGAACCAAAAGCCACACATCGCCAAAAACATTATAACTTATATTTAACTTACTTTACTGCTAATCGATATTTCGATAAAGCTTTTGTTAACTCGATATTTTTTTTTCATTTCTCTTTGTATTTTCCAAAAACCAGGGGTTCATAACACTCATTGTAAGGTAGGCCAAAAACTCTTTAAAAATGAAATCAAAGCAAAATTATATTCGTATTAATAGTGTAACCAAAAAAAAAATACAGAAACAAACTCAACTACCTACTATAAAACACTAATAAAATCAATTAACACATCCCGGGCCATCAGCACAACACTAATAAATCTCAAAACAATTCCTCCTACGAAATTAATGCCAACATAGATTATGCAGATAGTGTTGGGAAGATGACGTTTATTCGACACTTGATTCCCGTCGACGTCAGCCCTGTTCCCGGGGCATTACACGATCGTCGCGATTCTGTAATGTGACGTATCGGTGAGAATTGCGAACCGATTGCCGTATCGAATACGACAATGATTTTCATTTAATTTCAGTTCGTATTTTACAATTCAATTGTTTATTATGTAGTTTATATTTGGGTAAAAACGTTTAAAAACCTATGAAATTAAAAGGTTATTTGAAGAATTGTCTGCCCTAAAAGTAGTTTATATATATTATCTGTTTCTACACATTGAAGTGCGAAGTTCACGCTATCTAGGCTAATATTATAAAGAGATAAAATTTGTAAGTTAATATGAAGGAGGTAATCTTTGGAACCGCTGCCTGGTCGGATTTTCAAAATTTTTTCGCTGATTGATAGCTATGTTTATGAGTGCTATCGGCTTTAAAGTTATGGCTAATTTGCGTGTTTTACTCAATCTATCGCTTTAATTTAATACGCGTGCAAAGCCGCGAGCGCAAGTTAATGAATTATAAAAGAGTTACTAAGGTCTCCATTTAAATCGTTTTCTTTAAAAAAAAGAATATAGTATAGAATAAATAATTATATAATTACACACATATATATAAAATATATGTATATAATAGAAATAGTTTTTTTTGTTGCAATTGAAATAAAAATAATTGAATTATGATCGTGTTAAAAAAAAACAGTCGAACTCTTAATAAATTACTACATAAGCATGATGAGTACACAAACGCATTATTATACATATTTGTAAACATTTTTAATATGAAATACTCATATTTTATTTCGTATCAATTTCATTTTCCGTATTAACACGGCACACTGATATTTTAATGATTGAACGAGTGGTTCGAATTGCAAACACGATCAAAACAATATCGCAACAAACATTCCGAATTTAAAATTAGCAAATTAAAATGATGATAATTCATAGTTAAGCTATTTTTTTTGTGTCGAATGAAAAGGATAAAAAGCCTACTACTGGAACAAATATTATAAACTAACGACCCACCTCTTCACACGGGTGCAATGCTGACACTAAATTTCTCCACTATTTATACCTTCCTCTTCAATCACTACCATCTATTAAAAAACCGCATCAAAAACCGTTGCGTTGTTTTATAGATTTAAACATATTTGATGACATGATAGGGATGTAGGGACAGACAAAAGCGACTTTGTTTTACATAATCAATATAAATAAATAGGTATAACCAATATAGTTAATATTCAACTCAAAAGTGTTTTTTATTGATGTCGATTATCGTTAAAATTTTATGTCTCTCATTCATAAAAAAACAAAATACTTATCGAATAAAGTACGGTAATTCAGATACTAAGTGTAACTACTAACTAACAATTAAATATTTCATACGAAAATTAATTATAATACAAAAATCATATGTTGTTATAAATCAACGCATTACCAATAAACAATTCCACTATAGGTTCTGATGTAGTGCGGCTAGTGATCAGATAATTACACCAATGTAATCCGTATTGTGTGGCTGACAAAAAACATAAGCCCCTCTCATTAAACCTTTACCGGCAGTATTAATAGTACGCCATTATAACGATTTAATTCATTTTACATTTCGTCACGCGTATCGAATAAATACGCTACTGAACTTTTTTTTTCATAATGAGCGATTAATCGATTCGCTTATACTTGAACAACACTAATTGATTCGAATTTAGAAAATTGAAAAACGAATTATTTTAGTAAATTATTTTTAATTTTGTGTTTGTAGCATAATTATGGATATTAGATTTTTATTTATTCTATTTAATATCATATTATTATTGTAATTAAAATATATTATTCCATAGCTACATTTTTTATTTCGTATGCTATGTATTTTTGTCAATTATTCAATAAATATCTTGAGCGATTGAGCTGTAATCTATATACATATATCACATTAATGCCACTTTTCATTGTTATAACTCAACATTGGTTTTACCGATTTGGCTTAAAAATATCTTCAAAAAGTGTAAAATCGACATACACACGAGCCTCGAGCGACTGCTAGTTTTTATACAGATTAAGTTTTAATGACCATTAATTGCAGCTATATAAATTTACTACAAATCCATAAATTATATCTCTAAAACTTATAATCCCCGGACTTATTGGCCCACCACATGAAGCTTGTTTTAAAAAGCATTTTTTTTTTAATGACTGAAGTGTGCTTATGTCTGTTATTTTACAATTTTTATGAATTCCATGAAGATAATAAGTAAAGTGATTTTAGAAAAAAAAATGTGTGTGCTTGAATTTTTCTGACAACATTTTTTATTTGATTTTTTATAATAATTAAAATTAGTATCTGATACATTACAACAGGGTAATCACGTTTACTTAATGTTTAATAATTTGTTTACAAAAACAAAATTAACAGATTTACAATTGAGCTCAGTTTTACCATTAATTACAAATAGGTATAGCTTTTTGCATCTATTATAAAAATGGAAAATTGAATTAAAGCCAAACCTATGTATTTTAAAATATGATTCACCTTTCCTTTATTATTTTGAAATATAAAATGAGAATCATCGAATACGTATTCAACCTTTTTGATATTATTTAAATACATCTATCGATATAAAAAAAAATTAAAGGGCGAGTCTATTGATTTGTTTCCAACAAACATTGAAACAAATGAATAGACTCCCTTAATTTTTTTTATATAGACCAGTATATGCACTTTTGAACAAAATAAATCAAAACGTTAAACTTTGCGTGTGTCCCTCTGTCGGTCTCCTCTAGTGAAGCTCTATTTGCTCGTTCCATAGTCTAGATTCCTATGGAGAACAACGGGCAAGAAACTACATTGATACTCCTTTTCAACCAATTTCACAATTCATTTCTTTGTCAAAAAACAGAATTAAATTACCTATTTGAAAAAAATCCAATTTGTTAACTCTCATTTTTTGTATTTAGAATACAAAACTCATTTCAAATAAAAACGTAGACGAGAAAAAAAAAGAACACATTTTGATTCACGCAATTAACAAATCTGTATTCACGGCAGGCTGTGAAAAATCCTTAAAAATCCTTTACGCGTATATCCATAGAGCGAGCACTGTAAATGCAAATTTTCGCAACGACACGGCATGACCAGAGTCCTGTATTTTGTCAGCAAACACGTTTTTAATTAATTCGCTTATTTATTTGAGGCTATAGTGATGGGACGTCCACTATTTTCCAGGTCCCGGAATTCGGATGACATATTTTATTATTTGGTGAAGGATACAAATTTGTTTTAAACATATGCTATTTTTGAGTGTAGACTGCATATCTTAAGGTGCTCCCACACAGCAGTTATATAACGTTATACAACATTGTGACATTTATAACAGCGTGTAACAATGCTATACAACATGTTAAGAAATGTTATATGTTATAAACGCTCCCAAATTAGTTGAACTCGTTGTATAACATCGTATAACATTATGTTCAATCAGTTCGGGTTTGTCTTTCGAGGAAGGTGGTAGTGAACCAATAATGAAGGAAGTGCTGATAGTTTATTTTTTGTTTGAAAAAAAAGAAGAAAAACCCCCGCCCGCGAAAGTCCCGCTGAGGCTCTGATGATGTTATACAACAAAAGTTATATTTTAAATATCATATTCTAATCAGTTGTAAAACGTTTACAAACTTTTACGTTTTCAAACGTTTACGTAAACAATTTATAATATTTTGTAACAATATTTATAACTTTTGTTATAATTTGTTTAAAAAAGTCAGTCTCTAACGTTATATAACTGCTGTGTGGGAGCACCTTTACTAAATATTAGAACTGGATGTTCTAGCGAATAAAATCATGTCTAACTTTAAATTAAGAAGGTAACGTAAAGTTAACATTTCCATTTATGTATTTAAATAATTCGACGCTATTTCATTTTCATTTTCTTGTATTTTGTTCAATTATGTAGTTCGTAATGTTATAATAATAATATTTTAAAATTACTTACCCACTTAATATAGGTACCTACGTTATAAAGTATTTAGTAATATTCACACACACATTCACCCAGTTTCTAATATTCTTCTAAAATAAACAAATGTGATGTTACTGTTACGTTATTCATATCAGAAAATACGTAATATTTTTTCAATCTATGAAAAAACATTTGGTATATGTATTTTATTTGAAAAGTTCAAAATAAACACACATATACATATGTAAGTATAGTAAACGTTTGATCTCTTTATCGAATGGTAAATGGATTGATATGTTTTTTTTTGTAAAATATTTTAAATTGCATTTTTCATGACTCCGACTCCGACTCCGACTCCGACTCCGACTCCGACTCCGAATCCGACTCCGACTCCGACTCCGACTCCGACTCCGTTCGTGTGGAATTCTGACTTCCTGCAGATTTTTGGTATAAAAACTATGTCCTTTTTTGAGTTCCAAACTATATCTCTACCAAATTTTACAGAAATCGGTTCAGTAGTTTAGGCGTGAAGAAAAGACAGGCAGACAGAGTTACTTTCGCATTTATAATGTTATAATAGTTTGGACTATTAGCGAACCGCTCTGGCTTCGCACGGGTGTAATGCTGATACTAAATTTCTTAACTATATAGTGGATGTAATAATACATATAAACCTTCCTCTTTAATTACTCTATCTACCCATTACGAAAACCTCAAAATCCGTTGCATAGTTTTAAAGATTTAAGCATACATAGGAATACAGGTATAGAGAAAACTACTTTGTTTTATACTATGTATGTAGTGATATGTAATCTATTTTCTATTTTATTAATTTAAAATGTATCGTTATAACACTTATCCTTTTTTGTCTCACAAATTATTACGTCAAATGACACATGCATCTATGTTGCCATCCAATTAAATCAATAGCACAATTTCTTTTTATACATCACAATTCAAATCGTTACACAGTAGCTTTTGTCAGGCAACCCCGGGATCGGCAACAAAATTCCGGTGTTAATTTTTCCAGCACTAATAATCACTAGGGTCGATGTGGACGGTGGTAGCCGCTGGCGATATTATCCATTTTGCTACTTATTTGCGGCGTGTTGATTGGCTGCGGCTGTCTCGTGATTATGAGGATCTGCATGGTAACTATCAGGGTCTGTTACGGGACTGGTAGTCTCAGCTTTAGCGACTAGCCTGTTGTTAGCAGAGAAAATTAAAAAAAAATTGTGTACGTGTCTGCTCGACGTTCTATTTCGAAATTTAAAAATACTGACAGTTTGCAGTTTTTTTTTTTGTAGGATACGCTGAAAAGCTACCAGAAGCAGTAGCTTCTGGTAGCTTTTGTAATACAACCTTTTTAAAAAATACAATTTTTTTATTATATTTAATTATGCAACTGATTGCAATAGAATAAGAAAGATGTCAATCTTTTATAACTTATTTAGAGGCTTTTATCAGAACCCATTTTCCAACATACCAGATTTTTTTAGATCATAACAGTTTTAAAGCATCCTTACAGCGATCGATCTCCCTAAAAAGTCACTAGTAATGTTACCTTCTTACCTAAAACATGGCAGATCGATTGATGATCGCAGAATAATTAATTTCAGGTGTCAGTTGCTGCCAATCTTCCTGATATCGTTGCTTTATGGCCTCTCGTGACACCCTCAGGCACAAAGAAGGTAGCATTTCTCGTACATTTACCCCAAAAAAGTCCGGAATCTAATGACAGTGTCACATCACTAAATTGCTACGTTCTTTCGCAGATCAACAACAAAGATTGGTGCAAGAAGGGACGGAAAGGTGGACACTGCAATATTAAGTGCGAAGGTATAACTCATCTAGTTTATTAGTTCATTTTTTAAGTGATTTAAGAATCTAAAGAATTTTTTGTCAATAGCTGTTCAATTTATGTTAGATATTGGGTAACCTATAGGTTGAATTCCGAGAACGAAAACCTCTTTGTACGATAAACAAATGGAGATAATGATAGAGGAAATTCATTACTTTTTTCGAAATAACAACGAGATTCATATAAATCACGACTTGTAATATTTCTTATGAATATAAGAGTGACGTTGTGACTTGAAACTAGTAGAGCTTTTCTCAGTTAATGCACGAAAGTAAGTCATCTTCTTATATATAAAAATGGATCGCAAAATGTATTGTAAGCGCATAACTCAACAACGCCTGAACCAATTTTGCTAATTCTTTTTTTGTTGTGTTCTCTATTGTCAGGAGAAGGTTGTTATGTAAGAAAATATTAGAAAAGTAGAGGGGAAGATTAGGAAAAGCGACCCTTTGATAGCGAGATAGTTGGACCCGTGCGAAGCGGGGGCGGGCCTCTAGTTTACCATAAAATTGATAAAAAGTACACAGAAAAAGACTTTTGGGTGAATGTATTGGAATAAAAACTCCTTCATCAATAAAAAAAAGTAAACAAATCTATTAGACATTCTGTCCTAAAAATATACAGTATCAAAACCTCCAGCAAAGAACTAGCAATATAATAAAGAGACGAAATTCAGCTACTGACCTAATATTAGTTTTTTTTTCTATATTTGAAATAAAAGGTACATTTAGTGAACCTGGGTAACATTAAAATAATTATTTATGACGTTATTAAATAACATCTAACGATAAGATATGCAGTTTTCGAACCTAAGGGTATTAATGTAATTCACTAGATAAATAAAGTCTAAGATCAAGCATGTATTTTTGCTTAAGACAGACTTTACATTAAGATTAGGCAAAAAAACGTTTATTATTTGGAAAATAAACACTTATATAATCGGCGATTGGCGATTGTTTTTTTAATGGCTCAGGTTTATCAAAGAGTGCAACAAGCCGGTCTATGAGAAATGTGTACTTCATAGATTAAACACTATAACTGTGTACTCTATTAAGGCTGAAATCAAATTCTGGATCGACATGAGCCTTTGTCTGAGAATCACTATACCGTAAATATCAAAATCCGACCTTGATCCAAAATTTTCTACTAAGATCGGTAATTGATTTCGACGATTTGATGCTTAATTCAGGGAGGTTGAATATATTCTATTCTAACCTTCATCAAAATCATCAGCCTATAAGTTTGCCCACTACTGAGCAAAGGCCTCTTCTCACACGAAGATGTTTTGAGCAATATCACCACGCTCGCTCAATGCGGGTTGGCGATTTCAAACTTCTAGATCTTCTAATTAAATAATGTATAAGCCCAGACACGGCCTGGAGCAGGAGAAGGAACGAGAGAAAGCCTGACACTTTCTCTCACCCCACCGAGGGTGGAGAGAGAAGCCAATTGATAATTTTCCCCACTTAAATAAAGATTTCCTCACAATGTTTTCCTATCAGAATCAGAATCAGAATCAGAATCAGAATCAGAATCAGAATGTTTATTTGTGAAACATAGGTATTTACATTTAGATCTTAGGTCATATAATATAGGTGCGCTATGTTTTGCCGTGAAGGCGTACAAATATTAAAATAAAATTAAAAAACTTTAAAAATTAAAAACTACATACATATGGGAAAAAAACAACAAAATTAAACTCTTACATGTTAAAAGGACCTATTTGTTTTAAACTATTATAATGTATAATCAAAACTAACACAATAAAGAAACAGTCTTAAAAAATCTCTAAGCAGTCTTAAAAATCTTACTCATAGGTTTCTAACTAATAAATTAATATTATAAACTATCATTTAAAAAATCTTCTACAGTATAATAACACTTTTCCATTAACAGTAGGTAGAGTATCTTCTTAAATTTATTTAAGGGTAATTGTTTTATGTTGTCAGGTATTTTATTATAGATTTTCGGAGCCATGCCAAAAAAACCCTTTTTACTTAAAGCGGTTTTGCATTTTAAGTTGCACAGTTTATTTGCATATTGAGAACGCATTGGAGTTTTTTTAACATCAGCGAGTTTTTGAAATAGATGCAGATTGATTTTGACAAACAAGGCAGTTTCGTAAATGTACATAGCAGGAAAAGTCAATAATTTTAAAGATTTAAAGTATGGTTCACAAGTTTCGGTAGTTTTTAAGCCACACATGGACCGAATACATAGTTTTTGCGCTTTAAAAACCGATTCTCTTTCAGAAGATTGCCCCCAAAAAATAATACCGAACCTCAGAACAGATGCAACCAATCCGTGATATGCTAATAAAAGTGTTTGAGTATTAACTTTTTTTGATAGCTGAAACAGGGCATATGCAGACTTGTTTAATTTCAAGCAAATTTCTTCAATATGGGGTTTCCACGTCAGCCTACTATCGATAATTATACCTAAAAATTTTGCCTTTTCCGTATCTTCTATTTGGCATTTGTCATACATGATATGAACTGGAGGTTTTTCACATCTTTGACGGAAGTGCATTACTTTTGTTTTGTTTAAATTAATGACTAGGTTATTATTTATAAGCCACTTAATTATTTTGTCGAGGCAATCATTTATATCATTCTCGTATGTATAAATAATCTCCTATGTATAAATAATCTTAGAAAATCTATCATTCGAAAAAGCCCATATTTTATACCCATTATTTTTAATTTCAGATCTCTTGAACGAAGACTTGGCGGACGACGTTCGATGTGCGAAGCGTATCTACGACCGTGTTGGCTTCAAAGCCTGGCCGACCTCTTTCTCTTATTGCAAGGAGAACAGTCTTCCTGATTTGTCTAGATGCTAAGCTAGACCCAGGGTAATGGGCGAGTGCCGCGCCATCTATTTTGGTCCTTCTCGATGTATTTTATTACGTTTGATATTGACTTTGATCATTGATGTAACAATCCATTATTAATCGAGTCAAAACAAATACGACTACTGAGCAAATTTAAAAGGTATCGAGTTTATCCAAAGTAATATTGGCATTTAAAATTCGAAATATGAAAAACTAAAAAAAATATCAAGAAAATAAAATCGACTAAAAATTTCGGCGCTGGTCCTACCTAATCTTGGTCTTTTTACCCGCGTGTTCGTTAGTAATTAAGTTTTAAATTTAAAATTAGAATAGTTCTTTTTTTATTTGAATTTGTAAGTTCGTTTTCTTGAATGTTGAGCGTTAAAATTATGATTGTGAACCGATTTTTATTAATATTATTATTTTATGTATTTTTTATTTTATTACTAAAATAATTTTATTTTATTACTAAAGCAATTTTATTAAAGCGATAGAAATATGGAAGAAATGGGACTGTGGTTAAAATGATTTTGGACAGAATACTATATAGACATTATTAATAAATTACTGTAACGCCATAAATCACGTAATAAAAAATATTTTTTATATATTTTGTTTTCCATATAGCGGTCCTGGGCCGGTCACCATTTTCTTAAACATTTCTTTCCGCTTTAATGAGACAAATAAGTCTAAGATATTTCGAAACAATACTTTATAATTATGTATAACTTTTTTAACAGTCAGAAATAAATTCATATAATTTCATTACCCTTGTTTTATTTTGTTCATATAATATCGAGCTGGAAAATAAAAAAAACAACTGTACAATTATTGTTCGACAAAAAAAAATAAACTCACCTAGTAATATCCGTTTCAAAATCGACAGTAGGCAGCAAAATAAGTAATACCATTTTATCGAAATTTTATTATTACAATTTGAACTTTATGCCTTTGAAAGAAAGTCAAATATGTATTGGAGTGACCAGGATGGTATACTTTAATATGCTGTTGCCTTCGTCGTTGGCTACGCTACGAATGGCTGCGATGGATTCCCGAAGGATTTTTTAATTTGATAACGTTACAAACGTTTGAGTGATATGAAATATTGATGGATTACGAAGTTTATTGGAAACGGGATGGTTTCGGGGTTTTTTTGGGGGATAAAAATGGGTTTTAGATGGGGTTCTGATTGAGTTGGCTTGTTGGATGTGTGGGTTTTTTTAATTACTCGCTCTGCTTAGTAACGATGGGCGGATTTGGTTTCTGTACGGAACCAGTACTTGCATCAGTTGTTTGCAAATTACAAGCTATTTGAAAATTGTGGTCTGGGCCCATCGATGACAATACGAATGTAGTCTTTTTTTAGGGACAAGCCCGCCACAATTCTCAGACCCGTTGAAACTCCTGTAAGCCAGGATCTACAGTAGATGCTACGATTAAAACACTGGAAAACTGAACATGAATGACTGTCTTGGATCCCGCAACGAAATAAATCAGAAGATATTAGAAATGGAATAAATAACGAAGTTATATGATAAGTTGGCTAACGAGCAAACGGAATACCTGATGGTAAGCAATCAGCGCCGCCCATATACACCCGCAACAACGAGTGGCGGGTGTTAAGAGTGTGTTGCTGACCTTTTGGGGATTAGGGATGTGGAGATTTTGGGATTCGGGAAAGATAGGGGAGGGGAGGGATTGGGTCTCCAGTAAACTCCCTCACTTGGCAAAACACAATACTGTGGTGGTTTCGCGCCGGTTGTCTATGAGGCCGTGGTATCACTCCGATCCAGTCGAGTTGAAGCATGGCTCTCCTATACTTAAAAAAATAAAGTTTTGTTATACCAAAGTTCTTAGCTGTTTTTTTTTTATTATTTTTAATTTTATTTTATTGGCTCACCAACAACTGTTAACACTATAATTTACAAGTTTATGACTTATGAGATACTTAATCTAGTGTCACAATTACTTATAGGTAAGCACCACATGAGCTGATTTATTGTGTTTGTATTTCAAGCCCTGATCCTAACTAACTACTATCCCTAGCCATAAGCTACCTTCACGGTAACTACAACAACTACAACAATCTCCCTCTGCATCATTACACAATTGAGATCTACATATATGTACATAAATAAAATAAGTAAAACAACATATCATTTGTGTTCTATTGAAACATTTTCAACATTTACCCTTCCATTAATTGCTACGTCGAACTTCGTAACATCAGTAACGCCTAACAGAAACTTTGCTAAAATAACTATCGAGTGTAATGTTGCTATAAGTATTGCTGCAGGCGTTCTATTAAATTCATACAAAACTTTTACAGTCACTTTAGCAATATTGAGTTTTGTGAAAAGGGCATTACATGTGAGTTAGTTAGTTAATATTTCAAATTAAATATACTAGGGAACCAGGTAAGTAATACTTAGGTACTTATTTTTGGAACTCTCAAATAGGTAATATATCGGGAACTTATACCAGGGGTTTCTTTTGACGTATCGCCTCATAGGCCTGGATGTCATTCATAGAAAATAATCACATTTTCAAATAATTGATTTTTAATAGTAACTAATGTTTTATATTTTTCTTAGCATTCTCGAGAGATATGTTCATGCAATTCGCCGCCATTCCATACACAAATCATGTGATCTTAGAGCCTGTCGATATTTATTTTAAAATTCGAAAAAAAAAACATTGATTTTGTCACGTCTGCACGGTTGACGCAATGGCTGGGCAACTGGCTATGCAAAGTCGTTCGATTCCCTCACGGAAAAAAAACTTTGTGTAATCCACAATTTGTTCCACGAAGTTGTTTCGGGTCTGGTTGGCTTGTGTATGTGAATTTGGATGTTTGTAAACGCACCTAAGGAGAAGGAACAAGGGGGTTTTTAGTCTGTAAGAGTCTGACACTCCCTCCCGCCCAGGGCCGGGCGGGAGAAGTCATTTGATGATATTCCCCTCACAAAAAAAGAAACCCACGGGGAAAATCCTAGTGTGGGGCAACATTTTTATAAAAGAAGATTAAAAAATAGTTATCAAAAAAACCCGGTAGAGAAATAACACAGAGTTTGTATTTATAAGTATGGCAACTAAATTGATATAAAAATGACCAAATAAATCACATACCATATTAGAAGGTTCGTTTTCACTGGAGTTTACTCTCAAAGATTACCTAAAGCCGACCAGATGCTGAGAGCTAGGTTCAAATTTCCGGCTACCAGGAAAGGTAGTAAGTCAATAGCCGAGTGTGGCTATTTATACATAATAATATAGACTTACAAAGAGTATTGTATATACCTGATCGATCGATATAAAGTCGAAGTAGCCAGGACGTTAAGGAGGTCGCTTCTCATACATGAGGGTGTTTCCAAAATGGCAAGTACCAATGTGACTTTTTCCGAGTTATATGTCCTTTCTATGATTATTTAGACACCACTGACATACGAAGGTAAACATCGTGAGGAAACCTGGACTTATAATTTCTAATTATAAGTTTGAAATCGCCAACCCGCATTGTGCAAGCGTGTGATTGATTAATGCTCAAACCTTCTCCGTGTGAGAAGAGGCCTTTGCTCAGCAGTGGGCACTTATGGACTGATGATGATGATGATGATTAACAGGCTGATGATGACGATTACCTTTAGTTAGTAAGAAACTTTCAGAAAAAAACAAATCTAATGGTATGAAACATTTGTACATTAACATTTCTCACCTACTTACATCATGATGTATCATCGCCTACATATACAAATAAAATGGTAACAAGGAAACCGAAATAAATAAAATAAAAATATGGAATTTTTACTCCTAAACTAATAGACAGATTTCGATGAAACTTGGTTTCACGCGCTGCTCGGCTTCATTTGATTGTAGCATAATGTTTTATAGCCTATAGCACTCGGGAACATTGTAGCTTAAAGTAAGTAAAGATTTTTTGGGAATCCGACCCTACATACAAATTAACAAACTTACAAATCTACAAACTTTCAAATTTTACCTCTTTATAATTAAAATAGATATAGATAAGCCCGGAGGCATTATAAGAAATAACTAAGTGATTACGAAAATTAAAAAACAAATCTATTGGAAATGATTTGAATAATATCATATCCTTTTTGTAAATAAATAATCCTTTTTTGTCACTATTTTACGTGAAAAAAGTTGCGGGCTTGCAAACTAGTTTCACAATAAATTCAATAGAACAAACCTGTTGAAAAAACAACGCAAATCTACCTTCATTGAACATTACGTATTCATGTCATCATAAAATCACCCCTGTCTTTAACGGATTAAAGTGTATATTTCTTTAAATGCTTGCCTTTCCATATTCAAACAATGAACCGATATTTCTTATCCATTCAAAGAGCTAGTCTGTCGCTTAACTGGAAATGCATGTTTTTAAATATGAACTTTATCTATCTTATAAATAGATGTTATTTTATAAAGACACGGCTGTCTTAAGCTAAACGTATGCATTTGAATTGTCTGTTCTAGTGATGTGACCATAGTTATCGTGTGTCACATCTTCAGCTTCCGTAAGTTGGACCCTTGTGTTTATGCGTTATACAAGAGTCAATCGTATTGGTAAGGAGATAAGGTCTAATAATATTCATATATCTACCATTGTTTTATTCAGTAGTGAAATGCTCTTTTTTTAATCTATATTAATTCTTTTGTTTCAAAACATTTTAAGAGCGGTTTACGTGGCACGGCTTTTCTTAACAATTTTTAACTAAAAAATCTACCTACTTATATGAAAATTAAAAAGAGAATGTCAGTTTTACTTTTCTATTCAATATTCAAATTTTAAATCACTTATAGGTACTACATAACTACTCATTAAAATAATTCCGTTTCTAAAAGTTCACTAAAAAAAAAATCGTTTCTTTGACCGATGAATCGACAGAGGAACTTCCAAAATACAGCTTATATATGTAGGCCGGTCTTACGACCGAACTTAACGAGCATCAGCCCATTACATCCCCAGCGACCTAATTCCGGCCTAAAACTGGTTTCCGAATCCAAAGTGATTTGCATTTGTACCATTAAAGGCGTTATCTTAGGTACCATCATAATTGACAATAATTAAGCGATCTCCTTTGAGATAATCGATATCGATACCACTTCAAATTGATTGTTTATCGATTATAAATGGAATAGTTAATTTTGGTGAATCGCTTATCAAATCGATTTGATGTGTTTACTTGCCAGTTTGTAAGTTCACACTACTTGTAGTGATTAGAGGGATGATGGAAATGTTTTTTAAAATATAAAAGTTACTTTTTTATTTTATAAGTGTAACTCATGTTAGATAGAGAAGGGATGGGGTGGATTTTAGTCTAGTCTCTTTCGTTCTAGTCTAGTATTCCCAGGGCGGAAGAAGACACAAGATGATTTTTGCCCCATAAAAAAGGCGTTTTGCTTGGATGTCTATAGATTTTTTTTTGTGAGGGAAAATCTTCAAGTGACTTCTCTCGCCCAGGTTCGGGCGGGAGGGAGTGTCAGACTCTTACTGACTAAAAACTTCTCTGTTCCATCTCCTGCTCTGGGCCGAGGCCGTGGTCGCTAATTGCGCTTATCCCGCAACCCCGGCTGAACGCCGCAACATCAGCCCTATAGGGCCCCGTCTGTGGCCCTATCGGCGCTTTCGCCGTCCGCTTACCCGTGCTGGAAGTATATGGGTGACGTCTAGACATATAATAAAATAATCGCATTTATAAATTAGGAAACCCTGAAAATAAAAATGTGCCCTATCTTGGTTTGCCATCATATCAACCAACCAATTAACTTAAATGCAGTAAAATTAAAGTCATTGCTATAGAATTTAAAAGAAAACTATGTTTAACTATATTTAAAACACAGTATCATTTTATTAAAAGTACTAAAACCCCATTGGGAGAACAAACCTGTTTTCTCCTACGAATAAACAGTTTTAATTGAATTAATTAAGTAGCCTTTTGATTATAACTGTGCCGGTTTTCTTGTGGTAATTTTACTTTAAGTGTGAGGTTTTATTTAGGTCCAGTTCTGGAGTATTTTCTAGGCGTATTCTTTGTGGTTTCATTGCTAAAATTTCACCAGGTGCCTTAGTTTACTTAAGTAGTAATCACCTCAGTTCACCTAAGAATTAATCGCCACTATTCATGCCTGAGCTTGGGAGATATCTCCCAAGCTCAGGCATGAAGAGAGATCCGAGTGATGATCCCGGCCACCGTAAGCGCGGGTCTGCGGACGGCGAATCAGGGTAGCTCGCCGCCCGACCAGAACCAGACCCGAGCGTACGACGCGTAGCGTTCCGCCTCCTCCTTTGTTGCGCGCGCGCCTCAAAGAGCCAATAGACCACCACAGACGGGGCCCTATAGGGCTGATGTTACTAGAGCCTCAGTCATACAAAACTCTTGTTTTGCTACAATCCGCAACCGCTTACCTTATTGCGCTTGACCCACCACTCCGACTGAAGATCATCCCAGATGGGCCCTATGTTTGGTGGTCGGCTAAACGAAACGGGCACTTGGAATGTTGACATGACAAACAAAAAGTGTTAATTACCCCATCAGATCAGTTACTGATATACATATCCCTATTAAATTATATAAATGCGTGAGGAGTTAGCTTTATTTTTTTTTTGTTTTTACATTACTATTGAAGCATAGTTCTTTGCATTATTGTTTCTTGTATGTATTCGTAATCTATTCTTCCCATATTTAATAGTATTATTTATATGTTTTATGTGTACATATATTTGTAGGTTATATTTATTACATTCATATATGTTTTTGTATTATATTTAAATGTTTCCGTATATGCCTATGCTTTTTAATTATTTGTGTGCTTGTTTAGAACCTATTGTTAACACTTCTCTGCATAACCCTTGAGGTTGACTGGTAGAGAATGCCTTCGGACATTAAGTCCCCCTTTGTATTTTTTTGTGTACATAAAGTGTTAAATAATAATAAATAATTTATATTGTGTCTAGGTGCTCGGCTAGTGTGCATTGTCTCTGGAACCAGAAGGATTTTTCCCAATAATAATTTAACAATACATATTAGTTCAGTTAGGTCTGCGAATTTGCTTCTATTAAATACCATAGGGTTTCCATCGCCATCTCGAAGAACCCTAAATAAATTTAACAACACATAGTGATGTGAACGAATGCAATCGACTAAATTATCCGATCGTGTTTTTATTTTGAATTCGATTGTTTTGTAATCGAATGAAAATTTGTGTGCGCTTTATTGAGTTAAATAATCAACTGAATACATTTAATTTTATTTTATTCTCCGAATAGATTTAACTATTTCCTATTATTTATAAAATATTTTGGTTATTGTTATTGGAATTTGTGTTTTATTTTATTGTTATAAAATAACTTTTTAATACTTAGACCTACTATAATTATCATTGCGAAATACAAAGATAATTATAAACAGTATTTTGTTATGTTAATTTGAATTTGTGATATTCGACAAACTTATTAGAGACGAGTTGGTCGGTTGTCACAAATTGTGTTACAAGGCAAGTTCTTGGTTTTGTTCAAGGGGTTTCTTGCTATTTCTGTTACTCAAGCAATAGGTACTTATGCCTACATAAAACTACAAGATGACATATTAAAATGTTTTATACGAATCAGTTAAAAATAATTCTGTCATAAATTGTATGTAATTTCTTGCGGTAATAAAAGATTCTTCTAGATTTCAGTAATTATAAAAAAAAAAACTATGCTTTTTTTGAGGTGAGAAAATCGTCAACTGACTTCTCCCGCTCTGGATTGAACTAGAGGGAGTGTCAGACTCTTACAGTTACTGACTAAAAACTACCTCGTTCATTCTCTTGCTACAAGCCATCATAACTACGCTTGAACCCGCAACCCCCTGACATTACCAATTCCTATTGGGCCCAATGTATATTAATATATGTATAGTAATAGTATAGTAATACATGGACCTTAAAGACACGCGTGGAACGGACCGCGCCTTACGTTGCTCGGTTCTGTTTTTGGTTAGACGGTGAGCAAACAAAACCTATGCTACCTTCAATGTTATGGATATTTTAAGCTTATTATCACCGCATGCGGTAGGCAGAAGGTAACTGGTCAAGTTCAAAAACCAAAGCAATGTATCCTGTCTTGAATAGCGTGGTTCTGCGTGACACTGGTTGAAGAGTTCCAAATATTTGCAACATTTTTATTGAATTAATAATAAATTTAAATTATTCCGGCACTAGATTTATTTTTAACGAACGAAGGTACGAGCTAAATAACGAACGAACAAAAGAACAAACGAACAATGAATGTACGAACGAATGAAGGAACGAATGAAAGAACGGACAAACTCTATAGCTTTATAATATTTGTATAGACATATTTTAGAAACCGTTTTATATATGTTGAAGAGCCACATAGTATAAAACAATGGACAATCACACAATTGGGTACGAAGTTGATAAAGGGAACTGCTTATCATACCTATTATCAAAGCAAATTTGGTACCTGTGTGTCGAAATTTAGTTGAATTTTCAATTCACAGACATTCTACCTCCGTATCTAAGAATAAGAAACATATGTTACCTACATTAAGTATCTACATACAACATAACAACAAAACATCCTATTTAAAGCCGCCCACAACAATTCTGACTCATCATCTTTCATTCAGAAATATACGACGCGTTTGGCTGAGGTACCTATGTATATGTAAGCCTCTAAATAATATTATGCATATCTATACCGTATCTAAACTCATTTCTATTGGACAAGCCCACCAATGTCTCCCAAAATTTAGTGCAATGTCAAATTCAGAGTCAATTCAAAGGCAAAGTTAAAATCAAAGTCAAAGTAAAAGTCAAAGTTAAAATCAAAGTCAAAGTCATCGTTACCGTCATTGTAAAAGTCAAAGTTGTAAAGTTAACCATAATAGCATTGATACATTGATTTATATATCAACAACCATGCTTGTTAAAGACGGATTCGTGATTTCAAACTTATCATTAGAAAGTAAGTAGTACATATATCTATGAAATAGTCACATTGGTGAAAAACTTGACATGTTTTGAACCCGCATCCTTGTATGAGAATCTGCAACTGCCAACAAATTCAGTGGAAACGATATTCCAAGTTGTAGTAAGTAACCTACGCTTCACTGCAATGACTCATACACAACCAAAAAAGCCACAATCAACCTTAAATTCCATCCAAGTTACCACACGAAACCTTGTAAAAACTCAAACAGCTATAGGGTTGAAATTCCCTTAAAAATTTCGTCATGGTTAAACTCTGTTTGCAGGGTATTCGTCTCAACCTTCAAAAGGTAGAGATGCAGACAACAGCATATGAAACTATCCTAAACTACCAAATTTATTTAATCAATTTTTAACTGTATTGCTTACAAATAAAGTTGATTGTTGAGTATTTTAACAGTGATGTGCTGATCGGTACCAAAAAGTCGGACAATGCAGGCAGTAATGTCACTCAGACAAGATTCCCACGTCCCCAGTACGGTCATTGACGCCGATCCGATTATCGATTGGCTCGCTATAGTTTTTGCAATCGATTCCGACGATTCCTCGGCCTCCACTAACAAGAGGTTGACTCGATTATTCGATACCTACGTACAGCATATATAGTCATCATTCCTTTGAAATGATTTCGTACGAATTTAGTAGTGCAGTATTTGTCTTAGAAAGTTCTCGATTTTAATGTTCGTTGTTGATACATAAGTTAAATTTTAATACAGATGTGGGTGTTTACGATATCCGTTTTATGTTTCCGTGATTCAATATTTGAACACAAATGTAAAATTTTGAACATTTATTGCTGGAGTACATCATAAAAAACGCAATGAAAATAATAATATATTACAAATATCTACCCATATACCAAATGCTGTGTAACATAACAATGAAGAAATCGACATCGTATATCCTAAAATAAAAATAAATTTGGAAATTTCTTAGTTTATTTCCTAAAATTATTAAGACACTACAGCCAATAGGTTAAAGAAAAAAACCATGATCAAACCATTTCAGGCCTTTACTCAGCAATGGGTTACTAATAGACTGATGATGATGATGATGATGAAGTATAAAGCGCTGCCCATAAACACCTACAAAAACAAATATGTTACAATTGCATTACATTTACTAGCAACCATCTTAAAATAATATAGTTTTAATTATTGCGGAAAGTATTCATTACAGAAAATTTTTGTGGTCTTTTTGCCTTCACAATACTTAAAGTGGGACATCATGGTTCAGTATCACTTTCCAAATTCAAAATGCCCGTCTAAAGACGTTGCAAGTGTTAGATCTGACTGTTTTTTCTATGAATGTTAAGAGATCCTGATTTTGTATCAGTCTAGACTTATGCAATCTAAAAAACTTATCTTGAAGGTTTTTTTGAAGGGGACATGTTTGTCATCTTATTATTTCTCTCGGCCTGAGTGAGGCGTGAGGGAATGCCAGACTCTTTCTGACTAAAAACCATGCGTTCCTTCTCCTGTCTGAGACCGAGGCTGCGGTACATTATTACGCTTGCACCCAGAACTCCATTAATCTTACAGACTTCATTGTATAAATAAGTTGGACGGTACCTACCTACTCCCTGCCATTTTTCTTTCATAGATATTTATTTAGCATTTGTTACTTATGAACTCAAGTCGATTCTTTCTCATACCTATTTAAAAACAACAATTTGCTACCAGGAGCTCATGAGAGTGAGAGAGTTATAGCTAGCCAAACACATAAATATGTTTTTTCTCCCTCACTCAATAAATGCGTATAATACATGATTCATAGCACGTTCTAATCATTGCCGATAGCTTATTACTACAAGCAATTGTATCTGTTTGGCCATTTATCTTCGATACAGGGCAATGTATTAAGAAGGGATCTATCTCCTACCAATTGTTTGTTTGAGCGTATGAAGGGTTGTAGAGCGCGACTGATTTAACGCAACTTTTTATTGATAAAATGGAATGGAGTAGGTTACCTATTTGTCAAATCTGATTATGATGAAAATGAAAACGCTAAAAAGACTTTTGTAGAACTTTGCCCTTAAAAACGCCCTGCGTATTACCGTTCTTCGAATATATAGAAGACCATTACATATATTGGAAGACGGAAAAATCATAGCAATACTACCTAAATTTTGTAATTACCTTTTGCCCACATCACCCCGCAATAGCGAAGGAATTACAAGGGCGTAGTCGGGCTTTTGTGAGTTGTTAGGCAGTGGATATAAGAAGGATTGGCACTTCCTTCCTTCCACAGCATATTACGACGTGGGCGTTGTTTTTCGCCGTACGTATACTGTGGAACTGTGGGAACACTCCGCTCGAGCCAGCCTATTCGTGTCGAAGCGTGGCTTTCCCGCACTTAAGATATCGTCCCATGTGAATAGGTTGCTCATGTTATGTACAGGCGTACTCCATCGTAGGTCGTACCATCATCGCTTGCCACCAGGCATGATACAAACATCTGCCCATCTATACTAATATTAAGTTTTCCACTGATAGATATCTGCAATGTTTTTGAGTGCTATATAATAGACTATAAGTTATTTATTTGGCTTTATTTACATATTTTAGTCCAGCTATCAATCCCCGGCATACTTTACTTAATACGCGAACGAAGTCGCTGGCAGAAGCTATAAAAAATAAAATAAAAATACAAGTCACAATATATGCGCTCTACACCTATTCTTTATACTCAGTGTGCAGGTGCATATATGCGAATCAATCGACCTGTCACATTGTAAACTCCACACAGCCGTAGAAGGAATGCCGACGTACTGGGATCGGGTTTTCTTTCTTTATCTTTTTGCTTTGAAACGAAAGAGAAGCCTCCCAAGTATGCGTTTGTGTTAATATGCATTAATCAATTAATGTTTACTGTGGAACTGGCTTCGGTTGGAGAGAAATATATGCTGTATATTGATTGTGAGAACTTTGTACTCGTTTTCATTGCGTTTTAGTAAAGCGAGTGATTGTAATGAAGTGATATTTTAGTAGGTAGTTCTGTAAATGGATAGCAAAAAATCGCTGTTTTATAACGCACGATAGCACTAATGAATATGCCAAGAGATGAACTCGAGTCACTACTAATTACTACAACCTACTGCTAATTAATGTAAGTCTTGTAGAACTATTTTTAAAACACTGAAACAATTGAATAAATTGCATTTTTAAATAATCGTGTCCGCGATTATTTTACGCATGTCAAACACCTATTTCAAAATTAAGTTAGTGAGTCTAGCATTCCCTATCTGAATCTTCGTATACTCAATCAGAGAACTACAGTGTCTAAATTTAAAATGTTAAGTGTGGTGTGTGCGGAGCGATACTTCGGCCTCACAGAAATTCAGCGCGAAACTAAACCGTTGTTTCGCCGTATGGGTAAGGTTACTTGAGATCCAACTCTTCCCCACCTCCATTCCTCTCCAATCCCTAAATCTCCAAAACCATAATCCCTAAACGCTGGCAACGCGCTCGTAAAGAACTCCTCTACTTTGCCAGTGCTAGTACTGCTTACCATGACCTAATCCTGGTTTGACGCCACATCCAATAAAAAAAAATACTACTAACGTCTACTTTCATAAAAAGACGGTAGGAAGCAAATCACCAGAACGAACAAAGCGGTTTTAAAAATTCTTCGCATACATAAAAATATAACTACCTATAATTCAAGTTCAACAACATACATAAATATACACACAAACACTGATATACAAAGCAAGCAACTCATTATACACGATATAGCATCTAAATTGGAAAGTAAAGGTGGTGGTTCACTGCGCGCGCGCCGCCCACGCGTGCGTAGGCGCCGACTACAATGACAGAGCGGTCGTGTTGCTGGTTGGACGCAACGGTGAATTCCGTGGGATATCGTGGTGAGAGGCAGCGGACGATGTTTTGGTGACAAACACTTTTTAACCTTGCTTGCTTTGCGTTTATTTGGATGTGTAAGGTTATCAGAGGAAAGTGTGGAAAAGCCTAGCATCGGCACAAATGGTTGGCTCGACCTAACAGAAAACCGGCCGTTGCGTTTTGCCGTATGACCCAATCCTTTCCCTGCACCCTTCCATCCCCAAACCCTAAATATCGATTTGATAATCGCTTTCAAACGAACAAACTGATTTTTCAGCTTATTTCAATCTTCTCACATAAACCTTTCAATTTTATAATCATAATAATTATTATTTTACGCCCCCATGAAATTATGCTAAAATAATTTAAAAGAATAGATAAAATAATGTTCAGTACACAAAATACGAACTCCAGTACCTATTCAAAATCGCCATCCCTACCGCTAATATATAAGCACTGTGGACTTATATATTAGCGGTAGAAAAAAAAGCATATAATTATTATAACAAATATCTCACAATATATTTAAATTAGTTAAAAAATACGTTCTCTATTAAAAGGCAAACTAATGTAGACCAAATCGGACCAAACATGGCGACTATATATGTATATACATATATTATATTATATTCTGCATAAATAAACTACAATACAAAAACGGGTTTGAAATTTTCTGATAAAATATACGTTCCTTTGTTTGAAGTTGTAGAGATCGGTTTTAATGGTGACATTAATTATATCTATAAAGATATCGCTGTATGTATACGTACTTATAAGTGTTCCGGAACTGGTGTCTCAGTGATCAAGAAACAGTAAAATTTATTAGGCGTAGAAAACGTAGGAAAAATTTTCTATAAAGAAAAAAGAGAGAGATAATCTAAACAGAAAGAAGAAATCTAGAAAGTTTGTAAGGCATACAAAATATTGGTGGTCAATCTTTGCAACCGCTGCCTGGTCGGATTGCTAAATTTCTTTCAGTTATAGGTAGCTGTTATGTTCCTTAGTGCTTTGGGCTATAAAACATCACGCTACGATAGTACAAATATAAAGAACGAAGGTCAGAAGGAGAAACAAAGTAAAATGAGTTTATACGCCACAGCAGATAAAATACCTAAATTGTAGCAGATACATACCTATGGATAATCTGGACACAATTATACAATGTTCTTAAAAGAGCTTGACCTCAGAATTTTTACAGCATTTCTTCTTAATCAGATACAAAACGCAGGCGTCATCTAGTTTTTTATAAAAAACTTTAACGTGTAAAATTCCTGTTTCATTGTATTTTTATCATATATTTTAAACTAGCAAGTTTTGAATATAAATATAGTCAGAATAACAGAAACGGCTTAAAGTTTTTTTTTTTTAATTATGGATTTTTTGGGGACGATAAATCGATCTAGATAAGACTCATTTTCAGTTTTTTTAAATACGTAGTATTTCTTAGAGCCACGTTATTTTGTAAGTTTGTAAAGACTAGTTTCTGACAAATTAAGTATTAAAACCTTTATCTAAACTCCCAAAGATCAGGTTTGATGGTCACATTTATTCTAATTTGGTATAAAAACGATCGTTTGTTTGAAAATGTGAATGAATTTAGATAAATACAAGTTCGTTAGAAGAAAACATCAATATGCGTTCCCACGGTCAACATTGTTTTTTTAATAGAGATAGATAGACTGCGATTGTATTTGTTTTTTAGTTGGTGAAAAAAAAACCTAAAGTATGCGTACTATTTTCAGGGCCGTATTATACCAATGGCAAAGGCGAAGGCGCCAAGCGCTGGAGGTGCGCCACAAAACAAATGAAAGAGGATATCGTTAAAAAGAATAGGGGCGCCAGTGAGATGCTTGCATAGGGCGCTCACCAGATTAAATCCGCTTCTGTCTATTTTTAAAAGACCATGCAGGGTGTCCGGTAAAGAATGGATAACCTTGCAATACCTTTAAGTATATCTTATGGCCATTCAGAAAATATACAAAAAAAAAAAATCGAAAACAAAAAAAAAATAAAAAAAACTTGCAAATTAATTTATTATGTATAAGACAAATCGTGCAAAATTTGTAATGTTTAATCATCGTGGCTATGCAATAATGTAATTGACGTAAATATTAAAGGATCATTTTGTATTACCTCTAGCCCCAGTTCTTTTACTTCAAGACATAATAATTTAGGTAGGATCTACCTATGATACTTTCCTTTTCGTTGTTTTTTCTGAATGGCCAAAGGATATACTAAAAGGCATTTCAAGGTTATCCATTCTTTACCGGACACCCTGTAAGCTGTCAAAAATTCTAAGCTTTCGTTGAGAATTTGGAAGCAGTAGAAACATTAGCGCATATGACTCAGATATCGATTCTAGGACATCGTACACGATATATAGCTATAACTATGCATACCTATGACAACAATCATTATTTACACAAAAATACCTCTTTCGTCCATTCTTTTGCTTCATTTATTTCTTTACCAAAATTCACCAAATTTGGTAATGATTTGATTAGTACATAAATCGATAATATATTATTTTGGTACAGTATTTTGTACAGTTGTAGTATTTTTCGAGTGAAACGATAATTATTATGTCGTTCAATAAGTTTAGCACCTGTCTCACGATAGTTATCTTATCTTACTTCCTACTAATATTATAAATGCGAGAGTTACGATGTTTGGATGTTTGTATGTTTGTTACTCAATTACGCCAAAATGGCTGGACGGATCTGGACGAAATTTGGCACAGGCATAGAATACACTCCGGAAGAGGACATACTTTTCATCAACATATCAAGCAGGCGAAGCCGCGGGCAGAAGCTAGTCAATAAACAATCATGATTAAGATATCAAATAAGTTACAGTCTAGATGTTATACAAGTGATTAATCTCAAATTCTTATGAATGACGAACATAATTAGGCAAATCCTTTTATGATCGTATTTCGTTCTATATTTCTTAGAATTTTTTTGGCCTAGGATGACCAAATGTGGATGAGTGATTCTTATTCGAAGGTTTTTTGCCTAATGCTAAATAAAGGCTTCTTATCACTCGGAACAGATTTAAGCATTAAAACAGATTTTAGACTTTAGACTTATGATTAGATCAAATTATAAATTAATTGTAATAGTGAAAATCTTCTGAACTTGACAATTTATTGTGTTTTTATTGATTTGTCACAGCAGGAGAATTACTAGTCCTATACCTGTCCCTGTCGCTGTCCCTTTGTACTTATGTTTTTAAATTCACCATCGACTCAGGGAAAATTCAGGCAACGTCATATCGGAAAAAAAATCGAAATTCAAAAAATAATGGCCGATATTCAAACGAAAAATATATCAGTATACTGTGTTTATGTAAAATGAACTTAATTATAAAATTAAATGGAATTCAATTTCCTATACCAACATATTAAACATTTAAATATAGGAACATAGCGTTAATTACTGGGTGTTTGTGGTCAATAAGTTGTAATTAGTGGCTCTAATTGGTATTTGCGGTGACGTCACTTAAATCCGGCACTAACTATTTTAATTAGGCTAATCAAATACCTATTTATTGATTGAGTGACCTATAGTGTCGAATTCGTTGAAGGATATCTATACTGAGATATTTTAAGTGTAGGAGAACCATGGTTAGGCACGAATGGATTGGCTCGACCGGAGTGATACCACGGCCTAACGGAAAACCGGCGTGAAACAATTACAGCGTTGTGTTTCGTCGTGTGAGTGAGGTTACCGGAGGCCCAATGCTTCTCCTCCCCCAATCTCTCCTCGATTCCTAAATCTCCGAATCCCTTATCCCAAAAAGGTCGGCAACGCACTCGTAACTCCTCCGTTGCGGGTGTCCATTGGCGGCGCTGATTGCTTACCATCAGGTAATCTATATAACAAAAAATATGAATTATTAGCTTCTTCGTCACGGTTACACCCGCTGCTCGGCTCTTATAGATCGTAGCGTGATGTTTTTGTGGGGGGAAATTCATCAAATGAAGTCTCCCGCCCAGGGTAAGACGAGACGAGTGTTCTGACACTCTTAAACAGTAAGAGTCTGTTCTTACTGGTTAAAACCCCCCGTTCCTTCGCCAGCTCTAGGCCGAGGCCGCGGTTCCTCATTGCGACGTTTGTCTGGTAAACCCCGGCTGAACATCAGCCTTATATGGCCCCGTCTGTGGTGGTCTATTGGCTCTCAGAGGCGCGCGCGGAACGCAAAGCGCCGCTCAGGTCTGGTTCTGGTCGGGCGGCGAGCTACCCTTACTCCGCAAACCCGCGCTTATGGTGGCCGGAGATCGTCTCTCTATCCCCGACGCGAATGGACTTCACAACACAGAAACGATCACTCTTTGTAACATATTCCTAACATTTATAGACCCACCTATTTAGTACTTTACATTTATTATAAACGTGTCGTGTTTTTAAAAACTTTATAACCTTTTTACTGCCGATTGAACAAAAAAAAATATTTTACCGCGATAAAAGCCGAACGTAAAATTCGAGATTACAACACTAGTCTATGGTAATCCGTTGATTCGGCGTCGGTGCTTAATAGTGATGTGGATTCATCGATAAAAACCTTGTTAAATATCGATAACCCGTCTGGAAATTGGTCAATCGATTTTATTTTCTTTTAATGTGTTTTTAATGGTGCTTAATTTATTTTGGGTTGTTAATTAATTTTTATGTTCAGCGTGATTGTTAGTTCTTATCTTTTGTTGTACCCTTAAATTTTATTTACCTGTTTAAGTATTTTAGAAAATTTATTTGTTTAATTATATAGTTTATTATCATACACATCTTCCTTTCATTACAATCCTATTGCAATAAGGTGTAAAATCTTCCTAATTTTTTTTCCTTAAATTAAGTATCGCAATAAATTTGTATAACAAAACACTAAAACGAAACACCGATTACAAATCACTATCAATCCAATACGACACCATTCACCAAAACACACATCGTTCACTCAATAGTACGCAACAAACAAATCGATTCACATATCGATAAGTGCAATCGAGCAGGTCCGATAACTAGAATCGATTCAACACACTAGTTTCATTGATCGCCCGCTGTCGCCCATTCACAGCGCGCGTAGGTTTGACGCCCGCGGCCATTGTACGCGTGCGTGGGCTTTATGATCATTAATAATTACACACGACCCGTTGACATGTAAATTAACGCTTTATATCGATATGCACACGAATCGCGATTTCTAGTTCAGTTGTATCTATCGATAAGCGTATTGATTGATTGTACAACACTTTCGTTTGACACTTGTAGTGATGTTTATTTGTTCATTTATCGTCTATTGTTTCATAAATTATTGATGTGGATTTTTTCTAGTGGTGTCATCAAATGACCTCTCTCGCTCCCAGGGTGAGGCGAGAGGGAGTTTCAGACTCTTACTCATTAAAAACACTACCTTCTTCATGCCGAGGTACCTTATTACGCTTGCCCCGTAAATTATTGTGTAGTTATAACATTATTTCAATATAGATATCACCTTCTTGATAAAGCTATGATGAAATAAATACATATTTAAATTGGTAGATGGATGATAAACAAAAAATCTGTAATTAAGTGTATCGTCAAATAAATGAATTAAAGAATGCTTCATTGTATTGAAAAGTCAAAATGATTTATGTTTGATTTAGAAAACTTTTATTTTTGATGATTTATTTATATTTTGCATATTCCTTCATAAAACTATGGGTTTACGAAATAAAACTATCTATATTATAAATGAAGATTCCTTAAAAAACCAAACTGCACTAAGGAGACAGTCATTTACAAAAATACATTCTAAATGTACATAAATAAATATGAATGCGTCAACAACCTGTACCGTAAAGTAGTATTTATCGTCGTTACGCAAAGTGCTTATTTGAATGGCCACGCCCGCAATACATTTGTCAAATTAAACATTTCCTATAGTTACTTGAACATTGAATTACTTTCAACAAAATTCTTAGTTCCAAGTGTTTTTCTTTCATTTTTTATTGAATTTATTGCTTTTTTAGCAGTTACATGTTGCTATAACGTTATGTAAAAAAGAAACTTATGGAATGGAACTAATGATACATGCTTTACAGAAAATCGACGTGAAACAACGCTTGCGTTCCGTTTCACCGTCAGAATGAGATTACTAAAAACCGAATCCATCTACTGCCATCTCTCATCGCCAAATCCCCGATCCTTAAAATACTGAACCCTCAAAAGGCCAACATTACACATTACACCTCTGATGTTGCGGGTCCTTGTATGTTATGACGGATGATAAGGCCTTCCTCAAAAACTCACGCGATTTAGTCGTTATTTTAAAATAAATTTATTTAATATTTCTCCGAATTATATATCTATAATAATAATAGAAAGAGGCAAAGGAATTTGTAAGTTTGAATGTAGGGGGTAATCTTTAGAACAGCTGGTCGGATTGCCAAAATTCTATCACTGATAGATACAATGCTCTAGAGTGCTATAACCTATAAACATTACGCTACAATTAAATTGAGAGACACGAGTAGCTAGTTTTTATACATATATAAGTTAATAAAAGTAATATTGTTTCTTAGTCAGCTCTAACACAACCAGCAAATTAACAAATCATTCTAGAAACTTCTTAATTCTTATCACTACTTATAATAGGAATCATGACCTAGTGTTTAGCATATAAAATAAAAATCCTAATCTAAAAGAACAATATTTTAATTTTATTAAAGAGTATCGTGACTTGGGTCATTTAACTGAAATACAGAGACCTAGTTTTGGTTATTATTTGCCACATCATGCTGTTTTAAAGGAAAAAAGTGAAACTACAAAACTCAGAGTGGTTTTTGATGCCTCAGCCAAAACCACTTCTGGTAAATCTTTAAATGATATTCAGCTTATTGGACCTGTGTTACAAGATGATTTAACTTCAATACTAATTCGTTTTCGATGCTTTAGATATGTAATTACTGGAGACATTCAAAAGATGTACAGACAAATTGAGATTGATCCCAGTCAGCGCCATCTGCAGCTCATATTGTGGAGGGATGATGAAGCAGGATCAGGTTCTGTGTCAGGACATCCACGGCCAATTAAGGTACTCCAATTAAATACCGTTACTTATGGCACGGCCTCAGCGCCCTACTTAAGCACGAGATGTATTCTTCAATTGGCTCGTGAGTGTCCTGACACTACCATATCTAACATCTTAGAGCATGATGTATACATCGACGACCTGACTACAGGCGCCGAATCTAAGGATTCTATAAAGCATATTTATAGTAGTGTAGAAAATGTATTAAATTCAGCTGGTTTTCCGTTACATAAAATTAGAACTAATTGTCCTGAAGCATTTCAGAATGACACTACAACTTCAGTTTTAGAATTAAATAAAGAATCGTCTGTTCTGGGTTTGAATTGGTCACCAGATACAGATACTTTACATTTTAGTACAGATTTAAGTAGTGATAATAATAAGATAACAAAACGTTCTATAATTTCACTTACCTGTAAGATATTTGATCCATTAGGTCTTTTATGTGCTTGTGTTATAAAAGCAAAAATAATTTTACAACTATTATGGAATGAGAAATTAGCCTGGGATGATCCAGTGCCATCTCACATAGCTAAAAAATGGTTAGATATAGCAGAAAATCTTAAAACATTGTCAGATATTAAAATACCAAGATATGCATTATGTGATGATTTCTTTACTAATGTTGAATTACACTGTTTTGTAGACGCATCGCACGAAGCATACGGAGCGTGCGTCTATCTACGTTCTACGGATAGTAGCAATAATATTGTCATCAGGTTATTGTGCGCAAAGTCGAGGGTTGCGCCCCTGAAGGCCATGACCACCCCTCGCTTGGAATTGTGTAGTGCTTTGCTTGGTGCTCGACTGGTAGCAAAGGTACTTCAATCAATTCGTATTTCTATCACCAATACTATTATGTGGACTGATTCAACTGTCGTCCTGGGTTGGCTTAAGGCTCAGCCTAAACTTTTGAAAACCTTTGTTGCCAATCGTGTAGCTGAGGTATTAGAATTAACTAAAGGGTGTTCATGGCGACATGTTCCCACTGATTTCAATCCTGCAGATCTGGCCTCTAGGGGGGTTGTCCCTCAACGCTTGCTCGTGGAGCCCTTGTGGTGGGAAGGACCTTCCTTCTTGAAGGAAGGCTCTTCTTCCTGGCCACAAACTCCACACTCTATAGTAGAGCTTCCAGAGCTTAAGGCGTATATGAACGCTGCTGAAGCCCCTGAAAATCATTTCATAAACTTTAAAGATTTTTCAAATTTTAACAGACTGAAGAGAATTTTTGCGTACGTTTTAAGATTTATAAGCAATATACATAATAAACATAACAAATGCACTGGTACGTTGCAAACAGTAGAAATAAACAAGGCTTTAAATCTACTTATTAAATTTAGTCAAGGTGAATGTTTTACAACTGAAATAAAGGCACTATCTTCTGGTCAACATTTAAATAAAAAATCGAAGTTATTACAGTTAAATCCATTTATTGATACAGAAGGCTTGTTGAGAGTAGGCGGTCGATTGGAGAACTCCTCCTATGAATATAATAAGAAACATCCTGTTATTTTAGATGGCAGGCATACTTTTACATCCTTGTTATTGCAACATGAACATCGCCGGCTATTTCACGCAGGTCCTCAGCTGCTGCTGTCCTCGATACGTGACTCTTATTGGCCTATCGGAGGTAGGCAGTTGGCGCGCAAGGTCGCAAAATCTTGTGTAATATGTGCTCGCTATCGCGGTAAGACTATTCAACCTATTATGGGAAATTTACCCGCAGTAAGGACAGAAGCAACCTTCCCCTTCTATTCAAGTGGCACTGACTTTGCAGGCCCTTTTCTTATATCAAGTAAAAGGGGGAGAGGTAATCGTAAAACAAAATGTTACCTTTGTTTATTTGTGTGCTTGAACACTAGAGCTGTCCACTTGGAGGTAGTGAGCGATCTCACTACAGATGCCTTTATATTGTGTTTGCGTCGTTTCATCGCGCGTCGAGGTAAACCTAAGGTTTTATATTGCGATAACGGTACCAATTTTATAGGAGCAAATAATGAACTTGGTAAAATTTTGCGCTCCAGTCGTGAGTCTGTCACAGATTTTGCTACCTCTGAAGGTATAGATTTCGTTTTTAGTCCAGCTTATTCTCCTCATTTCGGAGGTATATGGGAGGCGGGTGTTAAGGCAGCAAAATATCATTTAGTTAGGATTGTTGGTAATCAATCATTTACTTTTGAAGAATTGACTACGCTATTTTCACAAATCGAAGCTATCTTAAACTCCCGTCCTCTTTCTCCTATCTCGTCCGATCCTTTTGACCTAACTCCCCTCACCCCAGGGCACTTCCTCATTGGACGGCCTCTGGTGTCATTGCCCTCGCATCCAGCAGACGACGGCAGACCGAAATACCACGCAATAACAAAAATTCGTGATGAATTCTGGGAGCGATGGCGAAAGGAATTCTTGGCGGAATTGCAATTGAGAACTAAATGGACGACTCCTCAAGCCAATCCTAAGGTCGGGGATATGGTAGTAATTAAAGAAGATTTTTCACCACCGCAACGCTGGCGCCTTGGCCGCATTTCACGTCTGCACCAGGGACCAGACAACGTGTGTCGAGTGGTTGACATTTACACCGCCAGAGGCACTATTCGCCGAGCGATCCACAATGTCGTTCGGCTACCACAAGAAGTTGAAAGTTAAACTTTCAAGGGCCGGAGGATGTCTACGCCGGAACGCATCATTCTTCGTCGTGTATGGAACGCATCCGTAGCGCGAGCGAGAGGTTCGAGCTGCGCGCCTTCCGGCCACTGCCATTCTAATAGTCGCGACGAAAACACACTCAATTATTGTAAACTTATATTATAATTAGCGATTAAAGAAGTACATCTGCAAAGGGATCTACTTATTTATATCGATCACGCTACTACATCTCAGAAGCCACAACATATGCGCTGTCGTTCCATATGCAAATTGCCAGTTGCCACCAACACTAGAATGAGCAAATTACAATTAGTTCTTAAATGAGCTCATCTGAACTACAATGGGTCATTTCAACGCCTCCCTGTCTTGTGAGAGAACGAAAAATTTTATTACAGAGCTGTTTCAAATTGTGATATCTCACAAGACAGGGAGGCCGATAAGTATTACGATAAAGTAAATTTGTACAAACTTATCCAAAAGATTTATTTTTTTATATTTTTTGTTACCCGTGATGGCATACGCTACAGAGACGTGATCCCTTACTTCTGGTCTTAAAAGAGACTTAAAGTCGTCCAGCGAGCGACGAAGAAAGCTTACATTTTATTTGTGTGACCAATCTGCAATCTAGAAATTCGCCAAAGAACTAGAGTCACCGACATAGCTCTTATAATGTGCAACAAATGTCTTTTCTTTCTTTCTTTCTTTCTTTCTTTCAATGGGCCAGCCGCGTCGTACAAAGTACTGTATAATGGTTACAAAGAATGGTTAAAAATCGATTTATATATTTTGTTTTGTTAAAAGTTAATTTTCAAGATATAAGTATGCATGATAATACGGACGGGAATTAACTGAGAAAAGGGTTACGAGCGGGACTCTTATTCATGCGTGCGCACGCTGCTCACAAAGCTTTTTTCAGTGATATCACGGGAGTAAGTCCTTATTTTCAATTTTAGAACTAGGTACGTATCAAGGTTGATACTATACAAAAAAAAGGATTTAAAAAAGTTGCCAGATACTTACCCTAATACAACCTCCATGATAGAGTATATAAAAAAAACAAAATTCCAAATAACTTTTTCCAGCTAATTCAGTCATTCAAAATATTTCCAAAACGATTCACTATAGAATAAGAAAATAAACAAACCGCCCATTACAATCAGTACGGACGGACATTCCATTCCATTCATTCATGTATTATAATGAGACACGAGTTTTCTCTCCGTTTCGTCACGCGTCGAGAGCTGTGACGTCATCATGCCCACGCGCATTGCAGTCGGAAGTATGCTTTTCAAATTCAAATTCAAATATCTTTATTATCTCAAAATCATTACAGTACTTATTGTAATTGAGGCAGCCCCAGTAAGTAAATAGAATATACTTGTGTTGGGGTTGTCTCGCTTCTTCCCTTTATAGTTTACAAGTAACAAAAGTGAGACCTTAACAGATAGGAATTTAAAACTAATGTTCAAGGTATTTAAGAAATAATATAAAATCTAATAAGTAGGTATTTTAAAAATGATTGTAGGTACTTAAAAATAATGAAAAAATGAGTATTAATCAAAAATTTACATGGAGAAAAATAAATAACATGAGACTTTAAGTAGGTTAGAGAACCTTAAACTTATAAGACAAAGCTAATGGTATAATCAGAAACAATACTATTAATTTTTACTTTTGGAGCAGCGTGTGATATGCACGATGTATGTTTTAAGTGAGTGTGTGTATTGGTGTGGGTTTGTGTGTGTATGTGTGTGTGTGTGTGTGTGTGTGTGTGTGTGTGTGTGTGTGTGTTTGTGTGTGTGTGTGTGTTGTGTGTGTGTGTGTGTGTGTGTGTGTGTGTGTGTGTGTGTGTGTATGCGGGAGTTTTGTGAATTTATTTTAATTTCTGTATGTATGTCTGAGTGTTTGGAGATTGGTGATTTGGTAATTACGTCATTTGTACATTTGTAGTAAAAAAACAAAATCGCTTTCCTCTGTTTGTCCCTATGTAGGTATGCTTAGATCTTTAAAACTACAGGATACATTATGATGCGTTTTTTTTAGTATACATAGATTCAAGAAGAACGCAACAGGCAGGAAGCTAGTATATACTAATATTATAAAGAGGTAAAATTTGTATGTTTGTAAGTTTGTAAACTTGTATGTAGGGTGTAATCTTTGGAACTGCCGGTCGGATTTCCAAAATTCTTTCACTGATAGATAGCTTCAATATTCCCGAGTGCTATAGGCTACAAAACACATCACACTACGATTAAGTGGAACCGAGCAGCGGGTGAAACCGCGCGAGAGTAGCTAGTATACAATAAAGTAAATCAAAAAAGTATAATAAGGTAATGAATATGCACAATAAAATTGCCAACACAAATATAAACTTCTCAAAATACCACTTCATAGTAGTGGGTACATGGTAATGATATGCGAAAATGAATCTACAGCTCATTATAATTAAGTATGAAATGTAACAACTTCTCGTGACACGTATCGAACCGTTTCTATTCCGTTAACGCGAACAAATCCACTGCCAAAATACAGTTAGACACTATCCAAATACCATAAAGGTTACTCAACATTCCATCAAATAATGCTGAT
The DNA here is from genome assembly GCA_902829305.4 of Spodoptera exigua. Taxonomy (NCBI): domain Eukaryota; kingdom Metazoa; phylum Arthropoda; class Insecta; order Lepidoptera; family Noctuidae; genus Spodoptera; species Spodoptera exigua. Next base: position 6,117,036 of record LR824625.2, on the reverse strand, counting down.
TGTACTAACATCGAGTGTTTGCACAATTAAACAGCGTGATACAATTACAAGTACATTGATAGTTACAACCGCTTAACGTTAACAGTTGCCCCATACACAGCAAGCAATGTATTAAGTAAATTGATTCGCTAATTAATATCAGTTTGCTTTGCTTGTTTTGGACTGTGGAGTTGAACTGCTTTGTTGATTTTGTGGTTTTTAGGGGTCATGGTTCTGTGTCTTGTCGAAAACTGATCCGAATTTTCACATATCGCACGTCTACATCCCATTGCTCTATCATGGGATTTTGCTATGATCATTAAAAAATCAACCGTCTTCCAAACTCCAAGTTTGGTTGGTGGATTTTTTGGGGAATTTGGGGGAAATCATCATTGTGATTGATGACCGTCATGCGATCCCAGGTGCCCGAAGCATCTCCTACGAGACTCTCTCTCGCCCTACCCAGGGTGTAGTCATCCAATGATGTAATGATAGTGGCTAGTATACCGTCTTCTAATAACAATTGCCTTATTTACGTGTTAACTCTCTGGCAAATATACATATAATAGTTCAAAGTCTGCTTCCGTAACTAATCATCATCATCATCATCAGCCTAATTTCGTCCACTGTTGGACATAGGCCTCCCCAATTGCACGCCACTCAGCTCGATTTTCAGTTCTTCCAACCACTGCCAGCCACCCTGCGGATATCAACAATCCACCTAGCTGGAGGGCGCCCTACACTACGTTTGCCTAGACGTGGTCTCCACTATAGAACACTCAACACCAACGGTCATCACTAACCATTTATATTATCTAACAATCAATTAACAAGTTTCGATTTAGGCCGCCAATATATCCTAGTTTGCTAACATCCCATGTATCATGGAGTGATCCATCAATATTTTAAGCAGTCTCACTTTGCCAGTATAATGATCGATCGCTAGTTAGTACTATAGAATTATTATAATTAAATTCTGTATTTAACCGTTGGCTTGTGTATTTTTATGTAGCTAATAGGTCGGTAGACGATCTGATGGATTACCTGATGGTATGGAAAGCCATGGAAGCCCGTAACACTAGAGGAGTTAAGGGGTCGTTGCCGGCCTTTGGGATGAGGATTCCAGAGTTTTGGGATTGGGGAGGGATGGAGAGAAAAAACGGAATGGGGCTCCGGTAACCTCACTCACACAGCAAAACTTAACGTTGTGGTTGTTTAACGCTGGTTTTCTGTCAGGCCGTGGTATCACTCCAGTCGTGCCGAAACAAGGATCTCCCACACTTTCCTACTTCTTTAAATTACTAGTAAATCACTTTATCACACCTGAATTAGAACATATAGTTTCAACGTTTATATTCTCAAAGTTAGACAGGATAAATTCTGGACTGTAACAACGCTAATAGGATCCAAATTAACGATTAGGCAAACTGCTGTTAGAGCAGTGTAAACGTTACTCCTAATTATCAAACCGAGCATTTATTTAGTTGTAAACAAAATAATCATTCACATACACAAACAAACATGCCTACATTTTAAAACAGGAACGGATTTTGGAAGTTCCTTTTTTTAATATGTACTACGTACTATGGATATTATAATTCATAGTCCTTAAGGTCCTCTTCAGGTCTCCTAACGGCTAATTACTTAAAGCTTGAGAAGCAATTGTCTTAAACGTTTCTTCTTTCATGGTGAAGCATGACTGTCACATATGTGAGAGTCGAAAGACCTGCTCGACTGGAGTGATACTGGAGATGTGAGGCCGTGGTATCACTCCGGTCGAGCCGACCCATTCGTGCCGGTGGTTTGGTGAAAAAAGTCACCACGTTATCACCACATAGATAATACGTACACACATGAACAAAGTGATAAAATCGTTTGCTATCATACCATGCACTGCGAACTTAGTTAGACTGAAGTCACAATGCGTATCGCCGGTTCGACCCTGTATTTAACCCAAATACCTTTACTAGACTAATTAACACATATTTAATGAACGCTGTGGGCGACTGTACGCATACTATCATGTACAGGCAGCTAGAAAATATAAGCTGGTTGAATGGCCTTAAGTGCGAATGTCGATTTGTTTGGTTAAAAAAATTCTCAATATTTAGATAGATCGATGGTCTTCATAAGTGCCTTGTTGAGGTGTCTGGTTAAAAAAATGTTTTTACAAGAGTTGCTCTTATTGCGAGAAGACTCAAAACACGCTGGAAATATGTATGTTACATCAAGGCTATTCCTTATTAAGAAAGCTCAGTCATACATTTTGATATATTTTTTTCAGTGGCAATGCATGTCATGTACCTTTCAAAGAGATTTATAAAATTAAAATAAAAGGGTAAAGCCCAAAAGTCTTAAAACCACTCCACTCACTCGATCAACAACTTGTACGAATGCTGAATAGCTTAATACTAAAGACTATACTACAGTTGGTGACTCGCAACAACCAATCAAAATTTGATTAGTTGCAATACCTGACGCTGATTGGTCTATTGTTTCATAAATTGCTTTAATACGATAATTGATTGGTGTCGTTTATTTACTATGACAATGAATTGTTTTTTTTAAAGCCTCAGGCATTAATTCTGTGTTCTTTGGTCGTTGACTAAAATACGCACCTTCTAATTTAGATACGATAACATCACTTATACCTGTGTGTATGTGTATACGGTCTCACAGGACAAAAACACGTATAGCTCTGGTCGAACTGACCTATTCGTGCCTAATTATTAGTTTTCCAAAATTAATACAATAAACAGTTTAGTTATGATTTTCATCTCACTCACACGCCAGAATACAATGTAAACTTTGTGTCACGCCGGTTTCCTAAGAGGACGTGGTATCACTTGGATCGAGATGACCTATTCGTGCTGAATTTTAATTATAGCTGTACCTAGAGTCGAAACTATAAATTTCCAATAAAGGGCTGGCAGAAAGATGGCTCCCATTAATTTCAATACATAGAATAATAGGCAAATTGCTAAATAAATAAAAATCTCAAGCAAACACTATCTACCTGTACAAACTAAACTATTAAAGGGAACAATAGCGCTGTGCATTGATCCGTGGGGAACTATCGCGGGCTTAACGGCGCCGGCTATTAGAACTATATTTTTCTATTAATCCTAGCAATGGGATCGTTCCAGTTGAATTATCAACACGTTGTTTTTATTCAGAAGAGAAATAGATATGCATGCGTCGCTCCAACTGGAACTGTTTTATAAAATCACAATGTTTTCTCGCAAAGGAGGTTAGTATGGGAAAAGGACGATCTTTTTCGTCATTTATTGAGACTTTCTAATAAAAAGATGGCTCGAGATGGACGGAATGCGCAACGTCGCCGTAACGCGCACGTTGCTCATGCATATGAGTCCCGTTGTGAGCCGAAACTAATAGAGCGTTTCGTCGTTTTTTTTTTAAATACTTTACTAAACATCTGTCTAGCTAGAAAAGGAATTATCAAAATTCGTATCACACCACTACTCAGGAATAACATAAAACTCCACGTCACAAATGCTAATTTCTAAGACAAAATTCACCTTTTAATAATGATATGTAAATCCAGCTAGATAATTAGATGCATTCAAGACAGCTGTTAATGTGTAGTGCTAACGAAATGCCAAGCCACCCACAGACCAATATCATGTTTAGCAATAACGTCGGGTACCTACTGATTACACTTGTAGCAACATTACATTTTGTTTTGTTCTAGCTCATCATCATCATCAGACCACTGCTGAGCAAAGGCGTCTTCTCACACAGAGAAGGTTTGAGCATTGAACCCACGCTTGCACTCAAGGCGAATTGACCATTTCAAACTAAATTCGAAATTATACGTCCAGCGTTGGCCAGGTTTCTCCACTATTATTTTCCTTCACCGTATGTCAGCAGTGTCTAAACAATCATAGAAATTGCATATAAAGCAAACGAGCAGACGGATTACCTGATGGTTAGCAAGGGGAAGGATTTGGCCTCCGGTAATCTCACTCACACGGCGAAACACAACACTTTGGTTGTTTAACGCTGGTTTTCTGTAAGGCCGTGGTATAACTCTGGCCGAGCTGACCTATTCAAGCCAAAGCTTGGCACTGTACACTTAGCTTGCATAAACACACACAAATAAAATACAACATAAGTAACTAAACGCAAACGATCAATCATCTTAAAGAGAATCAGGCTAAGCGTTTGTTAAGTCAACACAAGAAAACCACTTTATATCACAAAGTATCTCTCACTGACAAGTTTAATCACGCCTACACGAAGGTAGAGAAAGTTTGGGAGCCAACAACTCAGCGTTGTACGGTAGCCGAAACTGTTCGAGTTGTAGAAGTTGCTATTTTAAAAACATTTATTAAAATGCTAGCTTTTACCCCTGAATTTGTTCCTGTCATTTGACTACCTACTCTACCCTTACAATCTCAGCGTTGTTTCGTCGTGTAAGTGAGTTTACCGGAGTCCCAATCCTGCCCCTTTTCCTCACCCCTCCCTTATACCTAAATGTCCGAAATACCAAAATTCCGGCAACCCACTCGTAACACCTCTGGTTTTGTGGGTGTCTATGAACGGCACCGATTGCTTACCATCAGGTAATCCGTCTTCTCTTTTGTCACTACCCTATTTTATTACCTTTACTGGACCTGCCCAACCGTACCTACTCTATCCTTTTCTGGTTCTAAACTACATCCTCACCAATTCTCAAAGAAATCCTCTCAGCAGTTCTCGAGTTATAAAAAGTGTAACTAACACGACTTACTTTTATATTATATCGATACCTTATTTATTTATTTATTTTATTTTTAACTTCATGCACAACCAAAATTGATCATAAAGCGGACTTGATGCAATGAGCATTCTCTTCCAGTCGACCTTTGGCAAATCAGCTCACTTTTTAATATTGCCAGATCTTCTATAAATTTTCTTGACAGCCAATAAAGGACAGCATTTTTATGAATCTGTTTTTGACGAAATATAGAGTAAGCCGATTTGCTAATTAAGGCATCGATAATTATATTATACTTAGATGACAAAATCCTATACAAAAATACTATAAAGTGCACAAATTCACGAACTTTTCTACTAATAAACTTAATAAGAAACAAATGCACCTTTCACCATACAATTAGTTTAAAGTACAACAAACACTATTACATCAAGCTATCCTTAATTGCTATTTATTTTAATAGACTTTCGACCTCAACAATAAGACATAAAGTTAAGAATCTAATAAACAGATTCAGATAGCTTTATGTGCTACAAAGTATTTTCGCCTTAGTACTACAATAGGCCAATCACGTTACACCACTAACTGGCGAATTCGTACTATGTGGGCTGTGGACAACATTCCTTAGATCCACGCAAATTGTCTCTATTGTTGAATGAGATACTATGGCGCTGTTTGCATAAATAAATCTACCAAGAAATGAGGGGAATTGATTTTAATATTTATATATTTAACGGGAAATGCTTTGAGATTCAAGTCTGCTATTACAATAGTAGTAAAGTGTATGAATGACAATATTTTGAAAATAGCTGACTTGGGCCCAGGTTCTGTGATTTCCCAAGATCGTACGTATTATATACTCTTAAAAGATATAAGATGTACATATATAAATTATTAAATAAATTAATAAAAATAAATTATTTTTCTTTCTTTCTTTCTATATATATTAATAAAAGCAACAAACATAAATATCGATAGTTTCTTACACAAAATCAAATAAAATTACAAAAATAAACTATTTACAGAAACAATTGCTATCGAAAGCAAATAAAAGTATTCAATCAACGTAGGTCCATTCAAATAATTACAATGATTGGAAATATGTATGTCTAGAATATAAAATTAATGAAATTTCAATGTATGAATCACTAATTTATATTGTAACACATTGAAAATATGTATCCGTCAATACTACTACTTATAAGTCTTTTTTTTTTAATCCGACAACAGAGGTCTCTAAAACCCTGAACCTTTTAAACTCTGTGATTAAGACTGTGTGTTGGCAAAATATTAAGCTTGTAGATAAAAGCAAACCAACTCTTCCACAGTCCAGCCGTTCGTGAGCTGTTGATGTTGATAGGCAAACGAGCAGACGTAGACGGATCAATTGATGGTAAGCTATCGTCGCCGACCACGAACACCCGTAACATCAGACGACTTACAAGTGCACCTTGCTCACTCTCACATCGAAACGAAACACAATCACCCTGGTTTTCTGTAAGGCCGTTTTATCACTCTAGTCGAACCAGCCCATTTGTGCCAAAACATAGCTTTCCCAAACTTACTTTGCACAAGAATGTTTAACACTGATTCTGTCACGAAACAAGTGTAATTATTCCACAAATCCAATACTCAATAAACAGCCTACTGAACTGAACCCAATAGGCCTTTAGAAAAAGCTGGAGCGTCAACAAAGTAACTTTAATGAACAAAGCGCGGTCATACAACATTATATTCACACACATAAAGCATTGTTTTTGCGCGCCCCCGTTCTAGAGAACAATGGACCGTTCTAGAGTGGGGACACGAGATGCGGGACCCCGGGATCCCGGAGTCTAAGACTCAAGAGGTCGTGTTAGTGCTTCAACGAAAACTTTTGATAGACTTATTAGTGAATAGATTGCATAATTTTATTCATTGGTGAAAGCTGGTTGGATGGGAATGCTACTGAATTTTGAATGGTGTATAATTTTCAAAGAATGATTGCTTAAACTAATTTAAAATTATTTAACTTACAATTAATTAGAAAAAAATTTTAATCACTTAATATGTACCCTCAAAAATGAGAGTAGAAAACCTACATCCATTTAACAGTAGTCCAGTCAGCTCAAGTTCCGAGCAAAGCGCAATGATCAAACACAGAAAATCTAACGATGTGGTTTTTAGTCAGTAAGAGTCAACACTCCCTCTCGACTCACACAGAACAGAAGAATTTATTATTATGTCAAACGGACGGATTACCTGATGGTAAGCAATCAGCGCTGCCCATAAGACATCCGCAACGATGCAGGAGTTACAGTTACAAAAGGTATAAATAATTAGGAAATTTAAGAATTGGGGGGAGGGAATTGGTTGAGGGTAAGGATTCGGCCTCCGTCAACCTTACTCACACGGCAAAACACAACGCTTTAGTGGTTTCACTTCGGTTTTCTGTGAGGCGGTGGTATCACTTCGGTCGAGGTGACCCATTCATGGCAAAACATGGTTCTACCATACTCAAGAGATGATTTTACACCAATAAAACTTTTGAAAAAAATAACAGCAGTTTAAGTCAACTTTACTATCACTCCCTTTCCGTTTACCCATACGCTTCTCCAAAATCACGCGACATATTAAATACAATTTTCAGCTCTTCGCATACTTCTACTACTAGCAGAGATGTTTAATCATTATACGTCAAATTAAAAGACACTTTAAATCAATCGCTCTATAATTTATGTATGAGAAAAAAGTTTTGAGTACCTATCATTATTAATCATTAAGTAGTATTGCAACGTGTAACTAATGGTTGTGATTGGTCTTTAGAAGTGGTTATATTTTGTTTGTGTTTGAAATCATACGCCCACATTTAAATTGAGCTTAAGGATAGTGTTTCAAAATAGTAATTGACTTGAATTATTAGCTTTTCTATTTATATTTATTTTATTGCATTCAAGAACTCAATAGTTCTTGTAGGTAGGCAGGTAGTAGGTAAATATAATTCAAATTCGTTGTAACTAGTTCCCGTGTTCCCGATTTCAATATTATGTAGCAATATTTCTAAAATCTGTTTTCTTTACTTAAAAATCGTATTATTAGAGCCTGGCAAGTACCGATGTGACCTTTCTAAAATGATCTAGACACTACTGACATACGGTGGAGGAAAACATCGTAAGGAAACCTGGACTTGTAATTTCTAATTGTAGGTTTGAAATGGTCAATTCGTCTTGAGCAAGCTCGGTGATTAAATCTAATCTTCTTCGTGTGAGAAGAGGCCTTTGCTAAACAGTGGGCACTCATAGGCTAAAGATGCTACCGATGACGATGATAACTTAAAATATTTTTCTTAATTAGTGAGCTTTTTTTTGACTGCACGGCTCGTGCGGTGGCTGGTCTGCCGTGCAACGTGACGCGGGTTCGATTCCCGCACGGAACAACTTTTTGTGTGATCCACAAATTGTTGCTCCGGGTCTGGGTGTCTTGTGTATGTGAAATTGTATGTTTGTAACCGCACCCACGACACAGGAGAAAATCCTAAGGTGGGGCATCGTTTTTCAAAAAAAAGAAAAAAAAATGAGCATTCAACCACAGGATAACCTGCTTATCGCACATTCACACTTTCTAAATTTAAATATATATAATTTTAAATATTTTCTTAAAAATTCACACTTTCTTTCTTCTTACTTCAATAATAAAAGAAAATCGATGATAAAAACCTACCAACGAAATAACAAGGAGATTACGCCTCATTTTAAAATAAAAATCCCGTAACAAAATCCCGGTGTCGCGCGAAAGCTCGCGTCAGCACTACCTTCAATAGGTTCACTATTATAATATTTTCGCGTCCCTTGGGCTGGAGTTGATTGGATGCAGCGGCAGATAAACTCAACTATGTTTATGCTGGTAATGGGTAGCCTGGCTACAAGCACTTAGGGATAACAGGTAGCAAACAGCTATTTTATTAATAAAAAGACTACTATCCTTGTACAAAGTGGATACTTATTAGTATCGGTTTTTAGATTTTCTTAACTATATGTAGGTTATTTTGTATGTACTATTTCTTTTATGTTTGGGAGACCAGAGTGATACCAAGGCCTTAAAGAAAAGTGGCGTGGAACAATTCTCGTATGGTGAGGTCAAATATCAAACCTCATTTTTCTAGCCCCCGAAGGCTTTTTGGAGAAAACTCTTTAAATGACTTCACTCACTGGCAAAAAAGCCCCGCTACTTTTTGTGCTCCAGACCATACCTTTTTCGTGCCCAAAAAGATATTTGTATATGTAATGTTAATGTAATACCTAGTAGGTTTCTCGAAGGTTAACTCAGTTGAAATCTTTCTTCAATATGTCTCTTATCTCTCTTATTTTTCTTCTTCTTCTCTCTTATTTTTTGTCTCACTTGTACCTACTTGCCTGAAAGTGATAGAGAATGTTTTTCTTTGAAGCACTTTTAGCAAAAAAATCTTCCGACTGCACGGTTGGCACGGTGCCTGGGCTACTGGCTGCCGCGCAAAGTGTCACTAGTTCGAATCCCGCTCGGAACAACTCTTTGTGTGATCCACAAATTGTTGTTCTGGGTGTGATGAGTATGTGAAGTTGTATTTTTGTAACCGCACAATAGAAAATGCTAGAATGGCGCAACGTTTTTTAAAATTAAGAACCTATGTATAATACAAAAATGTTAGAACTGCGATGATTATAACATTAATTCTACAGCAAGTACCTATATCATACCCGAACGCTCTTTTTAAATTTATTCCTAGTCAAATTGTTTTACAGAGTACAAAAATAAAAATGTCCTCTAGATTCGAATAACAAAATGTTTCATTTAAATTCTAATGTGTGATTTTTATGGAATCATGCTATTCAGTAGATATTTGCCTGTATTTCTAAGACAACTCACTATGGCTTCCTTATTAAATTTAAAATTTAATTCTAAAATGTTTGAAACATGACGAAAAATTGCCTATGTACCTCTGCTTTTGCAGAGAAAGAACCTTCAAGCAAGTTCATCTTCTAATTAATTTTATCCAAGTAATAACCATTTGCCACGATCGGACCAGGTGGACACCATCCAGTCCAAAATAATACAGTGAAATAATGGATCCTACTTTTTTTATTTTAATTTGTTAGTTCACAGTGTCATAACAAAATCTAAGTAATCAGGCAAAATTTATCAAAGCTTTAATATGCTTTTTAGACAATATTTGACCAAATTTTAAAAGTTTTAAAACTTGTAAACTCCCAAAGGTTAGTAGTAGTATCAATGGTGGTGATAACGAAATAGCCCATATGTAGAACTCATAATCCAACATTAAACTGTCACTCTGTGATCAGTAATCGCTGTAAAACATAATATGGCAACCATAAAGAATAGAACACAGCACAACATTGTTGATATGCAGCCTCTATCGCGAGTATACTCTATACTCTATGCGACACACTACATAATACAAACTGCCAGAATAATGGCGTTCATGGTTAAAAGCTTTTGCGGATTATCGCGTTGTTAATTATTAGTACAACAGTTATAGTGTAATGAAACTCCATTATATTGTGTGCTTGTTACTAAAATATTGGCGGTTTACTCTCTTATGGGAAGTCGACGATGTTTTCATTATGTTTTAGGCAAATAGAACGCGCAAAGTTACGTTATTAATCTGTGGTTATTATGTTTTGGCGGGAAATGGAGCGTTATTGAGATATATTTAAGTAAATATAACCTCTAAAAGATATTACTCGTGTATATGTAATTATAAGTATTATTTAGTATATTAGCTGATTTTATATATCCGTCTATTAGTTATAATATTATTATGTTTTAACTGCTAACTACATTAAATTGTTGTAATCGTAATTAGTTTCGGATAATCAAACAAGGATAGCAATGTTATTGTATTTTGAACATGGAACATGAAATAACAAGCTGAAAATTCTACGAAATGCTTAAACCTATCTTTGTCGAAATATTATAAAATTTCCATTAGTAGGTACTTTTAGCGACATTCTTTTGTTGAGGCAATATACCTTGGATTTTTTACTTATACAATCGCTTGTTAAATAGAAAAAAGACCTAACTCAAAAATGAGGATATTCCAAAATTGAATCTTATTATTGAAGCATAATTTTTAAGATTGAAATACACTATTTTTTGAGTTAGGTCTCTTTTCTGTTTAACAAGGTGTATAACAGTTTATAACCTTTTTTCAGATATAAAATGACTTCTCCCGTCCTGGGTGTGGCGAGAGGGAATATCAGACTCTTACTGACTAAAAACTACCCTGCTCGTGGTCAGGGTCGTGGTAAATTATTGAGGTTGAAATGCAACTAATTGTAGCGGCCAATTTAATAATATTGTTATGTCCATTGCACATCTTAAATTGACCTTGATATTGACATTGGATTAAAATTGATCGTCATATCCCAATTGTCTCGTTCTACAAGAAAACTATTAATGCAATGACGAAGCGCAAAAGCAATAAACTTCAGCGTTGTGTGACGTCACAAACTTATGACGTAAAATGTACCTACAGGGTGTGAGTGAATTTATAGATATTAATTTAAACTTAATCATAGAACGAAGTGCATAAGGGCTAGTTAAAAGAAATAAATATAATAATTGTGTAAAAGTTCTTGTTATTTTAATCTGTATTAATATAAATAAATTCCAAATCTCCTTGGTATTTACGCGTATGAGAATGGCTAATCGATTCATCACCAAAGGAGTCACGAGTGCGCTTCTGGCCCTTTAGGGATATGGGGTTTCGGATATTTAAGGAACGGGAAGGGGTGGGGGGAAGGCGATGGTTTGGGCCTCCGGTAACCTCACCCACACGGCGAACCACAACGCTGTGGTTGATTCACGGTCTTTGAGGCCGTGGTATCAATCCGGTCGAGCCGAACCATTCGTGCCAAAGCTTGGCTCTCCCACACTTAAACCCCCAACGAATTCAAGAATCAATCACCCAACTTCAATGCACCCTGTATATTGTATATTATACACACAAATACACCTTAAACACACACGTACAAACACCGTGGACCAGTATACGATTATGTATAAGTTGACAAAGTTGTTCGAAGCTAACTAAACTCAGTATAACTTAGACTTTGATATATTATGAAGATTGTTGGTCTGTACTCAGAAAGTTTGATACGGAACAACATTGGTTGTTTGATGATACGATTAAACCGTTATTATTATTATTATATTGTTATTCTCATATGCTTGTAAGGGCCAAACTATTATAGACATTGTCTTTATTGTTATAAATTTCAAAATCAATTATTTGACATGATCATCATGTAGTCGTTTCTATGTTGCTCGGAATAAATTGTTGTCAATCGATTTTGCACATTATTTCAATGAAGACAAACGCGATAATCATTTGAGAGAGCAAAATGCTCTGTCGCCAGACCTGCGCCGGGCCTTAAAAGAGTTTTCTGGTGGGGAGAAAATCATCAAATTAATGTCTTCTCACGCCCAGGCTATGGCGAGAGGAGTGTTTTTTTTATGTAATAGATCGGCAAACGAGAAGACGGATTACCTGATGGTAAGTAATCAGCGCCGCCCATGGACACCCGCATCGGAGGATTTACGAGTGCGTTGCCGACCTTTTAGGGATTAGGAATTTGGAGATTTAGGGATTGAGGAGGGATTTGGGGCGGGGAAGAATTGGGCCTCCGGTAACCTCACTCACACAGCGAAACACAACATTGTGGTTGTTTCATGCCAGTTTTCTGTGAGGCCGTGGTATCACTCCAGTCGAGCCGACCCATTCGTGCCGAAGCATGGCTCTCCCACACTTAAAAGTTTGACTCTTACTGACTCCAAAACCTCCGTCCCTTTTCCTGCTCTAAGCGAGTCCGCGGTACCCTATAGCGTTTGCACCGCAACAAGTTTTTATGGATTTGGTGAAACAGTTCGTTTATAAATTTAGTAGGTACTATCTAATAACAAAATGAAACCAGTTTATACCCAAACATTTAACATACATATGTGTTAACCTATGCATATATAAGTACCTATATGCATGTGGGTTGTGACAGGTTCCATCGCCTACAATATCATAATAACCCAATTGTCACATTTTACACCTACAAACTTAGCTGGATGTAAAGCAGATGTTACTAGGTATATTAGTCACCTGTTGGTATAAGGTCTCTTTAATCAATTTTCAACCCTACCTTCTTGTTTTAAAGTACCTATTTTGAGTGATAATGATAGCTTGAAGATCTAAAGTCTATGCAGTGACAACTTGTGAACTTATTAATGGTATAATCAATAGCCCATGCCAGTCAGAAGTGTAAGTCTCCGCTACTACAAGGGTTTGCCATAACCTCCACTTGACAGGTATTTCGGAGATCACATGCTTGAAGGCACAGATGGGGTCCAACTGACCTGAACCACGTAAAGGAACGGGGTATTTTTTATTCAGTAAGTCTGACACTGCCTCTCGCCCCACCCATTGCGATTAATATTAATATTCTAAACAGAATTAGCGTAGTTTCCAAGCCTACTCCGTGTAAAAAAATCTTATCACATTGTATTTTATAGGTGGTGATGTTCAATTCAAATGTGGTCAACAATGATATTTTATATTATATTTAATTGTCTTTCCTCTATGGTGTTGTTTAGTAATAGTAAAATACTTATCTTAGAGTAAGTAATAATAAAATTTATATCGACACCATAATCGACAACAATTCCATCCATGGTTTTATACGCAAAGTAAACCCCATAAAAGCGACTACAAATTACCATAACCGCAATATTGTTTTATTAAGTTATACTTTGGTATCGGTATTACTGAAGCTGGCCACACCATTTCGAAATGTCAAGCCGTATTCCCATTATCTTCACCCACGCGACCCAAAGCAACTAAGTTTGGATAGCATGTGTGAGCAAACCAGTTTCTTGCCGGCATTTTAACATAAAACATCGTATTTTTCCTTATAATCGCACGATTTACTTAAGTTGATATCGATATCTGGGAAACTGTATCGATTTGGAAATCGATTAGTAAAGTAAAAGTAAAGTAAAGTAGTCTTTATTGTGTTGATTTGGACAGTTAGGATCGATTGATGTGTTGGGTCAGCTTTCCGGTTTTCGGTTTCGTTGTGAATTAAATCTTAGGCTAAGTACTATTACAAATCATCGTCGGTAGTAGGAATATATCTTTATCGAAAAATAATTGTTGCTTAATTTTTTGAAAACTAGCTTTTTCCCGCGACTCCTTTCGCGTGGAATAGTGACTTCTTGCAAATTTTTGGTATAAAAACTATCCTATGTCCTTTCTCGAGTTCCAAACTATGTCCATGGGGACCAAATTTCACAGAAATCGGTTCAGTAGTTTAGGCTTGAAGAAAAGACAGACAGACAAACAGACAGACTGAGTTACTTTCTTTCGCATTAATAATATTTGTTTGGAAGTTTATAGCGACTTAATCACGTGAATAAACTGAAAAAAGCTCTACTAGTTTCAAGTCACAACGGGACTCTTATTCGTCGCAGCTACGTCGCGTGGCCAACTTTATTCACGTGTCATTTCTCATTTTATTCACGTGAGTAAGTCGTTATTTTCATCAAATTAAGTATGTCTCACGATAGTAACCATAAAAAAAATAATCGTTACTTAATTTGTAGAATAAACGATTCACCATTAGGTAATAACGGTTGACCATTCTCCCCTGCTCGACAAACGCTTTCTCTATATGTTTTAAGGTCTTTCAGGCGGTTTTTTTTTTTTTGTTAGTTGAGAACCTTTAATGAGTGTCAGACTTTTACTGACTAAAAACTCCCTCTTTTCTTCTCCTGCTCTGGGCCGAGGCCGCGGTGCCCCATTGCGCTTACTCCGCAGTCTAGTAGGCGTAACCAGTTTATCATTCCAGGTCCGTGACTCCTCTGGTGCTTCAGGTATCCATGAGCGGTGCAGAACACTTATCATCAGGTAATTCGTCTGCTGTTTTGCCTTCTATTCCATTAAAAATATCAATGAGTATTGCTACCCTGTCTCTGTCTAATTTCGTTCCATTTAAAATACTAAAAACTCAATTCACAAAAAGAGTTTTAAAGTTCAGCGTACAAGCTAAACGATTCACTATATCGGTATGCGATCATCGATTTCTTTTGTAGATACAAATGATTTGAGACCACATTCCTATTGTATAAACACACATAAAGGTCAATTTTCTTTGCGTCTGAAGCTCCACAAATTAAGAATGCAGATCAAGTTATCCGTATTCGAAAAATTCTTCAATACGTTCTCGACCTTAACGTTTTACTACAAAGTAGACAATTTATTGCAGCACACAAAAACTTGATGTGCTTTAGTATAGATACTAAGTACCTAAGCAAGTCTGTTTTAATTTGATTAGCACTATTCAAGATTTCGATTTAAAATTGGTATAAGTTCAATGAAATTTGCGTTTCTACGTCGTGTATGCCAAAGATGAACTCGCCTATTCTAACTCTTTGTATCTTTTTGGCGGAAACCAGGTAATATTATTATTTAATTAATAAAAGCTCTTTCTAATTAACCAACGTTAAAGACATTAATTAATCTATACTTTAATAACTATAAACTATTCTTAGCAAAATATTTAGCTATAATATAATTAAATTACCCTCAAACTCCTTAAACTTTCAACTTCTTAAACGTTTTAATAAATTAGATTGACATTATTCATTAATTTAAGCTGATGCAGTGACTACTCTTAATTCCCGGTTGGACCTAGAACCCATCTGTAAGGTTTTTATCTTTTTGAGGGAGTAAATCATCAAATGACTTCTACCAACACCACTCAATCCCTTCTTCTGCTTCAGGCCGGAGCCAAGGGTCTGATGGCGTTTTGACGTAGAACGTCGCTTAGTGTTCGGCGTGCGTGTCAAAGCTGCTTTGAATTGGGTAGTCTCCTAGGTGAAAAATAAATTAATTCGACGTATCAACCCAATAAATTATTGAAAAATAACTATACTTTTATTCATCGATCGATCGATACACTATTTTTGTTTATATTTTTTAGCTTGTTTTAGAAATGAGTACTCTATTTGACGCAAAAATACTATGACGTCATAACCCAGCTTTCCATACAAATTTCATAGAAAAGTATCGTTTTTGACATTTGGATAAAAAAGTATTGAATTTGACTAGTTGAAAACTAACGTATTGTCCAGCATAGGACTAAACCAAACAAGTAATGATGATGCAAAATCTATGCTTTTTAAGCAAACACGCATTTACAAAGTTATCATTAATTTGTTTCTGGTATGTTTGTTTAAACGCACAAATATACGGAACTGCTGGTCCGGATTGAACAAATATTTTTTCTTGTATAGTCTATTACTTCTATTTATCTAGAACATCTAAATGCTATTAACCATCACGTTACGATCAATAGAAGGTGAGCAGAAATATAAACACAATAACGAAACACAAATCATTTTAAAAACCAATTCATAATATAATTCTATAATTAAATTTAATTGTAAACTAATCCTATATTTATTATCAAAGGTTTTCGGTTACCAAAATATTGAATTAAATGTCCCTATTAATTATGGTAACGCCATGTTGGTAATACAAAAGGGACATATGTTTTGTACAATATTTCATTAACGGTATTACAAAGCTAGTATTTTGATTCAATTTTTATTATCATATGGTACTACGGGATATTTGCTTGATAGATTTTGTTGTCTTCAACGGTAATCTGTCTGTATATCTGTATGTCTTTTTGCGGTATCTTAATTTTTTCAATGGGTTTCATCATTATCCTGCGCCCAGGAGGACGAACGGTGGCAAGGGGAGTAAGTGTGGGAGAGCCAAGCTTCGGCACGAATGGGTCGGCTCGACCGGAGTGATACCACGGCCTCACAGAAGACTAGCGTGAAACAACCACAGCGTTGTGTTTCACCGTGTGAGTGAGGTTACCGGAGGCCCAATCCTTCCCCGCCCCCAATCCCTCCTCAATCCCTAAATCTCCAAATCCCTAATCCCTAAAAGGTCGGCAACGCACTCGTAAATTCTCCGTTGCGGGTGTCAATGGGCGGCGCTGATTGCTTACCATCAGGTAATCCGTCTGCTCGTTTGCCGACCAACTACATAAAAAAAAAAGGGGAGTGCGGACTCTTACTGACTAAAAACCACCCCGTTCTTTCGCCTGTTTCGGGCCGGCGTCACAATACATTATCGGGCTTGCACTCGTAACCCCGGTGGTATCTTTAAAAGAAACCACCACCACCCCTTGTGAACCGAAATCAACAAAACATTGTGCATGATAATAAAATTAATCTTAATTAAAATTAAGTTTAGAGAAGAAATTAAATTGTCACTAGGTATACCTCCCTACGCGTGACACAAAAATCAAAAAAAGAAGGTTTTAAACTGAGGTTTTAAAACATTAAACAAAGATCAAACAAGAATTGGTAGAAACATGGGCTTTTTTAAAAATTTCAAACCTCTGAAACAGCCTACTTGAACCTCCCATACCCTGAAGAGATGTAGAAAATGCTTTTTTTAGTCAAAGTTCAGCAAACGAGCAGGCAGATTACCTGATGGTAAGCAATCAGCGCCGCCCATGGACACTCGTAGTACCAAAGGAGTAACTACAAATGCGTTGCCGGCCTCATGTACGTTATTGGAGATTTGAGGACTTAGTATGGGGGGGAAGAATTGGGTTGCCTTGCTTATGGTTTTTTGGGGAAAATCATCCAATGACTTCTCCCGCCCAGAGTAATGCGAGAGAGAGTGTCAGACTCTTACTGGCTAAAAACCCCCCGTTCCTGCTCCTGCTCTGGGCCGAGCTCGCGGTGCCTCATTGCGCTTATGGCTAATCTGTGAACTATGACTGCAATGTTTAGATAATTAAGAATAATATTGTTAAGCCATTTTTGCACTGTTTAAACAAGGACGCGAGACGATAATACCTCTCTATTCACGTCACTGTAAAAAGCCACACAATATTATAGTGCCCCACTCTTTACAGATACAAAGTCACCCATAAAACCCACACAAGACAGTAGCCAAGCCCCCACTTACATTCATAAACTCCATTCTCCACAATATCAATCGACTATTCCGACGCTATCAACATCCATTGCCGCCTTCGAATGCAAATTTCCATTCAAAACCATAAATGGAGCATCAATGAACAGTAAACTTTAGTTTACTTCGATGTAGAAACAAGAATGTATTAGATGTGATTATTTAAATGATAAATAAACAATCTTATGTACTAAGTTGAGATATAGAATTTTGTTCGGCGAATTCCGTTGCGTAGGTTGAAAAATGTTGATCAGTTTATCCTTGTTATATGAGCAGATAAAGCTTATACTGTCATGATACTAGCTTCCTCCCATTTTAGAAACATTTTTATTTTAGAAACAGCAACATTTATAGTGATAACTCGACTAAAATTAGTACGCAAATAATCATAGAATTTTGGAAATCCTACCAGCAGTTCCAAAGATTAGCCCCTAAATACAAACTTACAAATTGTACCTCTTTATATTATTAGTATACTTTGATATAAGTATCACTACATAAACAAAATCGCTTCCCACTGTCTGTCCCTGTGTGTGCTTAGTTCTTCAAAACGACGGGACAGATTTTGATGCGCGTTAATAGTTAGAATGATTTAAAGGAAGTAAGTATTTATAATTTAATATCTGAGGTTTGCGAAAGTGTGTCTAAACTGTTAGTCTAATTATTTTGCAAAATATATATAATTATATTTTATGATGATAACCTAACTTTGGTGACATCAGACCTCGTCTGAATTAACCTTTAACATGGTTCAGACGTTGGCCTACGAGTATTAATCAAATATTTTTGCAAGATAAATATTATTTTATTTGCTAATCTATTGTTTTTATCTTATTTCAAGTTTAGAATACTCCTATGAATTAATAAAAGATCACTAAACACCACGATTTATAACCGAATTGCAATAAAAGACTATCGCAAAAAGCTACTTAGTCCTATAAACATTATCTCCCTATTACAAAACAAGACTTATGTTTGGGTTTGTTTTATATTTTAATTCTTATTCTCATCTTCCTTGAATTTGAAATACAAAATATGGCTCAACAGTTTAGACCCCTTATTTATTAGACTAAAGAAAACCTTGTAATTTTTTTTTATGTAATAGGTCGACAAACGAGCAGACGGATTACCTGATGGTAAGCAATCAGCGCCGCCCATGGACACTCGCAACGGAGGAGTTACGAGTGCGTTGCCGACCTTTTAGGGATTAGGGATTGAGGTGGGATTGGGGGAGGGGAAGGATTGGCCCTCCGGCAACATCACTCACACGGCGAAACACAACGTTGTGGTTATTTCACGCCGGTTTTCTGTGAGGCCGTGGTATCACTCCGGTCGAGCCGACCCATTCGTGCCGAAGCATGGCTCTCCCTCACTTAAATAAAGTGTATTGTAATAAAGTCGTGCAAGACTTAATAAAAGTAACTAGATTTGTAAACTATGATGTATGAAAATCTTAACCAACTAGTGGTTTTTAAAGTGGGTGTCATACACACCTCTGCCTATACTTTTACGACACAAGACACAATTTTGTTACGTCATACATAATTTAATTTCATTCATTCAAAGGATAGAAGAAGGAATCATTAAAGTTCCTTCTCCGATATGTTTTAAGAAGCAAACTGTAGCAAAAAAAAGGCATCAAATAATTAATTCATTTTGCAAGTTATAGATAAAGATTATACGTTGATTGTTATCATACTACCTACAGAATTCCGCTTGTGGACGTTGGTAATATTTAAACATTACTTATTACAAATAATTATAATTGCAGGAACTTCTCGAATTATCTAAGCACATATTTGTTAAAGAAAAACATAAGTAGCAATGTAGAACTCAAATAATAAAAGTGTATACAAATATTTAGTTAACAGTAATCAGTTAGTCATTACTTCAATACACTCACCTTTCCCCTCTAATGAGCACTCATTGTCAACAAATCGCCCGCCGTCCGGAGCGCAGGAGCAAGCACAACACTATGCATGACGTAATTTCCTATTGTAAATACACTTCATTCATTAACTAAAACTATCGACTCAAAACCGAACTAAGAACAACACTATCCAATATAAAAAAAAAACAATAAACCACTATCACTGTCTTCGAAATTCGTATGTAGTCCGACGTATTTTTTATTCGTTACTTTTTAAGTTTTTTTTTTAGTAAGCGCGTGTGTGTTAGCCGCTGCGCGCGCGCATTTGAGCACGCGCCGAAGCCTCCGAGAGTCGCCCCCGCGATTTTTGACGCGTGGGCGCAACCAGCCGGCCCCGAATTTGCGTAATATATTAAAGCAATAAAACAACTCAAATATTACTATAATATGTTCCTCGTCAGCTTATCTTATAATGTCAGTTGGAATCGGAACGACCAGCGACAGCAGGGGACCACATGAAAATGGCAAGCTTTCTTTATAAGCGTATGTTAGAATTTTAAATGAGTATCGAATAATGCATTCGACATAAAAAGCTATCGGCGTCTGCTAACAATATTATGTGAGCCGGTGCGTTGGGAAGCGACTTGTCGAGGAGTACCTTGTATGGAGAAACGGGTTCGTCTGCAGTCCCACACGTTCGACTTTTTGCCGTTCAGTGCAGGAAAGAGGTAGGGACTCCGAACCAGTGTACGTGGACCCACCTCGTCCCTTAACCAAATAAGCAGAGTTCGGGGTAACGCAGTAACAAAAGGAGTAGCTGAGATCTTCATTGATTGGACGTTTTCTGCTAAGGAAGGAGCATTGTACAGATCGTGTGCTTGCAAGCCACGTCCTGCCTTCAGCTTCATACATTTGTAATGAAATCGTCGAGTCGCTACCGAGTCCTAATTAGACATCTCCTATGGTGCCGCGAGAACGTTCAAGTAATGTTTTGGCATCCTAAATAGCTTGGAATTTTCGCTAAATGAAACGTTTTTGAGCTCAACCTTTGGTGCAGCAATTAAATGAAGAAATACTTTATGCAGTGCTTTCTTACTGCTTTGAATTACCTAAATTGGTTTTGAAGAACGACGTTCGTTCCTTTGACTGCAGATCAAACGTTTATTTGCATTCATTATGAATGCTGTATTAGAAATATAATTGCAGTCATGCAGTGTTATATTTTAAAACTTGATGTTAATTAATTTTAACAGGGATAAAGATAGACAATATCTTACAAGCATCTTTAAAAAGACGAATACATTAATAAACTTACTTATAAGTTAATTTCATTAAGCTTTTGTAAATCGAAGAGGTAAGCAAAGATACACATAATTTAATTATGTAACGAAATTATGTAACTCTCAGTTATTAAAATAATATAATATAGTAGAGTAGTTTGCTTGTTTGTTTAAAAGCGTTAATCTCGGGAACTACCTACTGGTTCGATTAGAGCTAATCTTTTTCTGTTAGATATTCCATATAAAACATCACGTCACGAAGAATAGGAGTCGAGCAGTGTGTGAAAAATAGTTACATGGAGTAGTACAATGAACATTTTACCAGTTTACCAAAATAAGTAATGAATATATCGAATGTATTATAATTCCTTCACTGTGCCAAATGACATAGCAATATGATACAATGCGACAAGCTGTCGTCAACATAGTATAAAATATCTTTTTTTGTTTTTGTATTGGTGGCAAACGTTTTTTATATCCATTTTCGACATGCATAGTCAAGTAGTTTCGGAGCCTATTCAAACAAACAGTCAAATATTTCCTATTTATAATAGTAAAGATTGTCAGTAAAAGGTACTTATGAAAGAAAATTTTATATAATCAGGCGTTACTTTGTGGAAATCCATGAAAGATTTAAGATGTTGACTCGACGAGCCTCGTCGAGTCAACACCTCCTGAGGATGCCCTGTGGAGGGGCGAAACACGTGTCGAGTATAGGTTTGATTGCGTGGCATATTTTTATACATATATATTCAAGAAAACTAAATATTTTTCCTAACATATAAAGAAAATTTTGTTAAATTGAAAGAATTCTCGGGTACCTAAAAGCAAAACCCACGACTCTGTCTCAGTTTTTATTTATCTGATAGGACGGCAAACGATCAAACGTATTGCCTGATGGTAAGCAGTCGACGCCACCCATAGACACCCGCAACACCAAAGGAGTTGTTGCACCACGACGTTGCCAGCCTGTTAGGGATAATAAAAGGGATAAGGATAAGGAAGCGATGGGGGTGGGAAACAAATGACTGTCACCAAGTTATTTAAAGGGGCCGCTTATAATATGTACGTTGTCCCACATATACGTACAAATCGTTTTGGGAGCACATTCATCATGCGTACAGCCAAGGAGTGGAATTCCTTGCCGGAGTCGGTGTTTCCTGATAGCTACAATCCGGGTATCTTTAAATCAAGAGTGAATAGGTTACTTCTAGGTAAGCGCGCTCCATCGTCGACCGCATCGTCGCTTTCCATCAGGTGAGATAGCGGTCAAGCGCGAACCTATAATCAATAAAAAAAAAATCTTTTAGACTAGCGGTCATCCGCTGCTTCACCCGCGTGGATGTCGATTTTACACGTTTTCCGGTTGGTTTTTTTTTTAATTTTCTCTACGTACAAACCTTCTCAGGACTTCCACGAATAATTCAAGACAGAAATTAACCAAATCGGTAAAAGCATTGTTGAGTTTAAGACATTACAACGAAAAGTGACATTGATCAAGATAAATATTGACGGTCACAAAAAGTTTCAAACGTTTAGCACATTAAGTATTAATAAATAAAACACATACATATAAATTGAAAGCTACTATACATATGAAATTTGTGAATGAATGAATGAAAGTAACCGGTCTGACTCGCTAGTGCTCGTGGGACATGCTGTGGTGTAGGGTGTGGTTTTCAGGTCAGACAAAACATTATTGGCGTTTTTACAAAACATTATTAAATTAAGCGTGGACTTTTTAAATTTTTTCTTTGTTTATGCTTAATCTTCCCGCTTTTCATAATTAATGTTTTAGCCTATAGCACTCATGAACGTTTTAGCTATCTGTCAGTGAAAGAATTTTGGCAATCCGACCAGCGGTTCCAAATATTACCCCCTACATACAAACTTATCTATTAATATAATTAACCTAATATAATTAACTTATATATTAATATAATATTAGGTATAAAACTGGAGAGTTTGTTTGTTTATTTGAACGCGCTAATCTCCAGTACTATTGGTTCGAATTGAATAATTATTTTTGCGTTTCTTAGTACATTTATCGAGGAAGGCTTTAGGCTATAAAACATCACGCTACGATTTGTAGTGGCCGAGCAGCGAGTGAAACCGTGCGATAGAAGCTAGTTATTAATAAATTTAGTAGGTAGGTATGTCTCACGATACTTTTCAAAAACTTTCATGACGTTTACGATATGTTTTATCACGAAAACATCTACCTCGTATCATAATTACAAGCATAATAACAAAATACATTATGAAATGACCCAGTGTGGGAACGTGGCAGTGTAACCGAAGCACCGTTGCACGTTGTGGGTGAATACTTGTAGGTACACCCACACTTCATAATCTTGGGACTATACTCCGTTATACTGTTTAACAACTTTATATTATGTAAGCACATACCAGCTAGCTGATCAAGATATCCCAGTTTGTTGTATTGCTCTGGTAGAGTTAGTGCATAATGGGGCCTTTTTTGAGGAGGAAAATTACTCAGTGACTTTAAAAATCATCTGGGTCTGGGTTGAGAGGGAATTTCAGATTGTTACTGACTAATAACTACCCATTGTTTCCCCTGCTCCAAGCTTGGGCCGTGCATTGCATTTTACCCCCAAAGGGTTGCGCTTGCAACAACAACCCAATGTGAATTGGTAAATTTGTTAATATACCACGGCACAGGAGACAAAACCTAGTGTACAAACTCGTTAACATGATTAAAATAAAAAAAAAACCCTGAAAAGTAGCCCGTCTAATTGAAGACGAAACGGAAAGCGAATATTATGTAAATATTTAATTCTAAATTAACTAAAATTCGCGGGTTACTCACGTGTAAATGTTGAGAAAAGCTCTACTAGTTTAAAGAGTAGAGAAAAGGTCTAAGGGAAGTAGGCTGCGCGACGTCGCCGCGTCCGCGCATGCTGCTCATGAGGAAGAACCCTTCTGTGGTTCGAAACTAGTAGAGCTTTTCTCAACATTTACACGTGAGTAACCCGCGAATTTTAGTTAATTTAGTATGTCTCACGATAGTAATTATATATAGCATATTTAATTCTACTTATATATTTGTACATATATTATGTAGGCCAGAAATAAAGAACATTTCTTCTAAAAATCATAAATTTCCACAACTAAATTAATTTACCTTTTCAAATTGAAGAGTCAACTATCTCATCAATTTTCCACTTAATTAAATTATTCAAGAGTCTTATTATAACAAGTTTTGTAATGATTCTGGCTAGTGGCTATACACATTAGTGAAATGCGGATAATATAAGTATGTTTATAAATGTCGCACTCGAATGTGCTAGTGGGCGTTTACAAACCTTTTCTGGTATAATAAACATGTAGATACAGCATTCTTGTTTTTACTTACAAAATTAAAAAATATTTGAAATAAATAAATCATTGTTTATCACTGCCTTATTACTCTATATTACCTACATTGAGCTGTCGTGGTAGACCTGGAGATTAAGGCGCCTGCTTCTTTAGCGGTGAGAGAGAGTTCGAGACCTGGTGAGTCCAATGTGACTTTATCAGAGTTACATGTAGTTTATGAGTATATAGATGTGTCTGATATGGTAGAAGGAAAACATCGTGAGGGCGTTTTTTTTTATAAAAGAGAAAATCATCAAATGGCTTCTCCTGTCCAGTCCCTAAAGGTTCATTGTTTACTAGAGAACCCTAAAAAGGCATTTAGAAGTAACTACAATTTACCTAATATTTGAAAGCTATAAATACAACTTAAATATATTTAACTAGCTACTCCCGCGCGGTTTCATTCGCTGCTCGGCTCCATTTGATTGCAGCGTGATGTTTTTGTAGTCTATAGCACTCGGGAACATTATAGCTATCAATAAGTGAAAGAATTTTGGGAATCCGACCAGGCCGCGGTTCCAGAGATTAGCCCCTACATACAAACTTACAAATTTCACCACTTTATAATATTAGTAGTAGAAAAAACAAGAATTGCGTAATATTAACACTCTAATTTAAGATAATATAAGTATACAACTAAAGGTGTAATGAATTAATTGCATTGTAAGTAGGTCTGTGCGTCTCATTTTAAGTGAACTGTATGCAAGTTCCTAATATAATTAAAATATATTCAAACCGAAACCAAATGATACAAATGGTGGGCAAAAGGCTATAATTATAATATGTCTGTAGGCGTATAGTAAGTACCTGAATAATGCTGAGAATTTGGAATTTTAATCTATTCGTTAAATATGGTGATACGTGCCAACTGCCAACCGGCTAGTGGCTATGTTCTTAGTAAAGAATGCTAAGTGTAGTGTAAATAGCTTTTTTAATCGGGACCTAATAATTCTAATTTATTAGTCTAAAATCACAAACCTGCCCTGCGAGCGTTGGTATTAATGCATATTCCTGCGAAAGTTAAAATGTTTGGATGTTTGTTACTCAATCACGCCAAAACGGCTGGACGGATCTGGCTGAAATTTGGCATAGGCATAGGATACACTCTCGTGTGAAATCTAGTAGGCTAATAATAGTATGTAAACAACTTCATTTGTAAGTACTCACTCCTTTTATTGAATCCTTTATATAATCGTCTCTTCTCGCTGAATAGAGCTAGATGGAGTGTCAGACTGTTACTGACTAAAAACCACGCCGTTCCCTCTCTTGTGATTAGGTAGATTATTTAATTGCGCTTCACCTGCAACCCTGGTCGCTAAGTCTATTTTAGAGTATCCCCTACACATGTGATTAGTTTTTATTTTTTGAATTAGGTTTTAATTTGGTCAAAGTAAATTAATATGTTGTGCAATTTTTATTTATTATTTTACTTTTTTATTTGATTTTACAAGATATCTTTCGTATTATTGTAGTTTTTCTAGAGTATATTATTTTTTAAAAACATTGATTTTTCTTTAATCGCTTTTTTATGTGTCAGATTTTTAAAATTCGAACTGTATATTTTAATTTGATTCTAGATTAATTTCTACAAAAAAATACATAGTCCTAAATACGTTACTGAAGTTCGTCGTATGTGTTACAAGCAAAAGTGATGCGACGTGTCGTATAGATGAGTATTCGGGTTAAAAATATCTAAAATTAGAAGTACGTATGACAACGGTTTCATCCAAATATCACACTCACATCAGAAATGACATATACGGGTTCCATTCTGCGCCATTTTTATTTCAAAAAAATCTAGGTCGAGATCAATCAAAGTGATAATTAACCAATCTTTTTTTATTAATGAATAAATATGGAGTTTGGATCCATACATGTTACGAGTTTTGAATTTTAGGTTCATTCCCAACTGACCTACTTTAACTCGGTACAAAATATTGACAAACATTCTTACTGCGTTGGGTCTGCAAACCAAAGTGAAAATAATACGAAGGTCCTTCGTATACTGTATCAATCGACTTAATTATAGATATTTAATTTTTCGTTATTATTTGATAATTTCAAATATGTCAAGTGTTTGACAGCCATGCTTCGGGACGAATGGGTCGGCTCAACCGGAGTCCCAATTCTTCCACTCCTCAATCTTAATCCGCAAAAGGTCGGCAACGTACCAGTAATTCCTCCATTGTTGCGGGTGTCCATGGGCGGCGCTGATTGCCTACCATCGACCTGATGGTCCGTCAGCTCGTTTGCTGCGGTGTCGAATAGAAAAAGATACCAATTAGCTTGGGTATCAGGCAATGGTAGATTAGGAAAGTCTGACATTATTTTAAGTAATTTATAACTTCACTTCACCCAGGGGGTGAAGTCAGCTCTATGTGATAGTAGCGTGATGTTTTATAGCCTATAGCACTCAGGAACATTGTAGCTATCTATCAGTGAAAGAATTTTGGCAATCCGACCAGCGGTTTCAAAGATTTCCGCCTACATATAAACTTACAAACATACAAATTTTACCTCTTTATA
Source organism: Spodoptera exigua (assembly GCA_902829305.4). Taxonomy (NCBI): domain Eukaryota; kingdom Metazoa; phylum Arthropoda; class Insecta; order Lepidoptera; family Noctuidae; genus Spodoptera; species Spodoptera exigua. The sequence continues at coordinate 6,090,259 of LR824625.2, read as the reverse complement.
ATATTAGTATCGATCTACATAACATTTATCACGTATTCTAAAGGCATTGTCAACCTTATCATAATCTAAAATCGTAAAAGTAGGTATGACGAACGAAATATTAATATTCTTGTGACCGGAAATAACTGTCTAAACAAACAAAACTTGTGATTTTTCACGGTGCTTCACCAATAAGAAAAGTGTAACTTGGGCATAATGTAATTTGTTACACATTGTGGAAACCGGACCATACATGTATTAAGCAAAAGTATTCATTCCGTTATAATAATTATTGCTATGCAGATAAAATTTATTTTTGTATGAACTAACCTTACTTCTTCATGCAAAGAGAATATACCTACTAAGGTATTTGTAGAGCGATAGATCAAGGAAGTAATGAAATACCGAATGTTGAATAAAGACTCTTTTATTGAAAATTAAAGAAGAATAATAAACAAGTCTATTAAAATAATAATCATATAAGGGTGGCAATAGGTAATATTAGTTCGTTTCCATGCAAGGGACCACTTTTTTTTTATCACCACGCTTGCTGAAGACGCATTTGCCATTTCAAACTTATAATTAGAAATTGTAAGTCCAGGATTCCGTACAATATTTAACATCACCGTATGTTGGTGTCTAAGTTATCATAGAAATTACCAACTCCTCATTTATGAGAAGCGGGTGCCTTAATCTCTGAGCCAGTACGACACGACGTAAACATATATTTGATTAATTCATTGTATTGAAAAGACAAAATATATGAATCTTTAACTGGATAGTTTTTTTATTAAAAAAATAAATGAAATCAACGTTTTAAAACAACAAATTATTGAAAAAAAAACTATGAGTACCCACTTTCATTCATCGATCTGTCGATATACAAAATTTTATAATGTTTTTAACTAACTTTTAAGAATATAAAAAAGTAAGCTATTCAACGCGTTATGCGTATAATGCGTTGGGACATCTTGGGACTGTCCGAAATCCGAAGAGAGGGCCAGGATACGATAGTCCTAGATTCCGGCAACATGCTCTTCTTCCGGGAAGGAGAACGAAAATCCCAGGGTGGTGTCGGATTTCTCGTCCACAAGTCCCTCATCAACAGCGTGAGCAGAGTCGACAGTGTGTCGAGCAGGGTAGCGTACCTTATTCTCAGAATAACAAATCGGTATTCGCTGAAGGTCATACAGGTATACGCGCCGACCTCGACGCATTGCGACGATGAGGTGGAGGTTCTGTATGAGGAAATATCTCAAGCCATACACACCTCTAAAGCTCACTTTACCGTTGTGATGGGAGACTTCAACGCAAAGGTGGGCATACGGAATGGCGATGAGTTGAAAGTGGGGCCATTTGGATGTGGGCAGCGAAATCATCGGGGACAGCGCCTGGTAGACTTTATGGAGAGGGAGAGTCTCTATCTCATGAACTCCTTCTTCGAAAAGCGACCGGCCAGGAGGTGGACCTGGATAAGCCCTGATGGGACAACCAAAAATGAGATCGACTTCATTATGGCGACCGACAAGCGTATATTCAGTGATGTCTCTGTAATTGCTAAAGTGAAAACCGGTAGCGATCACCGAATTGTCAGGGGCATACTGAATATTAATGTCAAGCTGGAAAGGTCACGCCTGGTGAAGTCGACACTCCGTCCTTGCCGCGCTCAAATTCAGAACCCCGAACCCTTTCAACTCCAACTCCATAATCGCTTCCAGTGCCTTACCGATTGCGAAACCGTGGACGAAATAAATAATGGGTTGATGGAAACTGTCCGAGCAGTGGGGTCGGAATTCTTTACGACCTCACGCCGAAACAAGCCTCAAAAGCTCTCGAACAGAACATTAAAGCTCCTCAAGCACCGAAATGAAATGAGACTACAGTCTTCAGCCGATATGTCAGAGTACGGTAACCTCAATAGGCGAATTTCAAAAGCCATGCGACGCGATTTGCGTTCATACAATACTGCTCGAATTAAGGAGGCCATCGAGCGAAACCAGGGCACAAAAGTCTTCGCAAAAAAATCGTCTATTGGGCAAAGCCAAATAACGAGGCTGAAGACCGATAATGGTAGCATCGTTTCATCGAAATCAGAGATTCTGAGAGAGCTCGAGAGGTTCTACGGACAGTTGTATACCTCATCACGGCGACCCGTTGTCGGTGCAGCTCGGGACCCAAGAGCTAAGCTGACACGACACTACACTGAGGATATCCCAGACATCAGCCTGTACGAGATTAGGATGGCTCTCAAGCAGCTTAAAAACAACAAGGCACCGGGCGATGACGGAATCACAACAGAACTTCTGCGAGCGGGTGGGAAACCGATACTTTTAGTCCTCCAAAAGTTATTAAATTCCGTCATACTCGAAGGTAGTACGCCCGAATCATGGCAAAGAAGTGTTGTAGTTCTGTTCTTCAAAAAGGGAGATAGCACTTTGTTGAAAAACTACAGACCTATTTCACTTCTGAGTCATGTGTACAAGCTGTTCTCGAGGGTCATCACGAACCGTCTCGAACGCAAGCTCGATGACTTCCAGCCTCCCGAATAAGCCGGGTTCCGGAAAGGCTTTAGCACCATAGACCACATACATACGCTTCGCCAGATTATACAAAAGACAGAGGAGTATAATCAGCCATTGTGTCTAGCGTTTGTGGACTATGAGAAAGCCTTCGATTCGATCGAAACCTGGGCAGTGCTGCAGTCTCTCCAGCGATGCCATGTCGACTGTAGATACGTCGACGTGCTTAGGTGTTTGTACAGAAACGCCACCATGTTCATTCGGCTCCAGGACGACTGCACAAAACCAATCCAATTGCAGAAAGGCGTGAGGCAGGGAGACGTAATTTCTCCGAAACTGTTCACGAACGCATTGGAGGACGTTTTCAAGCTCTTGAACTGGAGTGGCTTTGGCATCAATATCAATGGCGAATACATAACTCACCCGCGCTTCGCCGATGATATAGTCGTTTTGGCAGAGTCGTTGGAGGACCTGAACACCATGCTCATCGACCTTGATGTCGTTCCCCAACAGGTGGGTCTGAAAATGAACATGGACAAGACGAAAATCATGTCTAATGTCCATGTTGCACCTGTACCGCTTATTGTTGGGAACGACATCCTTGAAGTTGTTGACCATTACACATACCTTGGTCAGATCATTCAGCTAGGTAGGTCCAACTTCGAGAAAGAGGTCGCCCGAAGAATCCAACTCGGATGGACGGCGTTCGGGAAGTTACACGATGTCTTCTCATCGAAAATCCCACAGTGCCTGAAGACCACGATGTTTAACCAGTGTGTGTTGCCGGTGATGACGTATGGTACTGAGACGTGGTCCTTAACTTCTGGCCTTCTTTCTAAACTCAGCGTCGCTCAGCGCGCGATGGAGCGGGCTATGCTCGGGGTCTCTTTGCGCGACAAAATCCGAAATGTGGAAATTCGCCAAAGAACCAAAGTCACCGACATAGCTCGTAAAATCTGCAGGCTAAAGTGGCAATGGGCAGGCCACGTCGCTCGAAAGACGGACGGGCGATGGGCCCGAAAAGTCCTAGAGTGGCGACCAAGGACCGGAAATAGTGTGGGCAGGCCTCCCACTAGGTGGATCGACGACATCGTCAGAGTCGCGGGGAGCCAATGGATGCAGGTGGCAACTTGTCGTTGCCGAGGCCTTTGTCCAGCAGTGGACGTCTTCCGGCTGATGATGAAGCTATTCAACGCAAAAATACTATGACATAATAATTTGGAGTTTCCTACAAATTTCACAGTCAAAAGCATGTCAAAAGTATCGTTTTTGAAATTTGGATAAAAGTATTGAATTTGACTAGTTGGAAAATACAGTATTGTACCGTGGACGTAGCTAACTATAGGTACTAGGCGCCCATACATATACAGGAGGTGCTGATACCTCACAATCGCATTTATTGACAAAGCCCCGACATCTGGCCGCCGCCGTCAGATCACTCCAATTAAGAATCTGCATACCAATTTAACTCTACAACAGTCACAAGCAAAACTAAACCTTAGCAGTTAAGAGTTAAAGTACTATAAGACTGCATGAAGAGTAGATTGTTAGTCTCTTCCCTTCATTTTGGTGGCAATTTGCAATATGAAAATGTAACCGGAATCACTTGTGTAGTACCTAGTTTGCATAGTTTTGTAGGAGACGTCTGTTTTGGTTGGCTGACTGATCATAAGCGTGGATGAAACCAATTGGTGAAAATACCAAGATCGCAGTAAGATATCAAATTTTCGAAATTCTACGTTTTAGTTTTTTTTATCTATACTAATATTATAAAGAGGTAAAATTTGTAAGTTTGTATGTAGGGGGTAATCTTTGGAACCGCTGGTCGGATTGCCAAAATTATTTCAGTGATAGATAGCTAAAATGTTCCTGAGTGCTAAAGGCTAAAAAATATCGCGCTACAATTAAATGGAGCTGAGCAGCGGGTGAAACCGCGCGAGAGTAGCTATAATACATATATAGATCGGAAAACTTTAGACGGATTACCTGATTGTAAGCAACCGGCGCCGCCCATAGACACCCGCAACACCAAAGGAGTTATAACTGTGATTGCGGTTACCGAAGGCCTATTCGTCCCCATCCCCTCCCCCGTTAATCTCCGAAACCCTAATCCTCATGAAGTCATCAACGGACTCTTGACTCCTCTGGTATTGTGGGTATGCATGGGTATCTCCGATGCTAACCATGAAGTAATCCTTGAAAAACAGATAGAATAGAAAAGAAAAACAATAAATTCTAAGCGTTTTCCATACTTACTTAACTAACTTAACTGTTTTTTTTTCATCAAGCCAGTGCTAAGTGTGGGAGAGCCATGCTTCGGTACGAATGAGTCGGCTCGACCGGAGTGATACCACGGCCTCACAGAAAACCGTGGCAGTACAGGCGTGAAACAAACATTGTGTTTCGCCGTGTGAGTGAGGTTACTGGAGGCCCAATCCTTCTCCTCCCCCGATCCCTCCCCAATCCCTGAATCTCCAAAGCCCTAATCCCTAAGAGGTCGGTAACGCACTCGTAACTCCTCCGTTGCGGGTGTTCATGGGCGGCGCTGATTGCTTACCATCAGGTAATCCGTCTGCTCGTTTGCCGATCTATTACATAGTGCATATATAGATCTAGTGCATAGTAAGACCATCAAAAATAATATTGGCGATTTCAATATACACATACAATACATATTTATTTTATATTTTTCTTTCTAAACTGTATTCAATATTTTTCGCAACAAATACTTCCAACGCGTTAAAAAGTTTAAAAGAGTAAGTAGGTAATATAATTTTCATGCTTAACCTTTCAGTCGTGGTAATTTGAGGCCCAATAGTAAGACAATAGGTGCACGAACGCCGGCGTGCGCTTGGGGTTTGATGAATTACAACATAATGTTTGCATACATCATTATATATGAAACGAACACGGACGAAATTACATGTATAGACTTTACTTTGAATAGATGCACCTCCGGTCTTCGCCTCTTCGTGGAATTACAAGTGCAGAACAGATGCAATGTAAGGTTTCAAATGGATCCTGGATCTAGATAATAATAATAATACATACGTACAATTTCCGAGAACGCGACGATGCATTTGATTCAAATATGAAGGATAGAATTAGGTATACAGGTTCAATAGAACCAACTAAAGTTCGGATATAAATGAAATAATGTACTGAAGACCTGGCTCTGAGCAGGAGAAGGAAGACAGCAAGAGACGGTAAGAGTTAAGAATCTGACAATCCCTCTCACTCAACATTTAAGTGTGGGAGAGCCATGCTTCGGCACGAATGGGTCGGCTCGACCGGAGTGATAACACGGCCTCACAGAAAACCGGCGTGAAACAACCACAGTGTTGTGTTTCGCCGTGTGAGTGAAGTTACCGGAGGCCCAATCCTTCCCCTTCCCAATCCCTCCGCAGTTCCTAAATCTCCAAATCCCTAACCCCTAAAAGGTCGGCAACGCACTCGTAACTCCTCCGTTGCGGGTGTCCATGAGCGGCGCTGATTGCTTACCATCAGGTAATCCGTCTGCTCGTTTGCTGACCTATTACATAAAAAAAAAATCCTTATATAGAAAAAGGGTAAGGCGCTATGCTATGCTACTGAGAGAGAGAGAGAGAGAGAGAGAGAGAGTTGTATGTTAGGTTTTTTAGTGTCACATCATGAGCCAATAAGTGCCCACTGTTGAGCAAAAGCCTCTTCTCACACGGAGAAGGTTTAAGCATTAATCAGCACGCATAATAAGAAATTATAAGTCCAGGTTTCCATACGATGTTATTCCTTCACAGTATGTCAGTGTCTAAATAATCATAGAAAGTAGGTACAGTGAGGGTCAAAAGTGCAGTTGCACTTTACCAATGCTTAAGAGTCAACAATTTTTGTATAGTTGAGGGTCAGAGTTTCCTTGACTGATTAATTTGTAGAATAGATTCTAAAGAAATTAAAGACAGGATGTTTACGCGAGAAATGCAATTAAGCGCGAAAGGGGTTGCGAAAACTTGAAAATACTGGCGGTTACAAATAAGATGGGAAACTCGGCATACTGCGGGTGACACAAAAACGAGAAAGTATGCCAAAAGGAAGGAGCACAATACCTGCAGGTCTTCTACGCCGTCTTCTTTGACGAAGGAGCACTTTCACGAGTCAGTTTGCACAAATCACACCAGTTTTTCCACAAATATCAATTTTTGTAGCGGAGAACGAAGCGAACTCTCGCGCGCGATGTCAGCCATTGAGATTCTTTTCGTAAGGTTGCACACACGACTCAAGAGCGCTAGTGTCGCCTCTCGCTCCAACGCGTGTGTAAGCGTATGTGCGGGAAAGGGATGGGGAACAGGATTGCAACCACCAGTAATATTACCAACATTACGAATTCCTACCGAAAATTAAATAAGAAAATTACCGCCCAACCATTCCCCCCGGGCTTGAAAGGGATGCTTTCAAGAGTTGAAGCCATTTACGAAATTAAATTAATTTATACGATAATTATACTAAAGCATACGAAACGAACTAAGACGAAAACTAAGTATTTGCCCAATCTACCTAAACACTAATAAACATATATGAGTAACGGACTTTTAAATATTTTATAAATTGGGCAACGGGCATAGACGCACGACTGGACGCAAGTAGGACCCACTCGCTGTCTTTACCCGAACGATGCGCGTCACTCCGTTTGAGTCAGGGAAAACTTCCTCCACGACGCCCAAAGGCCAGTGTAGCGGGGGTGAATTATCTGTTTTAAGAACGACTACCGTACCGACAACGACTGGGTCCACCGGCGTGTTCCATTTACGACGCGATTGTAATGTATGAAGGTATCCACCTCTCCAGCGCTTCCAAAACGATTGTACTAATTTATCTAACAGCTGATGTCTAGTCACGATGGATTTTGCCTCTATTTCTTCTACCGGTAAGTATTTTAAAGGCGTAAGATTCAAAAAATGCGCTGGAGTCAAAGCCAGTGGTTCCGAAGGATCACTAGAGAGTGTCCTACACAAGGGCCGTGTATTCATTACAGACTCGACTTGAGTAAGTACGGTACTTAGTTCTTCAAAGGAAAGAACAGTATCTCCTATGGTACGATACAAATGTGACTTTAAACTTTTGATATTAGCCTCCCAGTTGCCGCCGAAATGACTGGCAGTGGGGACATTGAGCGACCAATCTATACGATTTTCAGCTAACATACGACCAAATTCAGTATTATGATGTTTAGAGCAAAGAAGTTCATGAAGTTCTGACAGTTTGCGTTTAGCGCCTATGAAGTTAGTTCCGTTGTCCGAATAAATTCTACTAACTGGGCCACGCCTTGAAAGAAACCGTTTGAAAGCGTCCATAAACCTAGCTGTGCTGAGATCACCAGCCAGCTCTATGTGCACCGCGCGTGTAGTCATGCAGACAAACAGACACACGTAAGCCTTAGTGGAACGAACACCGCGGCCGCGAGACATAGTAACTTTAAACGGACCAGCATAATCAGTGCCCGTGTGGACGAACGGTTTTGCGGATTGAACAACACGACACGAGCGATGATCTGCCATCTCAGGAAAGTTTGGCTTTGGTCTGAGCCGAAAGCAAGGCAGACACTTGTGTACTCTACTTCTAATTAAGTTTCTAGCAGAAAGTATCCAATACTTCTGACGCAAGAGCGACATCAACAAATCAGGACCTGCGTGACAATTAACCTTGTGATGGTAGTCGACGAGCAAATTTAAAATGGGATCTTTACTTGGGAGTAAAATGGGGTATTTCCCATCATAACTCAAATCTGAATTGCTAAGACGGCCTCCGACTCTAATGAGTCCGCCTTTGAGAAACGGTTTTAAGTGTCGAATAAAAGGACTACAATCTTTGCCTTCCCTGAGTTTGACGATCTCAGTGGAGAAAAAATGGGTTTGAAGTTCACGAAGAACCAGTAATTCAGCGAAATCGTAATCCGACGCTGCTATGCGGTATCTAAGAGGTAACAATTTAGCAAATCGACAAATGTAAATTACCACACGAAGTAATTTACTCCAAGACGAAATACGATTAGCCAAAGATAGAATAAGAGATCTTTCATTTGGTGTGGCGGAAAGCAACGAATGTTTCTTCTCTTCGGGTGCTTCGGGCACTGAAGAGGAATTAAATGGAGCGACGGGCCACCGTGAGACATCCAAGTGAGCCCACGGGGGACCATGAAACCAAAGCGGGTGGTCGATAATTTGAGAAGGTGTGAGTCCACGTGAGAGACAATCAGCGGGATTGTCTGTACCGGACACGTGATACAAATTTTGTGGAGATAAGTCATTATGTATTTTAGACACTCTGTTGGCCACAAAGGTATTCCACCGATGAGGCGACGAATGTACCCAACAAAGCGCGACAGTAGAGTCTGAAAATGCAAATATATTACGAATAACCACGCGGTTTTGACAAGCGACAACGACATTTTTTATGAGCTGAGCTAGTACAAGTATAGCACATAGCTCAAGACGAGCCAGAGACACTACCTTCTTTGGAGAAACTTTCGACTTAGCAGTTAACAAGTTGACAGTATTACCATCGCTGTTTTTAACATGGAAGTAAATAACTCCACCATAAGCTTTCTCACTAGCGTCCGCGAAAGCTAAGATAGTAACGACACTATCGGAGACAATACCTACGTGACGTGGGATTTTTATGCGACTGAGCATAGGTAGCTCTTCCTTAAAGTGGGTCCACAGCCTGACGATATCTTTAGGTGGGGTATCATCCCAGTCACAATCGCACAGCCAGAGCTGCTTGATGAGAAGTTTAGCATACAGGACGACAGGCGCGACGAATCCCATGACATCCCATATCTTAGCGACACACGACAGTATTGTGCGCTTGGTACAATGCTGAGCTGGAGTATTCACCTTCATACTGAACTGGTCTGAAGTAGGTGACCAACACAAGCCGAGTACTTTATGCTGGTCAGACTCATCAAACTCTTTGACAGCCGGCAAGCGATGGGAGGGAGGAATCGAATCTAATACAGGTTGAGAATTACTGGTCCATTTGACTAATTCAAACTGACCAGCCTTCATGAGACCTATCATTTCCGAGGCGGTGGAAATGCCTTGGTCTTCTGAGGCAACCGAATAAACGAAATCATCCATGTACAGCCCTGAAGCTACGATTTCTTTGGCTTGAGGGTAAGAATCACCCTCATCCTCCGCCAGCTGCTTTATAGTGCGCAGAGCATGAAATGGGCTAGATTTAAGCCCAAAAACGACACGATTAAATTCATAAACCTTCAAAGGTTCTTGCGGAGAAAAGCGATACAAAATGCGTTGGAAACGACGATCGGATTCTCGAATTCCGATACTGAGAAACATCTGACGGATGTCTGCGGAAAGGGCAATCGAAAACAAACGAAAATTAACGATTATGTTAAACAAGTTCCCTTGTAAGTTTTGACCACCGTACAAGAGATCATTGAGCGAAACGCGGGTAGAGGTCTTACAACTACCGTCGAGAACGACACGAAGTTTGGTAGTGATCTTGTCATCGCGGATCACACCATGATGCGGAATGAAGTACGAGATTTCCGAAGAGACAGAATTTGTAGGTGAAATATAACCCTTTTCTAAATATTCCAGGATAACATTGTCATACGCGACCTTTAATTGTGGAGAAGCTTGCATCTTTCTTTCCAAGCAGTAAAACCGACGTTCACTCACTTGGCGCGAGTCCCCAAGAGATTCGACATCGCCCTTGAAAGGTAAAGCGACTACGTAACGTCCACTACTATCCCGAGTGGTAGTGCGGGTATAAAACTCCTCACATAATTTGTCGTCCGGGCTCAGTATGGGGGAAACACTCACCTCCTCTAATTCCCAGAATTTGCGGACAGCGGAGTCTAAAGAGTCCGTGGTACAACAATACGAGACAGTCGACTCACTATCAGGAGTGCGGACTGGAGCTTCACCTACAATAACATAGCCAAGGACTGTCTCTAAAGCGAGAGGCGAAGCATGCGGGGGCTGTCCTTGAACTTTGTTCGATAAAAGTAAATGCGGGAAAATCGAAGCACCGATCAAAACTTGAATCGGGGCTGGGGAAAAATATGTATCGTCTGCCAACGGTAAATTTTTGAAATTATATAAAAGCGAAGCGTCAACAGTGGCTGTCGGCAAACGTCCAGTAATTTTATCTACCACCAACGACTCTAAACAATAATTTATATTAAGATCGAAACGAGAATAAAATTTAATATTTACGGAACCCTGAATAGTTTTGCTCGAACCCCCAATTCCTTTTACAGTAGAACAAGAAGGCCGATTATTTATGTTCAAACCTAAGCGACGACAACAATCACTAGTAATAAAATTACTTTGAGAGCCACTGTCTAACAATGCGCGAACACTATGTTCATTTCCATGCGAATCTACAATAATAATACGAGCAGTAGCTATGAGTACCGTAGTAGGGCCCCGATGTTTACTCTCGATATGATTTTCGGATAACGAACACAGCGCAATGCCCGTGCGCGGAGGCGTGGGCGCGGAGGTAGCTTCACTCGATAGCAGCGGCGCTGTTGTAAAAATGGCGGGCGCAGCGGCCGGCTGCCCGGCCGCGGCAACGGCGGCCGACGCGGACGGTGGCAGCGCGCGAGCCGCGTTTGAATGAGGCGAGTTACTTGCTTGTTTGCTATCGAAGCACAATAAAGTGTGATGCTTAGAATTACATTTTTTGCAAGTAGATATCGACCCACATGAGGAAACACGATGACCACTACTTAAGCAATTTATACATAAATTATTAGACTTTACGAATTTAAAACGTTGATCTGGTTTGTAACTATTAAAAATCCTACATTTATAAATGTAATCGTGCTGTTCGCTGCATAGACTACACACGGATGACTCGGAACTAGACGTATAGGCATGTGTAGTAGTAGGTTTACGATCGGCAAGTTTTTTATTGTTGGTGACCCGAGCAACAGACGATGACGTACGTTCCAGCACCTTTATGTGGTCACGAACAAAACTGACTAATTCGGAAAACGACGGAAATTCAGAACTATTCGGTTTTAATGTACGAGTGCACTCGAAAGTACGGCCCGTGTCTATGTCGAGTTTTTTAAGAGCGACATAAAACAAAATAAAATCAGCGAGGTCATTAATGTGTAGGTTTTTCAACGCAGCTACAGACGAAGCGAACCTATCTAAAAATAATTCTAAATTGTTAGGGGTACCCGACGAAATAATTTTAAATTCAAATAACTGATCTAGGTATGAAATTGCCTGTTGACGTTTGTCTTCATACCTTTTACAAAGAGAATCGAAAATAAGGGGGTAATTATCCGCGGAGGGGTTAATACCCGCGCATATTGAACGAGCCTTACCTGTCAACTTACCTACCAAATAATATAACTTCTCACAATCGGTTAGCGAACTATTATTGTGTACGGTATTACGATAACTAGCTATAAATAAAGGCCAATTTTTAATATCTCCGTTAAATTCGGGTATTTCGATAGGAGGCAAGCGGGGTGACCTTTTGACCTCGGAATGCGATTGAGCTTGCAGTGTTTTACCTGCACGTTTTATGCGGCCTAAAAGGTCTTCGAAAGAAGAAAGTGCTTGATAATTAACAACATAATCAGGATTTAATTTAAGCTCGACGGTGGCAATCTCGTCCAACACACTTTCGAAATCTTTACGCAAAGAATCTACTATTTCAAGGTCACATAGAAACGATTCCCTAGTTAAATCTTGCGAATGGATATTTATAATTTTATCGGCAATAGTTTGCAAGCGAGCGAATATTCTATCTCGTTTAGCTATTAGCAGCTTCAACGAGTTATCTAACGGCGCCATTTAAACGGCCTACGACTTACGAAAAAACAAATATGTATAGGAAGCGACTGGAAGGTAGATATCTATCAACTAAATAGATACCTAGGCACCAGAATTCGTGAGTATGTCAATTATATTTGCGGGGTTGGCGAAATTAAACGAAAAATATTAGCGAAACAGTTACCTACCTACCTAACTTCTCGACGCGCAAGGTAGGTACGAAACTATGCGGGTTTGACGAAAATGAACTAATGAATGGCTAATTTCAAATACGAATCCGGCTCGATAGGACCAAATGTTTACGCGAGAAATGCAATTAAGCGCGAAAGGGGTTGCGAAAACTTGAAAATACTGGCGGTTACAAATAAGATGGGAAACTCGGCATACTGCGGGTGACACAAAAACGAGAAAGTATGCCAAAAGGAAGGAGCACAATACCTGCAGGTCTTCTACGCCGTCTTCTTTGACGAAGGAGCACTTTCACGAGTCAGTTTGCACAAATCACACCAGTTTTTCCACAAATATCAATTTTTGTAGCGGAGAACGAAGCGAACTCTCGCGCGCGATGTCAGCCATTGAGATTCTTTTCGTAAGGTTGCACACACGACTCAAGAGCGCTAGTGTCGCCTCTCGCTCCAACGCGTGTGTAAGCGTATGTGCGGGAAAGGGATGGGGAACAGGATTGCAACCACCAGTAATATTACCAACATTACGAATTCCTACCGAAAATTAAATAAGAAAATTACCGCCCAACCACAGGATTTTAGATACTCGAACTTGTATCACAAAAAAGTATTACCATTTTTCATATTGGCAGAGTGCAATTGCACTTTTGACCCTAGACCGCACATATAACTCAGAAAAAGTCACATTGGTACTTGCCAGGTTTGCCGTACCCTCATGCACGAGAAGCGGTGCCTAACTTGAGGTAATAAGTATATGTTAATTTGCGATCCAACCTTACCTTTCAATGTGATGTAGTGTTTATAACGTCATCTTTTTATGCACGTTTATGGGTACATCTTATCTTCTCACATACATACTACATCTCATCTTAAATTTGTTTAAAAACAAATCAAAGTAATTCTAATAATAAAATTAACTACAGTTAAAAATAAACCTTAACTACTTATCTACATGCTTCAAATTACTTTAACACATTGCCAGAACTCCAGATACACGAAGTTCTACTCTAACACCAAACTAAAAACATATACCTAACCGTAATTGAAAATAAACCCTAGCTGCACAGGTATATGCTTCAAATTACTTTGACAAAAAGTTCTCTATTACTTACCTACTGAGATTGTACATTTCGTAGCTTAAGGCTTACTACAAGGCCCTCATTATCCGTTAATTAGCTTAATGACAATGATTCCGAGAACATCATTGTTTCGTTGGCAATTATGACAATATTTTGCTCGACAGAAAATACTATAATTGAGCTTTTAATAATTAAGTAGGCGCGTGTTAATTAAATTGAAACACACGTGGCAATATGAGATACTATAATAGGCATGCTGATGGGGCAATTAAATTAAACATCTATTTAGTCCGTCAGTTAGATAATTAAAAAGTATTAGACTAGTATTATTTTGTTATTTTTTTGTATAAGACAAAATTACTTGGATAAAAGAAATCTAAGTTCACCGCTTAGTATAAAAATAGCTTTTACCCGGCTTCACTTTTACACTAATTATCTACGAGTACCCTACCTTACCTACGCTACATACCCTAGTTTACCCTACCATTTCTACTATACCGTATCCTATGTTCTTCTTCAGGTTCTAAACTAATTCTCAACGAAATTCGGTTCAGCCATTCTTGAGTTATAAATAATACAACTACTAACGTGAATGTATAAATATATAGATGTACCTAGATACTTGGGCGTGGCGTCACACAATATTTGATATCAATAATTATGAGACGAAAAAAAAACGTGTCTAATAATAGGTCTTTACCTATGAAACTGCCGTTCTGCAGAACTGGCCATTTCAAATCAAAATAGTTTTTGTTAGGCTAAGACTAATTAATTTTGTTTTAAAAACATGGGATTGTTTTTCCAACAGTAGTCATTTGTTTATTGATTAGTGGTACATTTTCATCGCATTTCAAATCAAAAAATTCGTTTAAATTTTTTCATGCAAAACGGCAATTTTATAGGTAAATACCTATTATTTCTAAACCTTAATACACACGAGACTCAATGTGTATTCTATTGTGTCTCATATATCGGCAGACAAGAAGTTAAGAAAAAACCAAACTTCTCAACCAACAAAACCTCATCTGTATTTCCCTAAGTATGAAAAAAAACAAAAAAAAAAATGCTTCTATACTTAGTCAAATACAATATTATTTATCTTGCATCAAAAAATAGAATATTACATTTTTATTATCATCTCAATGTGATAATATTTTTATCTCAAGGAAGAGAACTACGTCATAGGTACTTGAACTCTATCAAATAATAATTTTAATACATACATAAGCAGGGTGTTTAGTTGATTACTAATACATACTAGTTTTTAGCAGCAACTTCATCCGAAAAAGAAAATAATAATAGATAAACACCAAATTGAACAGCGCCATCTATGATAGTTAATTTTTTGAAATAACTACTTGCGTCTAAAATATTTTTGTTTTCTTGTATAAAAGATAAATTACAATCCGAAAAAAGCTCCAAGTTTTAATTTGAAGCCACAAAAGAGAAGGAAATAAACTTTCTTCGGTATTGTAATGAGAGAAACAAAAAAGAAGACAGTATATCAGTGATATGAAATAATATAAGTAAATACAAGTAGACAAAACAGAGCAGTAATCTTAGTCTTATTTAAATCAAAAAATCTTCTAAAAAAATCACTTCATACATATTTATCATTATTTTCTTCGAATTGCGACACAATATTTATGAATCATCACTTAACATCAGTCATGTTATGATACGCTGATTTCATTTTATTAATTTCAATTAAATAATTTCTTTAGTTATTGTAATAGTGATAACTATCATCGGAAAATAATGTCACAGAATTTAATAAAATGTTTGCGTGTAATTAGCGTTGTGTTTTGCCGTGTGAGTGAGGTTACCGAAAGGCCCAATTCTTCCCAAAATCCCTAAATTTCCAAAACCCTAATCCCAAAAAGGTCGTCCCATGGGCGGCGTGATTGCTTACCATCAGGTAATCCGTCTGCTCGTTTGCCGAACTATTGCATAAAAAGAAAGATGTTTTTTGATTAATTCTCACACCTTCTCTGTGTGAGAAGAGGCCTTTGCTCAGTATTGAGCACTTGTAGGCTGATTAGGATAATGATCCTTGAGAACTATCGAACAAGCTCCAAAATCTTCAGCAAATTCAATAAGGGTACAACAATTCAACGGGTAGTTCAGAATATATGTATATCATAAAACAATCATTGAACTTCGAATTAAAAATATCACTAGATATAACACTACTACGCATACATTTGTACGCAGATAACAATTATTATTATTATTATCAGACGTCTTGGTAACATGATACAAAGTTAGTGCTTAAGATTTCTTGGTAGTGATCCACCCGAATAGGTACTTATTTTCAACACACCTTCCTAATAATACTTTGTATCTTTCTTATACATATTTGGAATGGAACTTATCTATAATTCGTTAAGGAAACAACAATGAAACAATGAATTTATTTTTGCAAATAAGCCATAAAACGGCACTTTTACACGTCAATTTATATGTGAAAAACTAGATGAAGCCGGCATTTCCTATCTGACTACTTTGAGAAGAAATGCCGAAACAAACTCAGAGGTCAGTCTCTTTTCAAGTTTGTAGTGGTATTTTGAGGAAAGAACCACACCAGTTTAAGTGGACCCGTTCTGAAGACAGGCACGCAGTGTCAGTTTGCAACCAGTATATAGTTACGCTTTACACTTCACCACAAAGTCGATTTCTCTGTCTCTATGTATGCTTACATCTTTTAAACTATGCAACGGATTTTAATGATGTTTCCACGGCCACACAAAAAACCAATGTGAAACAACAGCGTCTTGTTTCGCCGTTTCAGTGATGTTTCCAGAGGCCCAATCCTTACCCTTCCCAAATCACAAAATCTCCAAAAGGTCGGAAACGCGCTCTTAACTCATCCGTTGTTGTCTATGGGTGGCGCTGATTGCTTACGATCAGGTATTAAAAAAAGCAAGTTCGTCGTATTATTACATTTAAAAAATTAACATCCATAGTAAGTATCAGCATCTCACCCGTTCGAAGCCGGGATGGGTCGATAGGGATAATAAAATCAAAGAGCTTATCAACTCGACTGCATGGTGGGCGCCGTGGCTGGGCAACTGGCTGCTGTACAATATGTCACTAGTTTCACTCCAACACGGAACAATTTCTCGTGTTATCTATAAATTTTTGTTCCGGGTCTGGGTGTGATGCGTATGTGAAATAACATGTTTGTTAACGCACCCACGACATAAGAGAAACAAATCCTAGTGTGGGGCCGCATTTAAAAAAGAGGTTGCCTATTGGTTATATATTTCTCAAGTTTCTAAATGTAAATAGATTAAATCCATTAATATCAGTAGTATAGATGTTGTTAATCAATCAATCGGTTCAGTAGCTTCAAATGGATGATCTACAATCGATTAGCCGAATAAAATAACTTAAATTAGGAAATATTTACTAATTTTATATTGTGGGAGAGCCAAGCTTCGGCACGAATGGGTCGGTTCGACCGGAGTGATACCACGGCCTCACAGAATACCGGCGTGAAACAACCCAGCGTTGTGTTTCGCCGTGTGAGTGAGGTTACCGGAGGCCCAATCCCTCCCCTTCCCCTATCCCTTCCCGTTCCTTTTATCCGCAACCCCTATCCCCAAAAGGCCGGCAACGCACTCGTAACTCATTTGGTGTTGCGGATGTCCATGAGTGGCGCCGATTGCTTACCATCAGGTAATCCGTCTACTCGTTTTCCGACTTATACCATAAAAAATTGATACCTAATTTTATTTACTTATAGCACTTCTTTCATTAATTATTTTTCTGATTTAAGCATCATTAAATATGTTACTAAAACAATAATCCAATTACTTAATCACCTACCTAATATTCAATAAAAAAAACCAAACATCATCAAAACGCATTAAGCAGTTTCTGCGAAAAGACAACACAAACACATTAATCCTTACAACTGTCACTAATAATAATATTAAAACGAACAGCATAATGTTATGAACGGGACAAAAAATCAGCGTCATAAACATACGGGTCCCAAACTCACACACACTGACGCAGCGCAATATGAACCCGTATATCCGTTGTTAGTTCCCTCTTAGTAGCCACTAACCAGTACGATTTGCATCGTCCAATATTCTGAAACAAATTGTAATTAATAACATCGTTAGGTTGATAATAGTTGATAATTATTGTTTGTACCGACCCCATATTTTGACCCCACGATAAGACACTTCTGTCGCCTTCATTTGGTGATTGACATGCGAACAGGAAGGTCTAACATGGTTTGAATTACAAAATGATTTTGTGTGTGATTTTTTTGTGTTTGTGCGCAACGGGAACTGTTTTCGGATCGCCTAGTAAGTGATGTTTCATCTTGATTTTTATTATCTATTAGTTTATTGAAATGTGTTTTTCGTAAAACTTTTGATGTTACTCCAGGATGGTTCTTATTAATAATGTATAAATCTTGAGCAAATAATATCCGGATATCGTTTATCTTTTTGCCCTATTATAAGCAATTCAATTTAATTGTATTTTTAACAGATTTTTTTATTTATTATACGTTATTATGTTGTTATTTTTCTTTCATAATTTGGTACAAATTTATCGTCACTCATTCACCATGCATCACCGTATCCCTTTTTATTGTTCATTCATTCATGAACTTCTTAAAATTTGATAATAAGAATATGTGTTACATGATAAGTTTCTATTATATAAGGTTGCTTAGGTTATTAAATAAATGTATAAGTTCGTTTGTAGAGAATCTAAAGTATGATCTATGAAGCATATAATTATGTTTAGAATTGAATACTTCCTTTTTTTATTCTTCTTCTGATATTTATCTTATCGAGCAGAAGGTGTCGAGTTCTGTTCCGTATCGAGATTTTTTGGATTTTCTGTCTAAAAACACATGATCTAGAAATAAATGTGTCTAGTGTTTAACCTAATGGCTCATTCTCCGTTGCATGGGTGAAATGTTATAATTTTTTTTGATGTGGCAATATTATCAAATGACTTCTCTTGCGAGTATGTAGAGAGGTGACAGACTTTCACTGACTAAAAACCCCGTTCCTTCTCTTACTTTGGACCGTGACCGTTGTACTCATTGAAACCGAGGAGGTCAGCCAGGGTTACGGCCTTGGTCTTGAGAGGGAGAAGGAACGAGGGTTTTTAGTCAGTAACAGTCTGACACTTTCTTTCGCCCAATCCAGGGCGGGAGAAGTTAATTGATAATTTTTCTTGCTCAAAAAAAATCGGTTAAAGTTTTGCTTCGGCTAAAAATCTCATCCTCTAGATACTGCTTAGGGATTGGGACACGTGTCTTTATTTGATAATAACTAAAGTAAACACATTAATTTATTACTTAGTTTATGCAGTGACACATAATCACCAATACTTCGTTACCTAATTATTTTAATGATGTCGAACTGAATATCTTTATGAAAAGGTACTTTATACTAACTTACCTTTAGGATACCTAAATTATGTGTTGATTTTCTTCAACATTCAGCTCACTGCTGAGCAAATTGAGGAATTTGTTCACCGTTTGCGTGTGAGAAGAGGTTCTCACACGCAAACGTTTGAGCATTAATCACCACGCTTGCTCATAGTGGAATAGAGATTTAAAATAGAAATTATAAGTTACATATTTATCGATCCATGGCTGCTGGTAGATTTAGAGTAGCTAGAGTCAAGAAGAGAAAATAAGTACCTTCCATATCTATTGAACAGTCTGCCGGCAGGCATATGAAATCAAATAATAACAAATAATGTTACACATACATTAAAAACACCACACTCGAACCTCTCTTCAAAGGTTTTGTGAGGCTATATGAAAAATTAATAATGACTCTCACATTGTGTTATTTTACATTGTCTGGACTTGAAAAGAGACTGACCTCTGAGTTTGTTTCGGCATTTCTTCTCAGAGTAGTCAGATAGGAAATGCCGGCTTCATCTAGTTTTTCACTTATAATTTGACGTGTAAAAGTGCCGTTTTATGGCCTATTTGCAAAAATAAATTCATTGTTTCATTGATTCCTAGGTAAATTGTAAGAAGTCCGGGACCTCTTTAAGACAAAAATAATTTAATTCGACGTTTCAATACAATAAAATATTTAAAAAAAATTTATACGATCATCTGACATCGATTTGACGATATACGAAATTTGTATTAATTTTATCAAACTTTTAAAAAATAAGTAAGCTTTTTGACGCAAAAATACCAACGTCACCATTCAAAATTTCATTGAAAAGTATCGTTTTTGTCATTTGGATAAAAGTATTGAATTTGACTAATTGGAAACTACCGTATTCTAGGGCTGATGAATGACATTTTTAATTCACTTTCAATACCAAAAACTCACCAATTACGTATTCCATTCTCATACAAAATGTATAAAGCAATGGCGTCTTAATGTTTAATAACGGCCTCAAAGTGACAGACTCTAGCAAGGACGCCTTAGACTCAGCCTTAGCGGTTGTGGTTGAAATCTAAGCCTACATAGATACATAGTAAACAGTAAGACCACATCGCTTAATTAGAGCTCAAGGTATGAATCACAAAATAAGTTATCTAATCAAATATCATTAAAATACCTTAAGAGTCAAAATAAAATATAATAAGGGTCAAAATCAGCTTTGTATTTCCAAATGGGAGTGAGGTTAGTCGAGGCCCAATACTTATTCCTCTCCCCCAATCACTCAGTCTCCAAAACTCTAATCCCCAATAGGCCGAATAAAAAAGAAAAAATCGAATGTAACGTGTCCACCGCTCTCCTCTCCTCTACATTTGGAATAATGTTATTTTTTTGTAAATACACATTGGTATTCGACCTATGCGGATCCTTGATGAATCGTACATCCCAATCATTAAGTGCAGTACCACTTCTGTAAACTAGTCTATTACAGATTAAAAAAATGACAGAAATATAATGAACAAACTGTATCTCACTTTTAATATTTGAAATCTTATCATTAAATCTCTGTTGAATCAAATTTTATTCGATAAAGAATTATTTAAGATAATAGAATTATAATTTATTATGAGTTAGTATAAGGTGACTCTGCAATAGTGCACACTTGCGCCCGCTATGCAAATAAATATGACGCAAGGAACAAATAAACTAACCTACATGAACTAATAAACTTCGGCATTTCTCAGAATAGTCTGATAGAAATTGTTGGCCTAAGTTCATCTATCGATGGTAATCCATTCGCAAAATAAATATCATTTTACTTTTGAGGTGCTTAATAAACTTCTAGTTGGTAATTCTTTTGAATACTGATACTTACTAATATTAAATTTATACCCGACAACATATTTGTTTTTTATTTCACGTTCGGAAATGGTGATTTTTCTACAGACTATAAAGCATCACGCTACGATCAAATGGAGCTAAGCAGCGGATGAAACCCCTCTAGAGCAGTTAGTTGTCAATAAAAAACTGGTAGATAGATCCTACGTTATATAGTTTAACCTCTACTTATCTTTCTAATAATACACCATAACCTCAAATATTTGTCCTACCAAATCTAGCCCTAAAACTCATTTGTAAACTTCGAAATGAATTCGTATCGAAACCGCACGTTCGCAAATAAATGGAATCCATTCTAAAATATTATTTAATTAAATCACTATTAAAATATCTCTAACGTTTATTTAATAAAAAAAACTTTTAATTTTAACGTAGATAAGTAAATATTTAGAATAGAAAATGAATTGCATAAGTAATTCAAGTTTTTGAATTAATTTTTTCATCGCAATAAGTATATCTAAGTAATTTTGTAAAAAATATTTAAATTGATTCAATTAGTTTTTACATGAACGTATTAGACTTTGTGCACACACCACCACCACCAACAGACTGTTGTTTTTTTCCAAAACCATCGTGTCATCCTGCCTTTAAACTATCTCTTTCACACCTTAAGAATCCTTCAACTGAGCGGGAGAAAAACGCGATTCACAGTCTGACAATCCTTTTCGCATCACTCAGGGTGTAAGATGTCATTGTATGGTTTTCCCTTCAAATAGTAAAGAGTCCTGAAGCCAAACAAGACTATCGAAACTTAACCTATTTCAATTGCTCTATGCAGCTGCATCTAAATCTAAAGATATTTCGTAACTCAAACCTTCTTGAACGTAAAATCCTTCACTACACCCACAGTAAATCTAGAAAACAATACATTTAAGATATTATTAAGTAACTAGAACTCCTTTTCCGATTGCGGCTTCGAGTGGCTTTTAAAAGATTACTCTCGAGCAGATCTTGATCCTGCAGGAATATTGGGATAACAAATACGGTAGTTTCCAACTAGTCAAATTCAATACTTTTATCCAAATGTCAATAACGATACTTTTCTATGAAATTTGTATGAAAAACTGAGTCATAGTATTTTTGCGTCAAATAGCTTGCTTATTTCTTAAGTTCTTAAGACCAGAGTGAGTCAGGTTACCGGAGGCTCAATACTTCTTCTTCTCCCCCAATCCCTAAATCTTCAAAACTCTAATCCCCAAAAGGCCTGCAACATGTGCAACTCCTGAGGTATTACAAGTGTACATGTGCACGTTTGCCAACCTTTCTCATAAAAGACAGATTTGTTGCATTGAATAGATATTTTTCGGTTTTGGTGATTGAGGTTGGTGGAATACAATTTAAGCGTAGTGTCACGTCCGTATTCTCTGAGGCTGTTGCTGTTATATCACTCCGAGCCGACCCATTCGTGCCGAAGCATGTCTCTCCTACACTTTCTTCTTTATAATAGTTAGGTATTACTCAGTTTATTAGGCAATGTAGGTGAAACATTAGTGAATTGATTTAGCTTGCTTAAGACTCAATGCCAGACCGAACATAGGCTAAGAACTCACGGAGCGATTTTCGCCCGCGTCCGCTGCGGTTGCGGGCCCGCAGCTTCTGTAAAATTCAAATATATATATAAAAAATTAAAGCACATTTCACGACGCGTTTTACGCCCGCGGTGTACGCGGTTGTATGCGGCTCCCGCTGTACCGGCGGGCAACTAGTAGAATCGCGCGGGCCGCGGTTACCCGCAGCCTCGGCGGGTGGCACCCGCGCGCTTTGCGATCGGTTGGCGAGCGACCGCGGGGGCCGGCGGGTCTTTTGTGAAGTAAATATAACGCAACAGCACGTTTCTGGTGTGTGTCCATGGCGGTCTGGACCTGAACTGATCGTTAACCGCCCGTCTTGCAATCTTGCGATCATCGCCCGCCACGTTTGCGGGCGATGATCGTAACCGCGGCGGCTGTGTAACCGCGCAAATAACCGGTCTCGTGAGTTTGGAAATAAAACCTAAGTTCCGCTACCGCGGCGGGCACGGTTCAAAATCGCTCCGTGAGTTCTTAGCCATAGTCGACTCTCATTAGGCACTGTATTGTTTACGAGCTCACAAAGAAGACTTGTTTAATTAGTCGGCCTTAGGTCTTAGTTAGTGCTAACGTCTTTATTGCCTAATACCTAGACGCTTATTGGTCGAACTTCGGTCGGAATCAAGTGTATTTATTGCGCAGTTTTATTAATTAGTGTTTAAACTTGAATGAATTTGCTAGTCTAATGAAAATTTAAAACCATACTAGCAAATCAGCATTCCGTTTCGCCACCAGGTGTATTTCAAAAAGTTGGCGCTGTGTGTGATAAATAAATTTACCTGATTTACTGTTGACATTTCCAGATATCTTTGCTATAAACCTCAAGAAGACCGAGAGCTTTCCAATGAATTCAAAAACTAAAGAATGCACGAACCCGACTTATTTTTATTTTATAAAGTAGATTATGGTCTCTTTATATTAGTGTCCTTTGGGTATCGCAACTATAGCACGATCTTCAGGGAGACAACGAACCTCCTTGCCGCATCACCTCTCTCCACCTTTTTAGTTTGCGCGCTGATGCCTTAGCTGGGTGTTGCGAATACCGATTTTAACTGGACTTAAGCAAAGAGAGAAATAGGTGTTTAAAAAGAAAATTGTGATTTCGAATCTGCATCTAAAGTATGTCATGGGAAAATAATCCTATAAGCTATTACCCAATAGGTACTTCATCACGATTTTCAAGTTCCAGTAAACAAAGATAAGTATAAAAAACTGTTTCTAAAATTCAAATTCAGAAGTACTAAAACTCATTTCGAAAAAACTGTTGTTTTACTTTCATCTCGTTTGTACGTCCGTGTGTTGGTGTGTCGATGGGCATGGGATTAATAACTAAATTGATCCGTCTGACTGTCCCGACGTCGCTTGTCACACATTTCAATGTTTTGAAATGAACTCTGATTCATTGGGCCGAAATATTACTTATGGTTGTTTATGGATATTATTATGTAGGTACCACGAGTATTGCCAATATCGCATCTTGTGTACTCTGTGGTATCAACGGCTCTGCAAATTTGATAGAGACAAAATTCTAAATTCAAAATTCATTTACATTGTGAACATAGAGTACCTACAATATTTTTTTATTGATAACATATGACAAAAGTAAAAATAACATCTGATGGATAGGTCGCAGATAAATAGTTAAATAAGCCATCCAACCAACGGCCTAAATGACTAGATGTTTGATTCAATGGAAAGATTTCTCATTCCAGCTGTAAGTTGAGGGGTGAATGGATTGACTTGAAAACCGAGTTGCTACCAGAATGGTAGGTTAGATTAGGTTAAAACTGTGAAGCGCACAGAAATCGAATTGCCGTCAAAAATAAACAGCTGCCAGAATGATACTAGCTAAACAAGCTAGGCTGTTAATTAAATATCTTGTAAAATCAACTTACTGATAAAATAAATATAACATAGTTGGTGAAATCTAAGTTCCGCCGAGGCCATGCCAAATCCCTCAATCCTAAAATACTTTAAGACAATCATCCAATGAAACTCCATTAAACTAATTTTGGCCATAAAACCAACCAGCCTATTGATTAGAAATAATTCAGTGAAATATGAATAACTTATCTATTTGCTATCCATGGCTCACAAAACACAAACGAAACTTATACTCAGATATTTTAATTAAAACTTAGACAAACAAAACAGCCTCTATTCTCGGAATAATGTTATCTTTATCAAGCGAAACGTAGGTATGTTTTGTTATACTTCCTTCGTCACATCATTTTGTTTGTTTCGGATCTAAAACTATTACTCATTAAAATTCATTGTTATTTATGAGGGAAACGGATATTGTAAAAAACATTCACTATCACTCCTTTAGAAATGTGGTTTGACCTAAACAACATTATCTTCCTAATGTAGGAAGCAGCAAAAGATTTTTTCCTTCTAAAGTAGCAACAAAAAATATGTAGAATCGTCAAAAGTATGAATCTAATTAAATATTATTGGGATTTTCTCAACAACAGAGCAAAATCTGAATTAATAGATTGGCCAGGCATAATAAAACAATAGGCATGCCCTTAGGTCAAAAAAATTAACTAGGCCTTGTCTATGCCTCTAAGATTAAAAATATAAAAAGCCGTCTTCTATATCCACACCAATACAAATTTATTTTTAAAAGGCGGGCTACGCCCTTGTGTTCCTTTGATGTTGTGGGTGCCCATAGACGTCATTGATACACTGATAAGGATACTTATTTGCCACCTATCCCAAAATAAATATAGAGTCCATTACCCACCTATTAATTTTAAGTGGTTTAATAAAGCCAACAATCTAAAAAGGTCAAAGTAAGGATCACTAAAATTCACTATTTATCTCGTCTCCTAGTATGTACCAGTACCTAAATCTGTTCGTATCATCCCTTGATTTATGTCACAACATAAATTACGACCAGAGACATAGGCCTCTCCCCATACATTTTACGTCAACTTTTGCTGTGAAAGTGACTATTTATTAAAGTACCTAATCTTCTTGAGTCTAGTGTTTTCTTAAGCTTTTGGTTCGGTACTTACAAGAATAATGTGTGAAATACGTATAAATATACCTACTTTATGTAGACTGATTTAATGTAATTTTTATAAAAAAGAGATTGCGGTTTGTGGTCTGCGCTAAAACCCTTTCTGTGGGTGTCATAAGATCAGTCTTAGGGCCCCCCTCCCTAAGACTGATCTAATATAAATTGACCTTCAGCCCTTCATCTCCTTAAAATCCACAAGCTAACTTCTGCTGAACATAAATATCAAATTAAAATTGTAAAATACATTATGAATAAAATGAATTCCTTGTCTAACGAATTTATAACTTATTCACAAAAAGTATAAATAGAGGACTACACACTAAGTAAAGGCTTGGAATTAAAATAAGAAATATACCTATTTAAATCTGACTTTGCGACGTCACTTAAATTATTTAAGGCCTATTTGCGTGGGTTTATCAAATAGAGTTTGACCTTTATTATTCCGTATTTGACAATAAAATAAAGGGCACAAATTCTAAATGAACACGTGTAGGTACATACGTTCATTTATTCTCAATGAGGGTGATTAAATCGATGTAAATAGTCAATGGACCAGGTTCACGAGATAACAGTGTGACTTGTGACACATTATTATGTCTTTAATGTTTATTAGTTCATACTTTAATGAAGGATGTACATATCTACGATATGGTATAGATCTGTCCCTGGCATATACTTTGTTATTTTATTTACTCTTACTAGATGTAAACTAAATGATAAGCTCTAAATTACATAGACTAAGGTCTAATCCAGATTATTACTTACTTACTTACTTACTTACTATAAATAATATGCGTAATAAGAAACGTTTCCCTCAGTGTCAAATCAGTTTGACAGAACAATTCCAATTTGTCACTTGACACTGATTTTGTTCAGTTTGTTTTGTAAACAATCGGAATTTATTTAAAAGAATAGCAGAATACATGATTTGAAATAGAATATTTGGTTTAGTATAATCAATTTAAACGTCCATTTCTTTTCCCAGATTCCCTGAAAGATCCGTACATATGTGGATCACCGACATGTGCCGGTAAGTTTTTGTTTTGAACTTTTAAGTTTTATTTTTAACTGCTAGCCCACCATTAACCTTTATGGATAATAAAAGTTAAATAGTTCACTCCAACAATTAATAATCGTACTGTTTTTAAAAGATTTTTAAATGGATACTTATTCGAAAATCTTTAAAAGTTTTAGTATATTTCAGATTGCTTTAAAGAACATATTTTTAATTTCACTGAACAATTTTACATTATTATGTAATTAAAATATGCTTCAATTGTCGCTTCAATAATAACATTGTGTTGCTATTAGTATTGTTTTTTTTTTGCACACACATACAAATCTTAAAGAAAGTAAATGCAGCAGAAAATAGAGAAAGTCGAAGTCAGAAGGTTGATTTCTTCCTTATAAACTTGATCAATTTTTATTTATCATAACAATGACTAAATAAATTGAAAATAATGTCTTACTTGACATATCTGTTGAAGTGCTGCCCATGAATAATAAGAATCCTATTAATACTTGAAACTAGTCGAACTTTTCTTAGGTAACTCACATTATTATTATGTTATTTTTAATAAATAATTTATCTATTTTCAGAGCCAGAGAAGTTTAAGTATTTACTAGATGTAATTTACCACTATGAGTACAAAGTTAATGTTGAGACATACTTTGCTGGCTCCAGTAACAACCGCTCCACATTGGATGTTAGGGCTGTGGTAAGTCCGTTTCTCACACTTTTCAATAACACCTATTTGCTGACAGTACTTCAAGAATAAAAAAAAATATGGTCATACACATAAGGGGCTTGAGTATGTTGTCACAGTGATGATCTCAAGAATCTCTAAAAACTGTTAAAAATACAACATATACAAATAAAAGTACAAACTATTCAACAAATTACAAAAATGTGTTAGTCCGTTTGAATTTTGGCCATAATTATTCAGTGATAATCTCGCTATAATTGTGTAGTGTTCATTATGATTAATTTTTACTTATATAATGTTATAAAGCTGAAGAGTTTATTTGTTTGTTTGAATGGGCTAATCTCCGGAAGTACTGTATCAAATTGAACTATTCTTTTGTTTGTTAGTCCTTTTATCAAGGGAGGCTATAGGCTATAAAACATCACACTACGATCTGTAGGAGCAGAGCAGAGGGTGAAACCGCGCGAGAATGTAGCTAGTTTTAAAATATTTTCTTCATCTATTGTTACAATATATCACAGCATAAAACTTGTGATAAAATCTGTTTCTTTAAAAAGTATAAATAGATATAGTTGAAATGGAAGTTCCATATTATATCATCATACCTCCTCTCAAAGGTTATCACACTATCAAACTACAATATAGTGAGTCATTGAAATACAAACTTTATCTGTTTCAGCCTAAAATTCAATTTATAACACCATGTGAGGGTCTTCTGCAGCTGACAGATGTCACCTTAATAGATCAAGATGAGAATTACCCTGTGGAAAGAGCTGAAAAGTTCATTCATGCTGTTTCACTTTTTGATTTGCGGTAAGATAGCTTATTAATTAATCAATACCCAATATCTATTGTTTCTCGAATTACCATGATTGATATTTTTTATATTACAAATGTGGATGCTTTTAGGTATGTATGGATGTTTGATTGATGGATAAAATTTTGCACAAAAAGAGATGTGATAGTTTGGAATAACACAGGATTTTTAACCTGGTATTAGAGGTGAAAACGCTGTTCGGAATTATTAAAATATAATCATAAGGATTATTGATAACTCGCATTTATTGATTTGACGATACACTTTAGAGTTATACTGTCACATCTTGCTATCTCATACAGATGTCATAGAAAAAAAAATATCTATCGTTTTTAGCATTTCAATAAAAATTGTAAACTAGTTAGACTAGTTGGAAACTACCATATTTTCAAAAAAGTATTTTTATTTTTTTTTTCAGTTTCGCATTCCACGATGGTGTCGTGTCGGAGATATGTCCGGAGCCAGCGGAGGAGGACTGGGTACTCAACTTCAAGAGAGCCATCTTGACACTCTTTCAGAACACCATGAAGAGATTTGATATCAACTTCAAAGGAGTTGAGGTATAAATAGGTTTTATTTGGAACACTATATAATATGCTATGATAGGTTAGTTTGCTTGATAAATTTCTTATCACTACAGTTCAATATAAAAAAAAATATCTATCATGAATCAAAATTAGCATCATAATAATTACAAGTAGTTGCGGATCAAACGTAATTAGTAACCGCGGCCGGTCATACAGCAGGAGATTGAACGGGGTTGGTTTTTAGTCAGTAAGAGTCTGACACTGCCTCTCGCCTCACCCTGGAGGAGAGAAGTCATGAAATGATTTCGGTCTGACAAAAAAATATATAAATAAAAGTTGGAGGTTTTTAAGTACCTATAAATTACCTATTAGGTTTTACCGATTCTCGAAAATTCTCAGTGATACATGATGAATGATGAACAGTTTTTAATGGAAACCGATGGTATGGTATACCTGTATGGTAATAACCTCGCCTATAATATTAAATACGTCTCTATTTTATGCATGCACGCTTTCATGTATATAAAAGACACAGTTTTAAATTATATTTCTATCTTTTTCTCCACAGCAAGACATCCACGGCACATGCAACGTAGACTACACGGTCCGCGGCCAAGAGAATACGAGCCTTATCCTAGTGAAAACAAGGGATCTTTCACAATGTACCAACCGATACAAGTATATGTCTATACTGCAAACTGTGAGATATGACTTTCAGAGTGTAAGTATTATTTTCATTGTTGTAACTATTGTGGTAAAGGCCCCCGCTTCTCATGCCATGAAGGTTCGAAACCTAGCAAGTAACTTTTTCCAAGTTAAATGACCTTTTTTGTGATAAAAACACCAAAGAAGTTGCGAAGCGTTGCTGTCCTTTTGAGAATTAGGTTTTTAGATATTTAAGGATTGAGTAGGGAAAGGATTGGGCCTCCGATAATCTCACTTACACGGCGAAACACAACACTGTTTGTTTCACACCGGTTTTCTGTGAGGCTGTGGTATTGTGCTCCTGTTGAGCCGGCTCATTTGTGCCTAAGTGTGACTGTCCCACACTTATTGGCGGTGGTCGCAATTACTCTAATGCATGTTAAGACAGCCTTTTTTCAATAATTTTACTAAAGGTTCTTAACAAGAGTGCCGGGTACCAGCTACGCTTACACTACACTACACTTTGGTTGATGTTCAAAAGTGCCTGTAATAATCTAATTGAAATTAATGATTGGACCTTGACTTGTTGGAAAACACTGGATAACCATGCTTTTGAAAAAATCAAAGTTGGCTTAATTTTGTAGGGATCACCGTTACTGTAATTTCTCCGTGAAATACCTAAAGATCAGACTCATCTTAGTATTTGAACTTGATTTTCTACAGAAATTCCAAACATGGCCCGTATTAAAATCGGAAAGCAAGTGCCGTATCACGGTAGACCATCACATTTACAAGGCAGTCACCTGCCGCGAGAGACATCTCTTCGAGCCGTTCTCTGGGAAGAACTCGGGCGCTATGACCACTGTGGTACAAGATCTGGTGTTAATGAGGGAAGTTAATAAGACGGATACTGAAGTCATTGAATCACAGCCTAAAGGTAAGATATTTTTTTTAAGTTTGGAACAAAACTTTTTCTTTAATTTTCAACGGAAATCTTACAGTTATTAAAAGAGGTGGGTGAGGGAGTTACAAGATTAAGCACAAAAGTTTTAACACAAAGTTATACATATGAATGGATGGCCTTGAAATGACTTTTGGTGAATCTTGTTTCCATTAATAAAAAAATTAAGGACAAAAAAATATATTTTTTTTGGTATAAGTCGGCAAACGAGTTGACGGATTACCTAATGGTAAGCAATCGGCGCCGCCCATGGACACCCGCAACACCAAATGAGTTACGAGTGCGTTGCCGGCCTTTTGGGAGATAGGGGTTGCGGATAAAAGGATCGGAAAGGGGTAGGGGAAGGGGATTGGGCCTCCGGTAACCTTACTCACACGGTGAAACAACGCTGTGGTTGTTTGTGAGGCCGTGGTATCACTCCGGTCGAGCCGACCCATTCGTGCCGAAGCTTGGCTCTCCCACACTTTGTTTTGGCAGTTTTTATATAAAAACTCCCAATTTTCAAATCCCGCCGGCGGCAACGCACTTGTAGTAACTCCTTTAGTATTGCGATTGTCCAAGGACAGCCAGCATCCATCATCAAGTAATCCATCTACTCGTTTGACGACCTATGACATCTGCTAAGGTAGATTTTACTACCAAACTGTTTGAATAAGGAACAGAAAATGGGCTATTTTAAAAAAAATTGTCGATATATCAAAAGATGCGTCTCGGCGCGAGCTGTCGAACCGCAAAAACAATTTATTTCATTGTTTCGTTGTTTTGTAGCCTGGGTAGTGATACCTCGTCGCTCGAACTTGTTGCATCATCACATCGTCTACGTTGGAGATGACACCGGAGGCCTCAAGTCTGCCAGAGAAGTGCTCAAGCTGTTATGCATGTAAGTATACATAATTTTAAATGTAAAATATTTCTTGTAATTCCGGTTTATATTACTTACACGGTTTTTATTGTGTTTTTTTTTATTATACATCTGCGGGCCCTCCCCGAAAACCCCTATATATCAAATTGCCGCGAAATCGTTAGGGCCGTTTCTGAGACCACATGCTTTGGCAAGTAATCAGCGCCATCTACCGGACTGTTTTGTGAATCTAAACCATCCAGGGCGCTACTGAAACGCATACAGAATAATTCATTTAAATCGGTCAAGCCGTTTAGGAGGAGTTCAATGACATGTACACGTACAGCAAAATTATATATAATAAAAATATTTTTACATTAATCTAAAATTGTAAGTTATGGGGTATATTACTCACAATGTTGAGTGTCCATCCACGGGACCACAGGGTCCTGGTCATTTGGGAGGCGTACAAGGGACCGAAGCCAACTTTAATCTAAATGAAATATTATTATTTGTATCTTCGATTTCATTAACGGGACCATAGGGTCCCGGACTTTTGGAAGGCGTACGAGGGGCCGAAGCCACCTCGCAGAGGCCCTTTGAACAACTCTAATATAAGTGAAATTGGACATATTATTATTATTACTATATTTCCAGGGTAAAAGATACGACAACGGAGAACCACCATTCTTTGAATGTAGATGAGAATATGGACAGTGGGTCGACGGTGGGTCTGTGGGGGCGACTCGTGAGGTCCGCGCGCCCCCTGCACTACCCCGCCCTCTCGCAGTTATTGGCCCGCGCTCCTACTATTTGTAAATCTGCTACGTAAGTACATTTGTTTTTTTACATTTGTTTTGCGGATCGAGATTGGGTAGTTCTAGTCACAAAATAGTGTAGGATAAAGGCAATTATTTTATATTACGGTTCGTATAGTTTCTTAATTTATAATTCACACAGTTAATATAAAAGAATTATGGTTCGTTTTCAAGGAAAACAAATAGAAAACTACTAAAAATAAAATGTATACTGTGGTAAAAGGTAACCTTTGTCAAATTTTTATAATTAAATAAAGAAAATTTTATAGAATTAAAGGTATTTTACGGGTGAACTTCGAAGCTTTGCAGCTTAATTTATTTTAAATTGAATATTGTATCAAAGACTCAAAGAGGTAAAACAACAATAATTTAAAAAAAGGTTGACTACTTTTCATGCCATTAAAAAATAGGTGAACATACATAGGTAGGTGAATATAAAAAAAAATATTTTGGATGATTTTTCGTGTCATTCATAAATAGGTTATTTATTTTATTTTTTCTTTCGCCCCCCAGCAAACATATACTAGACGCTCTCCCCTACATCGCCAGCCCCGGCTCTGTAGAACTCATCAAAGACATGATCATGAAGAACGCCGTCGAAGACGACACCAGGCATGAATGGCTTATGTCCATGGCTATGATACCACGGTGAGTTTGGAGTTTGTACCTTATTTTGAACGTAATAGGGTAGATTTTTGAATGTTTTATTGTATTTGGTAAGTTTGTACCTTATTTTGAACGTAGTAGGGTTGGTTTTTGAATGTTTTATTGCTGTATTATATAAAGTTCATAATCCCATTTCAGACCAAAGAAACAGATGTTGAACAGTATGCTAGAATTACTACAAAAACAAAAGAACGACAAAGTGATCAGTTTCACCGTATCGTCGATGGTACATTCGTATTGCAAACATAGCGGGAAGGAATGTAAGTATTGTACCTTATTATTTAATTGAAATAGTATAATAATTACATTAAAGAAAATAAAAATCGGCATCAGTAACCGACTGGTAATCTTTGTCGACCGTTGCGTTGGTCCACCGCAACGATCGAAAAAGTTTCCGTTTTTCGATAGTTTCCAACTACTCAAATTAAATACATTTATTGAAAAAGAAAATTACACCCCCCCCCCCCCCCCCCCAAATACCGTTAAAGCATTGTGTGATAGTATAATTATTTTTATTTATTAACTAGCTCTTACCCTACCTACCCTACTCTACCTATCCTATATCGTACCTCCCTACTCTATGTACACTACCTACCCTAATCTACCTACCCTATGCACTAACCTACACTACCTACTCTATCGTATCCTATGTCCTTCTCCTGGCAGTTGAAACAACTACCCAAATGTTATTATGTTATTTCTTCTAGACATCCCTTATCACTTTGGGATTTAAAGATATATTAGACTTATGGAATATATATCATAAAATGTCATAACAATCGGTTAAGCCGCTTCGGAGAAATATGGAAACGAATATTTTGACACGAGAATTTTATGTATTATAAATTAGATTAAATAATTTTTATTTTATCATATTGTAGTACGAGAATGCTGTGAAGAGGATACTCCAAGAGCCATCGCACTAGAATTCGAGAACATAGTCCAGGAGATATCTGCTAAAGGTGTTATCAAAACCAGAGAGGACAGGAATAATGTAAGTAAATTAAAATTATCATTAACAAGATATCGTCCTAATATGAACATACTAGCTTCAGCCCGCGGCTTCGCCTGATAAAAAGGCTATGCGGTAATTCAGAAAAAACCTTACTACCTATAACGAATACTTCTAACTACTTTGTATACATAAGTTGTGAGCTTACGGTGTCATAATAAATAAATCCCTTTCTACATACCAAATGTCATACAAATCGGTCCATCCGTGCCATGAAATAGTTGCAACGCATATTGAAGATTCGATGACAGTAATAAAATCAATATTACAACGTCACAAATCCTAAATTTTTATGTCATACAATGGTTACAGATTATCCTATGTTGTGGGTGCGTTTACAAACATGCAATACGGTAGTTTCCAACTATTCAAATTCAATACTTTTATGCAAATGTCAAAAACAATACTTTTCTATGAAATTTGTATGAAAAACTAAGTTATGATATAACGTCATAGTTTTCTTGCGTCAAATAGTTTACATCATTCTTAAAAATTTGCTAAAAACTATCTAAAATTCAATGTATCCATCGATCGATGAATAAAAGTATTGTTATTTTTCAATATTTTATTGTATTGAAACGTCGATATAATTTATTTTAGACCTAGCAAACTACCCAATTTCACATACACATTACACCCTGACCCGAAACAACCGTGCGGCAATGGAAACCGCGACACGTTGCACAGAAGCTAGTTGCCCAGTAACCGCGCCAACCGTGCAGTCAATTGCAGTCAGATTAATGTCAAATGTCGGTCGACGAGCGAACTGGTTACCTGAGTGTAAGCAATTGGCGCTGCTTAAAAACACCCATTTTACCAGAGAAAATACAAGCGCGTTGCCGGCCTTTTGGGGATTTTTGGAAGTTTAGCCATTGATGAGGGATGGGGGAAGGAGATTGGGTATTCTCTAATCTCCAGTTATCTCACTCTTGCAACAATTATTAATTATAATTTAACGATTTGTTCTAGATCATAATAGCGATCAAAGCTCTAGGCAACATTGGTGGCTTTAATAAGGATTTTGCTGATAAACTACTGAATATTATCGGCGATAGCTTAGTCCCTGTACCCGTTCGATTGGCGGCCGTCGACGCCTTCAGACGGACGACTTGCGATGAAACACGGTAATGTATTACGAAGTATTATTTTGCAAAGTATTTTATTTCTCAAAAGTTACATTCGTGCTTTTTAATTAAAGTGGGCCAAATTATTTTATGTAAGTACGGGTAGAAGTAAGACTTTCTTGGTACTGAATTAATCTTTTTTTACTAAACAGACATTAGTTATTGTTATAAGAAATATTAAAAATATATTAATATTTTTTTTTTAAACTCAAATCATATTCCTCATTGTCCCAATAGCCGTCTAATAGATACTGAATGTATATTTTCTTATTTCACCAACTAAATAATACATTGATTTAATTCAATTCTACTCAATGATTTGACTTAGTTACTTAATGATAGGAAATGTAGGCTTCATCTAATTTTTTATATATATTTTTAAGTTCAAAAGTGTTGCTTTAAGGCCTATTTACAAAAATAAATTCATTGTTTCATTGTTTTAAGAACTCCTTTTCAATGACAATGACTGAAGGAGCCCCTCTCCTTATAAAATAATTCCATCTCCATACTTAAAGCAAACAACTCCATAGCTTTTTAACACAAAACATCTTTCCACAGTGAATACTTCTTAGAAACATTCAGAGCAGACTACATGAACCTAGAAGTACGTCTAGCTTCATACGTACAAGTAATGAAGTGTCCCGACCTAGGAACATTGAGGAAGATCTTCCACACACTGCAAGATGAACCCGTAAACCAAGGTATTATGGTTGCTTTTTGTTTGACCTCCCCCTTAAAGTAAAAAATAGTTTAAAGACACACACAAATTTAGTCCATAAGACGTAGCTTTACAAAGATTTTAAGGTTGAATTTTCCTTAACTTTGTAATTACGGAATTCCATGTTATCAAAATATGTATATCTTTCTAAAAAGGCTTGTTGTCCATTTTTCTTAATTGTTATTCATAAACTTACAACATTTTAGGTACTAACCTAAACAATTTAACTAAAAAAAACAAGCTCAATCACTCTATTACATTATTATTATTAAACCAATTCATATATCTCCTACTCTTTCCCTCATCTCTTTCTATCTCCCACACACTCTACTTAAAAAAACTAATTCTTCTCCATTCTTCTTTTGAACAGTAACAACATTCGTTTGGAGCCACTTGAGGAATCTTGCGGAATCCTCTCTTCCATCTCGAGTGGAGATCCAGGGTCTACTATCAGGAAACCAAATCCCCCATCTAGAAGACAGTCCAGACTTCAGAATGTATTCCAGAAACTACGAACAGGGAATGTTCTTCGATCAGTATAACGCTGGTAAGTTAATAATTTTAAGTATAGGAGAGCCAAGCTTCGGCACGAATGGGTCGGCTCGACCGGAGTGATACCACGGCCTCACAGAATACCGGCGTGAAACAACCCACAGCGTTGTGTTTCGCCGTGTGAGTGAGGTTATCGGAGGCCCAATCCCTCCCCTTCCCCTATCCCTTCCCAATCCTTATATCCGCAACCCCCATCCCCAAAAGGCCGGCAACGCACTCGTAACTCCTTTGGTGTTGTGGGTGTCCATGGGCGGCGCCGATTGCTTACCATCAGGTAATCCGTCTGCTAGTTTGCCGACTTATACTATAAAAAAAAATTAAGGCGTATAGTACCATCAATAACCTCGAGCATGCTAACGCACGACTGGCGCGGGCTGCGTTCGCCCGCTTTCTATATATGGAAATCCCAAATAATATAACATGTTCTTTGTAAAATATTGACTGGTTTACATGAGTGCTCCCTTGTGCTGCCCACTTTGTAGTAAAATTTAACACCGATTGATCTATTAAAAAAAATTAAATACACCAAGCCAATTTAGAAGGAATAGGCATTTGTTTGAACAAAATAGTGTGTTGGTAAATATTTTTTTACAGTTTAACTATTTGTCATAAGTAAATCAAATTTACTCACATATATTTATTTATTTATTTAAACTTTATGCAACAAAACATTACATAGGCGGACTTAATGCCGTAGGCATTCTCACCAGTAGTAGTAGTAACCACATTGTAGTTCATGAATCTGTTTTTTTTACTTGATATAAACTAGTGCTGACTGCGATCCCACCTGATGGTAAGCAGTGATGCAATCATTGATGGTAAGGCGCACTAGTTTATTAAGAGCCTATTCACTCTAGCCTTGAAGACACCTAAATTATCAAATCAACTGTTAAACTTTTTTTTTTCAATCCTTACCTACATGAAATAAAACTCACGTGGAGTACATAACTAAGAGCTCTACTGGTTTCGAGTCACATCGGGACTCTTATTCTTGGGTAGCTAGCGCGTCGCGAACCTCGCGATTGGCTGCGCAATGTCGCATCATAATAACTACGGCGTGAGACATACGGCGTTCACGGATATTTCACTATACTTAGTACTTCAAATTATTCAAATTTATTATTTTTATTAAAAAAAATCCAGAGAATTTTGACTTATATAACCTTCATTAAATTTTCATCTTCAGGTGGAAACTACGAAGCGAACGTCGTGTTCACACCGGATTCGTACATACCTAGGTCTTTCTCTCTCAATCTCACTGTAGATATGTTCGGAGAGTCCATCAATTTATTCGAGGTGAGTACTATATTATTATTCAAGATGATAATGTTCTTTATTTATAACTTTTTTATTGCCTACAGCACTCAGGAACATTGTAGCTATCTATTAGCGAAAGAATTTAGCAAATCCGATCAGTAGTTCCAAAGATTACCCCCTGCATACAAACTTATAATATTTATAATATTAGTATAGATTTACTAGCAACCCGCCCCAGTTTAGCACGAGTGCATTGCGTTGCGAGTGAATGATTTTATACCTTCCTCTTCAATCAGTCTATCTATTTAAAACCGCTTCTAAATTCATTATCTTTATTATCCTAAATCATCATCAGCCTATAAGTGCCCACTGCTGAGCAAAGGCCTCTTCCCATATGGAGAGGGTTAGAGCATTAATCAACACGATTGCACAATGCGGGTTGGCGATTTCAAACTTTTTATTACAAATTATAAGTCCAGGTTTCCTCACGGTGTTTACCTTCACCGTACGTCAGTGGTGTCTAAATAATCACAGAAAGTACATATAACTCGGAAAAAATCACATTGGTACTTGCCAGATTTCGAACCCACACCCTCATGAATGAGAAGCGGGCTCCTTAACCTCCGGGCTACCACGACATTTTCAAATCCTATATCGCTCACTTGTAAATAACTCTGAAACTAAAATCCAATCTTTCTCTCCCTAGATGAAAGCCCGAGGTGAAGGTTTCGAGCGATACTTCGAAAGTTACTTCGGTAACAACGGTCCTTTAAACAAGAACAAACTGACGGAAAAGATCAGCAACCTCCGATTCTTCAGGTCTACCAACGAGGCTGATGAAGTCAGGGAGAAGATTGATAACCTGGAATACAAGAATGAAGCGCTTAAACATAGGTTTGTATAAATATCAGTCTATCATAATTGTGGGAGAGCCATGCTGCGGAACGAATGGGTCGGCTCGACCGGAGTGATACCACGGCCACACAGAAGCCGGCGTGAAGCAATACTTATGTTGTGTTTCGCCGTGTTATTGGAGGTTATCGGAGAATTTTTTCTTTCATTACTTATAATGACTAATACTTTGACTGCGTGGTTGGCGCGGTGGCTGGGTAACTGGTTGCCACGCAAAATGTCGCGGGTTGGATTCCCGCACGGAACAACTCTTTGTGTGCTCCACAAATTGTTGTTCCGGGTTTAGGTGTGATGTGTATGTGAAATTGTATGTTTGTAAACGCACCCACGGCACAGGAGAATATCCTAGTGAGGGGCAACGTTTTTAAAAAAATAATAATTATTAATTCTCTTGTAAAGGTTCCCAATGGCCGAGCTCGGGATCAAAGTGTTTGGCAACGAAATTTCCTACTGGAACGCAGAAGGTGACGAGGAGATTATGAAATCATTGGCAAGGCTCAATCCACAGCTACGGGTATTGGAGATATTGTCTGGAAAGGTAAGAAAAATGTACTGTAAAATAAGTATACGTAAAGATTTTTTATTAATACTAGTAATATCTGGTTTAACTATGATATAGTTGGAAGTGTGTTCGGTGTAAAATTCCAGAATAAGATTTTTCGCCTCCCCATCGCACCCCAATCCCAAAATCCGCTTATCTTCAAAAGGTAAGCAACATACTTGCAACTTTTCTGATGTTGTAAGGGTTCGTCAGTCACCGGTTGCTTACCATGACGTTATTCGTACACTCGTTTTAATACCAATCATGAACATAGTTTCTGGGCAAGCACAATAAGGTACCGTACCTCGACCTTGGCTTAGAACTGGAGAAGTAACCACACTTTCTCACTCTTTCTAAGATATTTGATAATTTTCCCCCTTAAAAACACACACAAGAAAACGAATAGTTATAACCACAATGAATAAACTAGTGTTTTATGCCTCAATGGCAATCCTGCGCTGACGAGCAACGTAAAAAATGCTCTTTAAAATACTATACAACAAAATCCACTTCTCTCAACTAATTAATTCACTAAAAACCGGCGTTCGCGCACATATTCTTCTTCATTGTGTCTCGAATTACAGTTGAAAAGTTAAGCAAAAATCCATTTGTCTACAGGAAATATCGTACAACAAAGCCTCGCTATTCTTGGACACGACCTTCTCCGTACCAACTGGTGCAGGTCTTCCGATGAATATGAACCTAATGGGCACCAGTTACGTCAATACTAAGATGTCTGGCACTGTTCTCGATAACTATCGGGAGTCTGGTAACTTGGACTTCGAAGGGAAATTGAGACCAAGGTCAGTAGAGTTTTAGTAGTTTACCTAATAGCAACTCTCGCGCGGTTTCACCCGCTGTACAGCTCCATTTGATAGTAGCGTGATGTTTTATAGCCTATAGCACTGGGGAACATTTTAGCTATCTATCAGTGAAAGAATTTTGGCAAACCGACCAGCGGTTCCAAAGATTATTAGGAAGTAGGGGGCTACATACAAACTTACAAATTTTACCTCTTTATATTATTAGAATAGATAATGGCGCCAATTTCTGGATTTATCATTCTCTGTGCATAAGTATTATTTTTGTGATGAACGTAAGTTTTGTAGCTTTTTCTTCCTGTCCCAAATAAAATTGCCGATAAAATTATGAAGCCTCGTAGTATTTTCTAGACTTATTTTATGTTTTGTCAAATACTTACTGTAACATATTGAATTAAACTAAATTTATTAAAAACTAACTGTGCCCCGGGGCTCCATACGCATAGTTTATGTACGGAAAGGTGGAGCCTTCGAGCCGAAGGATTTTTGAAATCGGTCAAGTTATTTCAGAATCTTTTCAATTCAAACAAACTTACAATCCATCAAATATTTTCTCTTTATAGTATTACTTAGCTCTGACTAACTAATAACTATGTTTTATATTAACTATCGTGAGGCATATTAAATTAACTAAAACGCGAACCCGCGTCCGCGCACGCTGCTCATAAGGAAGAACCCCTCTGTGGTTCGAAACTAGTAGAGCTTTTCTCAATATTATACACGTGAGTAACCCGCGATTTTTAGTTCAACTAATAACTACACTATCGAACGAATTAATTAAGCTCTCCTTCACTTATTTTTCATCCCCCCTACAGCGTCGCAGTAAACATAGCAGCGACAATGAGCGTGGACGCTGGGGGGTTAAGCTCCAGCGGCATCAGGGTCAACTGGAGGCTCTACACCGCCACTGCAGTGGAAGCCAGGCTCACAGTCAGGGGAATCGCTCTTCTGAAACTGGATCTATCACTGCCTATTGATAAACAGGAGATTTTTGCTGCTAAGTAAGTACATCATTGTCCTTCTTTTTTGCATTGCAATTTTTTTATGATCTAGGAAACTTTCCAATAAATTGTTAAAAACTATCACACATCACATCAACAACCTATAACTGCCGACTACTGAGAAAAGTGCTCAGAGCTCACACGGAGAATACGGCGGATTCAAACTTAAATTTGAAATAATAGGTCCACGGTTCCTCCCGATGCGATGATTTCCTGTGCCATTTAAAGTAATAACTGAGGAAAAGTCACATTTGTGCTTGCTAGGTTTGGAATTCTCACCTCCATACAATTGGGTAGTTTCCTAGGTCAAAAATAAATTAATTCGACGTTTTAATACGATAAAATATTTAAAAATAACTATACTTTTATTCATCGATCGATCGATACACTAAGTTTTAGATATTTTTTAGCTAATTTTTTAAAAATAAGTAAGCTATTTGACGCCAAAATGCTATGACGTCATAATTCAATGTTTCATACAATTTTCACAGAAAAGTATCGTTTTTGACATTTGGATAAAAGTATTGAATTTGACTAGTTGGAAACAACCGTATAGAAGCGAGAGCCTTAACCTCTGAGCCTCCATGACACCTTAATATATCTTTTATAATATACTTCTTAATCACAATACTCTGACTCTTGACGTGTGAGCAAAGTAACCGGAAGCCCAATCCTCCCTGTCGGCCAACCCCTCCCCAATTCCTAAATCTCTGAAACCCTAATCACCAAGTCCAAGGCACTCGGAACTCCTCTGGTATTGCGAGTGTTCATGGACAGCGCTGATTGCTTACCATCAGGTAATCTTTCTGCTTGTTTGCCGACATATTATCACCTAAATAAAAAATCGTTTCTATTTTTCAGATCTGAACTGATAATCCTCCACGGTGATAAGGAGCACCAACAACAAGGGCTGAACAAGAACAGAATAGAACAGAACACGTGCAGCTGGTCTACTTTCGATAAGTCTATTGGTATCAAGATGTGCGCTTCCTATCAGGTAAACTGCCAATATGTTCTAGTTAACACCTTAGTTTACAAAGGAAAATAGTATTTATGTCGTGTGTCTTAAAGACCAAAATCCATTAGGTACATGATCAAGTTTACTACCATATTGAAGTTAACAACTTACTTTACAAGGGGAAATAGTATTTATGTCGTTTATCTTAGACTGAAATCCGTGTCTTGATCAGGTGTTTTTTATTGTGATAATTCTAGGATGAGATTGACAAGAGTTCAATACATAGCTACAGTATACGTAATGAAAAGTGAACGGACCAAAAAAAATTATTTCGTATGGAAACCTAATAAAATGTTCAATTCTGGTCCAAACAAAACTTGCATACAACACTACGCAAAGAATGTAGCCAAAAAGTCAAATTAATTTTCATCTATACATTTACGACCGTATTCTAAATGCAAAAAAATGTTAAACTTCAGTAGATTTTTTAACCTTCTAACCGATAGTCCCCTGTATGCGACAAACGAAAAGTAGGCTATTTCGCCAGTGACAAAAAAACGTCATAAATAACTATATATAATTATTTGATTTGTCCGTTATAACCGACCATGGCAGTGAAACGGTTAAGGATAACATTATACGCAATCAAATATCTTCAAAACCTCCTTCACAATATTGAAATACACAATTAATCTTTCAGTTCCCCAACATGACGAATCTCCGTAATGCCCCCTACTTCCTAATGAGTGGACCGGCTAAATACATCCTCTCCCTTGAGAAAGCAGATCCTACGGCCAAGACATACGCCATAGAGTATCGTTGGGACAAAAATGCGACTGGCAATGTTGTTAGCTTCTCCTTTGACACGCCTGACAGTAAGGTAAGATGAATTTTGAATTTTATTTTGAGTGGTGTTATGTCGGTTTTTCGTTGTAAAAGTGAAAGAAATAGCACAGAATATGGCCAGAAATATTTTTTTCTGA
This sequence comes from Spodoptera exigua, assembly GCA_902829305.4. Classification (NCBI taxonomy): domain Eukaryota; kingdom Metazoa; phylum Arthropoda; class Insecta; order Lepidoptera; family Noctuidae; genus Spodoptera; species Spodoptera exigua. The sequence goes on along the minus strand of LR824625.2, from coordinate 6,047,961 downwards.
AGTTAGCTCAACTCTGTTCGAAAGACCTCTCAAGGGGTACCGGAAGCCTAATCCTTCCCGAATTGGGTTTTCGGTAACCTCACTGCTATCCATAATACCCAAATTCTTGTCTTTAAATCTGTAATACCACCCAAGAGGCCAGCAACGGACTTGTAGTAACTCCTTTAGTATTGAGACTGTCCATGGCCAATTATAATTAAGCGATTGCCATCCATTAATGAAAAAAAATAACAAAATTTTCTCTTTCAACAGGAAAAACGAATGATAAACGCGGTCCTATCGATCTCAAATACATCTAGCACTGCGTTATTAACCCTCCAATCAGAGAAGAGCACGTTAAAAGCTAAAGCGATGTACAAGAACAAGCCTTATGACAAATCCTTGTCAGCCAGTCTCGACGTCGATGGAAGGAAGCAGTTCGATACTGTAATGTCGGTGAAACGCCACGACATTAAATACGGCTTCGTTTGGATACCCCACGCTTACTGGGTCGTCGATAATGAGCGTGTCGCTGAGTTGTCTGGTGAGTTTTTGTTTTTGAACCGTATTTTTTGGGTATTAAGGTGGTATTTTGACTAAATTAAAGGTAAGTAAAATTTTGTGCAAACCTAATATCTTCTTTAGAGGAAAACATTATACCTAGATATAGCATTATTACTCTTTAATTGAATCTCAAAATGTGTTAGTAAGTGCATTACTCAAAAACACCTGGACCAATTTTGTCAATCCTTCTTTGTTTTGTATGTCAAGAGAAGGTACATAAAATTTTTTTCGGAAAGTAGATGCTGATATTTATTTGGAAATAGTGACCCTTTTATTGTTAACGTGGTAAATGAACACCCGTACCAAGCAGGGGTGGAATAAATTTTCAAAATCTGTTTTCTTCTTATCGATATTCTTAATGACAGAAATATTTTGAAAAGAATAATAAAAAAAAATTAATGGCGTTCAACCATTTGAAGATAACTATATAATGCCTTTAATTACAGGTGTAATAAAAGTAAAAACAAAAGGTAGCGTGACACAAAGCGATATAGAGGCAGAATTCCAAACGAAACAACTAGCCAGCCATCTCTTGGGCTACTACACCATCAACGGACCTACGCACGGAACCAAATTACAATTTGATTACCAATTCTTTAAGAACCCCAAGCAAACTATAAAGATTGAAGGTATATACAGTGAGAAAACGGGAGGATTCAGACACGATCTCTATGGAGATTTGTCCATGGCATTCACAGCGTACCCGGAGTATAATTTCTATACTGTTCTGAGGAATATTGTGAGTATTATCTTAAGTATGTTTACCTAGCGTCGCCTTCTCCCGGGTGGTGGATAAAAAGTAGTATATATGTTAATCCACGGTACCACCAATCTACATACATAAATCTATAGAGTACTTAATCCTAAGTTCATCAAATTGCTTTGTTTAGAGATTCATTGACCCCACAGTCAAACCATTACAACGATTTGTGCGGCTTAGTTGATAAATAACTTACTACTGTGATATAAAGTTAAATAAATAATTATAATACCAAATTGGACCCAGCCATTTTGCGTGAAAGAGTAACAAACATACATCCATACAATCTCAACAACATTCTTTGTTCACATTCATGATTTTAGTAGGTTTTCACATTTTAACATAATATACAATGACATATTCTACCAATATTAAACTTTAAAATATTTAACTTCTAAAATCATAATAATTATTATTATTTAACTTCACTATACTCCACAAAAAGATTACCAAACTTAGTTAAAACATCTTCTGACTAAATTATGACTGTTGATGATTATTTATTAATATTCAAACTTTCTAACTATCTCTAACTCTATTTCCCTCCGCAGAAAACTCAATCCCACGTGGACATAGGATTCAACGTTAGTGCGTCTCGCGAAAAGAAGTTGGATCCAGCGTTTACGTTCAGTTTCCAACGAGCTGAGCACTTGACCGGGATGAGGCTTGATACGCGACTGACGTTACACCGACCAAGACTTATTGATACTAGGTTCCAGTTTGAAGGAGTAAGTACTTACAGATAATAATATTAATAATAAAAAACTAGTGAAACTAGTCCTCATGAATACCTTACACGTGTTACAGAGCGCATCGACTTCCTGAAGCAGAAAATCTATGCATGGGCAAACCGTATTAGAAGATATAAAAAAAGGGTAGAGCGCTATACTCAGAATCGTATGTTCCAAAGCGATCAAAGGTGGGTGTACAGAGACTGGGAACGGTCCAGCCAAGATGTGGTTAACGGACAGCGTCCGGACGATGAAACTACCAACTCGTTTTGGCGCAACATCTGGTCGGTGCCTCTTAACCACACGGAGGCTGACTGGATGTGCGATGTTAAGCGGAAGTGTGAAACTTTACCAGAGAAGGTAGTCATTACCTCCTCTGATGTAGCCAATGCAGCCTGTTCGGTCCCCAATTGGAAATCACCGGGGCCGGACGGACTGCATAACTTTTGGCTGAAATCGTTCACCAGTTCACACGATCGCTTAGCGTCGCATTTTCAGATGGCCTTAGAAGCTGGATCGTTGCCTCAGTTTCTGACTACAGGAATTACCCACCTGCTCCATAAATCAGGTAGTTACACTGAACCCAAAAATTATAGACCGATTACGTGTTTACCAACGGTCTATAAACTTTTTACATCCATTTTGAGAGCAAAAATAACAAAACATATAGAAAAAAATTCCATCATGTCTGTCTCTCAGAATGGATGTAGAAAGGGGTCACGTGGAACTAAGGAGCTACTCCTCATCGATATGGTCATTAGCCAGCAGGTTCGTCGATCTCGAAAGGATTTGTCTACATGCTGGATAGATTATAAAAAAGCTTATGACTCCGTACCACATACATGGCTTATGAGGGTGCTGGAGTTGTATGAAATTAATACAACTCTGCGCACCTTCTTACAGTCATGTATGAGGCAGTGGAGCACGGTGCTTTCCTACCCAGGATGTAAGCAAATCCAAAGGAGTGAAGAACCTGTAAGGATAGTGCGAGGAATATTCCAGGGTGATAGTCTGAGCCCACTGTAGTTCTGCTTGGCCTTGAATCCTCTCAGTACTTTACTTGAGACTTCAGGGCTGGGCTATCGTTTGCGGAGAAAAGGTCACGTTATTTCCCACTTACTTTACATGGATGACCTCAAGTTGTTTGCACCAAACAAGGAGGAGCTGGTGGAACTACTAAAAATAACAAAAAATTTTAGTAGTTCCATCAGAATGGAGTTTGGTGTTGATAAGTGTGCGGTCATGCATGTAAAGCGAGGCGGTATAGTGGAATCTGAAAGCCTAGAGCTGTCAGATTTCACAAAACTGAGATCACTCTCCGCAAATGATACCTACAAGTATTTGGGTATGTCGGAAGGATTGGGTATTAATGGGCCGCACATGAAACAATCTTTACAGGAGCGCTTCTTTGGCCGCCTGAATAAGGTACTGAAAAGTTCGTTATCAGGCGGCAACAAGGTGCGAGCCTTTAACGGTTGGGTCATGCCGGTCCTGATGTATTCTTTTGGCATACTTAAATGGACTCAGACTGAACTTGACGCCCTGGATAGACGAGTCCGGACGCTGTTGACTGCAAATCGAATGCATCACCCTCGTTCATCAGTCATGAGGTTGTACATCCCGCGGAAGCGTGGGGGTCGAGGCTTTCTAAACGCTAAGACCCTTCACAACCGTGAGGTGTGCAATCTCAGAGAACATTTCCTAAAAGTGGACGAGGATATGCATCGAGAAGTAGTCACAGTGGACAAGGGATTCACACCATTATCCTTGGCTAAAGAGAACTGGTGCAAACCCGTAGTACTGAGCGTCAATGACCGCAAGGCGGTATGGAGTAGCAAGGAGCTTCACGGACGCTTTTTCCGGGCTCTCCACGGGCCCGATGTAGATTTTCTAGCGTCCGTAGCTTGGCTACGATTCAGTAACCTCTTCGGAGAAACTGAAGGATTTGTATGTGCAATTATGGACGAAGTTATCCTCACGAATAACTACCGGAAATATATTATGAAGGATGGGACGGTTGACATATGTCGGGCATGTCATAGCCCCGGTGAATCCATCAGGCATATTATTTCCGGCTGTGGTCGTTTGGCTAATGGCGAATACTTGCACAGACATAATCAGGTGGCCAAGATTATTCATCAGCAACTTGCTTTGAAATACCGGCTTGTTGAGTCTGAGGTTCCGTACTACAAGTATGTGCCCGACCCAGTTCTCGAAAAAGACCATATCACATTGTACTGGGATCGGTCTATCATCACAGACAGGACTATTGTAGCCAATAAGCCTGACATAGTGTTGGTAGACCGACTAGCGCGTCGCACGACGATAATCGATGTTGCCATTCCTCATGACGAGAACCTCGTGCAAGCTGAGAAAGATAAACAATTGAAATATCTTGACTTAGCTCACGAGGTTGTTGACATGTGGAGTGTGGACTCGGCTATCGTTGTGCCGATAGTTGTGTCGGCAAATGGGTTAGTCCCCAAAAGCCTCGACAACCACCTTAAGAGGCTGACGTTAGGCGGATGGATCAAGGGCCTCATACAGAAGGCAGTCCTCCTTGAAACGGCACGTATTGTGAGGAGGTTCCTGTCTCTGGAGCCCAAACTGCCGGTGGCTTGGACCTTGCTCCCGCTGCCGGCTGGCTCCTACTTTTATATTTTTAAATATTATTTTATTTTATTTTATAGTAATATTTAAAAATGTAATTTTAGAGTAATTTTAATAAATATATGTAATTAATAATAACAAGGTTGAATAATTTTAGTGTGTTTCCCCATATAAGGGTGAGGTTTTAACCTAAAATACAACATGATATTTGATAATAATAATAATTTGAACAGTGTTGTTGTTGTTGAACACTGCACGGTTGAAGCGGTGGCTGTGCAACTGGCTGCCGCGCAACGTGTTGCGGGTCGATTCCCCCACGGACCTACTCTTTGTGTGGTCCACTAGTTGTTGTTCCGAGTTTGGGTTTGATGTACATGTGTAAATGTATGTTTGTAAACGCACCCACGACACAGGACACAATCCTAGTGAGGGCCATATACAGGATTGCAACTTTTGACTGACTGAAGTTACAGCCAGAATTTAAAAAGTCCCAAAAAAAATAGTTATGTTTTCTAAAGGGGATCAAAAGGGAGCGCCAGGCTCTTGCTGACAAAAGACTACCACAGCGATTCTTCTCCTGCTCCGAAAAATTTTTATGTTAAGTGTTTGCTTCTAGATTTTGACAGAAGCAAAAATACGACAAAGATTACATACATTTTGGTATCATATTTAGCGTGTTGTGGAGGGCAGATAGCAGTCAAATTGTACATAATACTGTCATCTATACATAACTGGGGAACGATATTACTATGTGAGCCACGAAAACGTCCCTGTACTATTTTCGCAGAATTTCAAAACTCGAAAAATCACCCAGATACCTCTCCCAACCCGAGAATCGGAGATCCCTTGTCCAGACGTCATGCTAGCGACCACTCGACCAGCGAGGCATTACAACCTCTATACCCAACCAATACAGCTATAACTTGTTAGACCAGTAACGAGTCAATAATATTAAAAATAAAACCTCTTTTCCCCAACAGATTGGTCCAAAATACACGGCCTTAGCTCTACTAAACTTCAACCCTAAATCGCGTGAGATTCTAGTCTCTGGCTACTTATTCTTCCCGCCGGGAACCCAACTCTATTTGGACGCCGAACTAAACATGACACTGCCGACCTTGCACCCTTGTTCTATAAAGACGAAGGTCCATGAGAAGCAGCCTAATGATTTCCAAGTGAGTATTTTAAATAGTAGTCAATGGTTCTTATTGACATAAATATTTTGACTTTGACATTAAAAAGACATGTGTGAAATTTTCAACCTTATATCAAACTTTATAAAGTTGAAAATGTAATCATGACAATTTATTCACTGTACTCCCATAACAGGGGATCTGTACAATCGTTTAACCCAACACAATAAACAAATACCTTATTAGTCCAATTTTCAAATATCTCAAAATCGAAATGCGAAAAACTTAACACAATTGTCGATCTACAAAATTCTTATCGACCCCATTTTTAAACACCGGAAGAGGGAGAAAGACTCCTTTCTCCTAATAGAGATTAAAATCGAAAACCCCAAAAAAACCTAAGATTTTTATCTACTAACAGCTAAGGCTTTGATGGCTATAAGGGTCTCATTATCAAACATTTGAAATTGTATGTCAAACAGTCCTTTTTTATTAGAGATCAAAATCGAAAGTCTTAAAAATATAACTTTGTTTGTTATTCCTCGTGTTTTTCTCCAAAGTAAATATCCATATTTAATGCAATTTACGGATATGTTTTTTTAGTTAGATACTTTTTCATAATACACAATTTATAAAAAAAAACCTAATGAAATTCACAAGCTAAAGCCCTAAGAAAACCACTCAAGCACCCTAGGCGTGCAATTATATTTCCTATACCTCACAACTTATCCCATATCCCAGGTAAACGCAGCCGGCGTATGGTTCACGGGGGTAGACTTCAACGTGGACGCGTCCTACCAGGACCAGTCTAAAACAAACATGGCTTCACATCATCTGAAGGCGTTAATCAGTAGCACGCACTTCAAGAACATCGCCATGGATGGGCGGTTCACGCAGGATAACCGACAGATCACATTTATTGGACAGGTAATGTAATATAGACTGCCGTCTGTTCTTTACAACTCGCTAAGGACTATATCTTATATAACTATCGCCACCAAGTATCGCAATTTATTGAAAATCAAAGTCTAACACCCGGTTTCCGAAAGGCCGATCAATGTTAAAATCAATTTAATCTCTTGTCAAGTCATCTGATTAGTTGACTGAATTATCAACAACCAATCAGATGTCTTGACTGGAGATTTAATAGGAGATTCGTTAATTTTAGCGTTGACAAGCCTTTCAGAAACCGGGTGTAAGTCATTAATTATTCTAACTTAACCATACTTTTGAAACGAAAGGAAGTTTGGAGAATGATACTTATGTATCGTAAATTTTAATAGGCTTTTTAAGTTTCTCATGGAAATTGACAATTAGTGAAACTAGTCAAATTCAATTCTCAGTTAATTAAATAAAGATAGATACAATAGGAATCTTTCTATGGATTTTTTTGAGGTGCAGGCTTATGACGTCATTACATTTTATTCCCTAAAATTTCCTACAATGGAAGGAGTGTAGTAAGTGAGTGAAGAATTATATCAAGTCTATGGGACAGAGACCGGGCCAACCGGGTAACAAAAACTTCACAGTCCCAAATTTTACTTTATCTCAAGATCAATACAATACAAAATCGTTCGCCCTATATTTTAAGCATAACTCTAATAAAAAATGCGCCTTATCCTAAACACAATAGATATCAAAATTAAGAAATCACAAATGTGCCTAAGTGTAATAGTAATGTGTCTAATGCCCGTTTTCACCAACAGCCCCTAAAATTTAAGTGTCTCTTAAGCCAATATAAGGGGCACTTATCGCGAGTTTTGTTTTCACCAACGTTTAAGTGTCACCTATATCATTATGGGTTCCTTATAATTTAGGGGATGAATTGACGACCCCGTAACGTTTAAGTGACACATAGTGTTAGGTTTTTTGCGAATCACCAAACAGTATTTTATCCTACTGAATAAGATAAAAAATAATAAAAATGGATAATAACCACTATTTATTTGAAGATTTTAAGCAATTGAAGATATGGAATTGTTAAGTAACCGACATTTGTATAGACGACCTCTTATTTATCGTGAAAGATCGAAAGATTTTGAAAAATATGATGAAAAAGACTTTTTCATAAGATACAGGTTCCCTGCTCAACCTTACTTGTATTTAAAGAAATAAATCTGTGGCACCGATTAACCAATTACTGTGTGCCCTTAGATTTTATGCAACAGGCAATCAATTATTATCTGTAGCAGAACTCAATCCCATCAGTGTATCTACTTGCAGTAGAATTATAAAAAGAGTGTCTGACGCTATCGTGGTTCGTGGCAAAGCGAATTCATACAATTTCCAGACACCGAAGAAAAACAACAAATAGTAAAAGAAGAATTTTACAGAATAGCTTGATTTCCAAATGTTTTAGGATGTATAGACTGTACACACATAAAAATTCAATTATAAGGTTGGGCGTTTAGAGAAACACAGGTCCTTACGAGTAACCATTTATTACTGAATCTCCTATGAAATAATACATGATTTAATAAGATGGATAGACACGCACACATACACATACATCTTTGTGTCATATTTATTGAGCCTCCAGCGAATACCGTCGTTCGCACACCTATCGTCTTTCTATGATGTCTCTAATAATGATATTCAAAAGTCTTTTAATTGTATTAACTAGAAACCTTCTTTACATTTATTCATGTGATAAATTATAGGAGGAGATGATGCCGAACTATTCTGGAATAGAAAAAGCAGTATGTCTATTAATATGCAAACAATAAGTACTGCAAAATTATTAATAACTGATGTGGTGACTCGCTAGCCAGGATAAACAACATTCTTTCTCTTCAAGTGAAAAATTTTGACCACGTTTCCTCTTTTCTGCCATTGTAATTAATAAAAATTTGGTATTTTTTGAAAATACACGAAATGATTGAAATGAAACTGTCACTGGATAGTGGCATCAAAATGTCACCGGCACCGCGTCTTTGTAAGCTATGGCATTCAACATACAGCCAAAAAATAAAAACACAACTTTTTGTTACTAATCTAACATTCACCAGTTCAAGACTCTTCTTTTCGAAATAAATTGAAGTTAGAAAAGTTAATTACTTGTTTTAAGGTTGTATATTTACGAAAATAACAATAGAATTGTCTAATCGATTCATTTATCGATAACTGTTTGCATAGTTCCTCAACACTAAACGTCACCTAATTAGGGGGCTCTTAGTTAGGTGACACTTAGGACAGTGAAACAAAATTTAAGTTAAGGGATGATTTGAACGGTCGCTTAATTTAAGTGGCCCTTACTAAGGTGACTGTTTAGGGGCTGTTGGTGAAAACGGGCATAAGACCGGGAATACCGGGTTAGAAAATATTCACAGTTCAAAATTTTACTTTATCTCAAGATCAATACAATACAAAATCGATTGCACTATTTTTAAGCATAACTCTAATCCAAAATGCTTCTTATCCTAAACACAATAGATATCAAAATCCATTTTTCGCAGGGTGAATACAACGACGAACACTACAGGACTTTGATACGGTACATTCTGCTATCAGAGCAGAACTTCACGACGTATGTAGAAGTGGACGTTGGCGGGAAAGCGTACAGCGTAAACCTGAATGCGGATCTTAGTAATAATACTAACGTCAATATGGATATACATTTCGATCAGTAAGTTTGTTTGTTGTACTTTCATGATAAGTCTACAGTAAGAAAGGGACGGGGTTTTAGTCAGTAAGAGTCTGACACTCCGTCGCGCCCCACCTAAGGCAGGATAAGTAATAAGAGTTTATATTCCCTCAAAAAAAACACCATCTGTCGTATATTTTCAACACCAAGTGATGCTAAAAAAATATCAATAAGACCAAGAGACTGGAAAGTTAACAATTAAATGAGAAAAAAGGCGGTCAGTCCTCTAATAAAGCTATATTTTAGTGTTTGCTTGTTCCGAAATGGAAGTTCCTATGGAGAAGATCCGAGCAAAAATTTTAACGTTACGTTTAAAATAAGGAAATACACTATAAATCAAAATGAAAAAATAAAAAAAACGTTTTATCTTTCCCCTCTAGACTCCGTGACCTCCACTTTTCCTACCAACGTTGGGTGTCAGCGCGACAAAAGCGTCTAAGCGCTGCCTTCAACTGGGATGCAAACCGCGATCCGTCGCAGAAAGTCAGTATAGATGTACAACTGGACAATAAGGGTACTTGGCACCACGGGGGTCATGTCTCACTGTACTACCCGGGACGAATGGTCAACGGAGAGTTCGAATTTTTGTTGAGAGGTGAGTCTTTTAGATTACATTGTGTAAACATCTTTGGGATTACATTTTTACATCCTACTAATATTATAATTGTGAGTTTGTGAAAAGGTACGTGTGTTTGTTTTTTATTCTTTCACGCAAAACGGCTGTACCGGTTTGGTTGCAATTTAGTATGTAGTTAGATGATGCTCTCGAATAATACAGTCTGCTTTTTATCAACATACCTTGCGGGCTAAGCCGCGATCGGAAGCTTGTATCGTATAAGGGCAACAAACAATATAATAAGTAATCGGTGGAATCCAGGGACACCAGACGAATTACAAATGTGTTGCCAGCCATTTTAGGGGCTCAAGTAACCTCTGTATGATGCATACGACCTATTACGCCGGCTTTCTGTGAAGCCGTGGTCTCACTCCGGCCGAGTCGGCCCATTTGTGCCGAAGCATGTCTCTCCCACACTTAAATTATGCTTTTATACCTTAACTGGCTTTTACCCGCGACTTCGTTCGCGTGAAATGGTGACCTTCTGCAGATTTTTGGTATAAAAACTATCCAATGTTCTTTCTGTAGTTCCAATTGTTCCAAACTATATCTGTACCAAATATCATAGAAATCGGTTCAGTAGTTTCGGCGTGAAGAAAAGACAGCCAGACAGACAGAGTTACTTTACTTTAATATAAGTTTGGATTACACTATCACAGCATTTTGTGTCGCCGTGTGGTTGAGTCACCAAAGACCCAATGTTTCCCCCCTCCCGGATCCTTAAATCCCCAAAACCCAAAAGTCCATGGGCCGCGTTAATTGGGTAGTTTCCTAGGTCAAAAATAAATTAATTCGACGTTTTAATACGATAAAATAGTGACAAATAACTTTACTTTTATTCATCGATCGATCGATACACTAAGTTTTAGATATTTTTTAGCTAATTTTTTAAAAATAAGTAATCTATTTGACGCAAAAATGCTATGACGTCATAATTCAATGTTTCATACAATTTTCATAGAAAAGTATCGTTTTTGACATTTGGATAAAAGTATTGAATTTGACTAGTTGGAAACAACCGTATTGCTTAATATCAGGTATACCATCTCGTTTGCCCCCGCATCACATAAAAATGACACCTAACCAATACAATTTTATAAATAATGTCTACATATTCCAGATTGGTTCTGCCAATGGCACATACGTATGGGCTGGTCGAGCGAGTCCAACATTCTATGGCGCGTTAAGATGTACTCGGAGGCTCACAACGAAACCGTGTACGCTTTGCTCTCCAACATGAACACGCCTTTTGCTGGATGGAAAGATACTAGTTTCAACGTTATGTAAGTATAGTCAAAATCTATATTTGTTTGCTAGCAGTCCACCAACATTAGATCCTGATGGAATATCGGTATTACAATTTACTATCCTGATTATGTGACTCCCTAAAAAAAGCTTTTGAGAAGAATAGTGTAAGTCGCACGTTACACATCGCTCTTTTACTATAAAAAGCAATGCAAACAACCAAATTTATCCTCTTTCCGAATTAAACTTGAAATTAATGCTGGGATTTAAAAGTTATCAACCAATGCAAAAATATTTTTTTTTTTTTTGGTTATAGTAGCTATCGTGATATGTACTAAATTTATTGAAAATAAAGACTTACTTAGGTTCGTGAATTTACTGAGAAAAGCTTTACTAGTTTCAAGCCACAATAGGACTCTGATGAGCTCAGTTAATTCACGTGAATTAATCGTTAGTATCAATAAATTTAGCTCGTCTCACGATAGCTAATTAGCTATTAAGAAAATATTTGGTATGGTTGTAAACTTTTACATCCCGTTATTTTCAAGTTACCAAAAATATTATCTTCAGAAGTCTTATTAACAAATTCTCAACATTTTAATAAACACGTCTTTTTAAAACATATTTTAAACAAATTTCCTCCTATAGGTGGCGTTACCACGACAATCTTCAAGCTCTAAACGGCAGTATGAACTGGCAGGAAGACTATTTAGCATTTAGCTTACTAGCGGACTATCTGTTCAAAACTAATGAGTTTTATGGAGAAATCAACGCAGTAGTTAACTCCACTATACCGACACTACCGAAGGCAGCCGCTATAGCCAAACACAGGGTTATATGGAAGAAGAGCGCTGATACCTTACTCAGTTTCCAGGTAAGTTAAAATGTAACCTATACACAATTTGTTAAAGTTTAAATTCCCATATCATGATTATATCGCACTATACGTTCAAAAATGAACCGCGTGACTATGAGTCTAAGGTTGAAATAAACCTGATTGTTATCGAATTAAAAACGAAAAAAATCTATGATAAAAACAACGCGGCAGTCAACTTCACTATACCAACATTACCTAAGGCAGCCGCTATAGCCAAACACAGGGTTATATGGAAGAAGAGCGCTGATACCTTACTCAGTTTCCAGGTAAGCCAAATTGATATCTATAACTGATGTGTTAAAGTTTAAATTCCAATGACATGATTTGTATCGCGCTAGGTATATTAGAAAAATAAGTCATGTGTCCAAGAATCTTAGGTACTAACTAACTCTAACTGAGAACTCAGCAAAGTATTATCATACTTTGTTGAGTTCTCAGTTAAGCGAAAATGATTTCTATTATTCTATTTATTAATATTTTACGGGCTGATGACTCGATTTTTTCGGGTTGTTTTTTTTTCGGGAGATTTACGGTTTGATGACTATTTTGGAAAGTTAAAAATTTATTCAAATTTGAATTTAGCACAATCAATTTAAAAATAGAACAGACCATCTTTAAACAGTTAAGACAAAACGACATACAGGTAAGAATAGTAAATAATCTGAGTAAAATAAAGAAACAAAAAAAATACTATTCAATGTTTTATTTACCTTTTTTAAATACAGGCTGTTTCGTCATCTACAAACCGCATTTTTAAGAAACCCTTTTAAAAATACTAATGAATTCAAGTTTCTGCTTTATCTCTTTTGTAATAGAATTGAAGATCAATCAACTTTGGCAGAAATGAGGAAGTTAATTATTATATTATGATTAACGGCTTTCTCAAGTAACTGTTGGACAAGGCACATGGTTGCGCAACTTTGAGCGTTTCGCGCAATACTGCTGATAAATATGCGCTAAATAAGCGCGGCTTGAAACTAGGGTCTATTTGTTTAAGGTAATCAATGTAGTCTTGGCATGTTATTTTAAAATAGTATCTAAAAATGCCTACAGTAAGGTTTTTACATAAATCGATATTGGTAAGGTAATAATCTAAATTTAAAATCATCGTATGTATTTCATAAGACTGTCTTAATACAAAAAGTCCTTAGTTAATTAACTAAACAAATAAACCATAGTCGAGTTCCTTGTCAAACAGTTTTGTGAGAAAGCCTTTAAACAATAATAATAACTTCCATTTAGTGAGTTGGTATTAATACTTATTTGCTGGTGTTGTCTATGTCTACATAGTTTTATTTCAAATATATAAAACAGATTCCAGATCTACAATAGTCACAGTCTAAGACTGTCTAATCAAATGTCATTGTTGTTAATTCATAAATGAAAAAAAAAAACAAATATCTCTATCTGATAAACAGTGCAAGAAAAGGATGGCAAGAATTTGATGTTATATAAAATCTACATGTCATTTTGTAATAAAAAAGGAAACTTTTTAATATAAAAAATATAATTACTTAATTCATTCATTAGTTGCCATCCTTTTCTTTTGTTAGTTTATGAGGGAGAAGACACATATGAGTTTTAACTCTAGGAATATAAACATAATGGAACATTTTTAAATTCTAATTTTGAAAGTTGATAAACATAATTGAAAACTCTATGTAACGAGAAGTGCGACATTTAGCATTTGCTATCAAAGATTTACGAGAACGAAATAGAACATGAAATCCTACACAATATTACTAACCTATTATGTTTTCATATTGTAAGAAAACCTGGACCAATAACTTCTAATTATAAGTTTGAAATCGTCAATCCGCCTTGAGCAAGTGTGGTGGTTAACATTCAACTTTTCTCATCACACAAAAAACCTTGCGAGAAGAGGCCCTTGCTCAGCAGTAAGCACTTATAGGTAGATGACAGTATAATTTTTATGTTAACTATACTTCTAATTTCTACTTACTTTAAATCTATGTTGTTTTTAAAGAGGCCTAGTTGTTTGTTTACTGATGCCTAAATTACATTATTACACAACTCCTAAATATTACAAGGTACCAGGTTACAATCCTCAAGAACATATTTACAAAGTACAAGAGATTTGACCTTTTAATTGGCTTCCAAAATAACACAAGTCCAACCTTAAAAATAAAGAAATGAACCTTTAAATTTCCTAAAATGAAGACTTTTTTATAAAATTTACATCTATAGTACTGCTATAAATGTACAATGAGTTAGGCATAGCCATGTGGATAAAAACACATTTTAATTTTGTATGATTAAAAGAACAATCTTTATTTAAATTGTTAGGAAATTCTTCATACAAAAACTATTGACCCTTGCTGATTAAATAACCTAGATAGAGACCTAAATCTATTTGGAGTTTGTTATTACCCCACATAGCTTAATACATAATAAATACTATCTAAGTGATATAACTAAAATGGTGGCCATACATGTTAGATTATGCAGGTCTTAGTCTTAACCTTGCTTGCATAACTATGACAAATGTAGTTTTATTTACATTTAAGCCAGTGTCTGTCAGATGGCCACCATAATTTAATTTGCATTGGGAAGGTCCTTAAACACTTATTACTCCATGTAAAAAGCTGCTTTACCTTTGGACCGCCATGGTTTGCTATAGTCGAAAAACTAAAAATAGGCTATTTTGCCAATGTCAAGGATCATCAACCAGAAAACTTCATATTTAAGTATGTATGTTTAGTTTGTTCACTATAGCCAGACTATGGCAGTCAAAGGGTTAAAAATTCCTACTCTAAAGTCTATAATATGTTTTTGTTATCCTATTTGATACACACAATTTTTAATTTACTTACAAACATTTACATTGTTCTCTAATAATGTATTTAATATTTTTATACCAATATATTTGTGGCATGAATTTTAAAATTTTTGGTTCCCTACAATGAGTTCAAATATAATTTATTTACTTGGACTGTGATTGGTCACATCAATTTAAAAATTACCCTCATTCCAAAATTAAATATTTAGCAGAATGAAACAATAATTAACATTTTGAAATTTGAAACTGTTTGTTTAAAGTTTGAAGATGAAATATTACTAAAATGCTAAACAATCCGGGATGAGAATGATTTCTTAAATACAAGTTAAACATTTTCAGAGCCCTAACCATTCCTTCAATTTATTACCCTTTAAAATTCAAATATTTTATGTATAAACATGAGTGCATCCATTATTTTAACACTAGTTACATCTTAGCTATAACTCATCATGCAACATTAGTAGCATTATGAGTTACAGTGACTCTAACCTCAAAAAATACCATACATGGGCTTGTTTCACAATATCCACATAGTAGCTATGTGTACTAGATAAATTTGAATATAGAATGAATGAATATAGAAGTGATTTGTACGAACTATGTGCTACAAAAGTTTATCAGGTATACATATATTATAAAGGTGATGAAACAAGCCCATGTACGCAACTAACAAAAAGAAACAATCCTATAATGTTAACTCACTCCGAGTTAATACATTTATTAATAACAATGACAAAATACAATTATATCTTAACAATATGCACTAGAGACTAAACCTAAAGTGTACTTCATCACTTTCACTGTTCACTTTAGCTTTGCCTAACTTTGTTGTGCAGTTACACAACAAACTTAGGGAAAACTAAACATGTCACATCAAGTGGCCACTTCGTCGTTTGTCGACTCGAACTCCAGCTTGACGTCATCGTTCAGCCCGTCGACATCAACCTCGTTCTCGGAAGCATTCAACATGTTCAAGGTTACTTGCCTCACGGGAATACTGGCATCCTCAAACGCTTTCTTCTTCAATGTAGTGCGTATTTGGTTGACCGTACGACCCTTGATATGCTGGCTAAGACTGTTCAAGTCCACAGCAAAGCGGTGCACGCAAGCCCGTAGCATCTCAATCTCGTCGTCCGTCCACTTCCCGCCAGGCTGAGAGTCCCCCATTGGATGCAACAGCTTCGTCATTTCAGCCAGCTTGTTGAATGCGGTGCCCGCTTCGCGAAATATTTCACTCACTTTTGCAGCTGAGTTATTCATTGTTATTTAGTAAAATAACAACTTGATATTATATACTAATAGCGTTTATGCTATTTTTAAACGGAAATCGATAGTAATTGTTAATATTTTATTACGATTCAGCGGTCACAAACACAACCTCTAAATATTTTTATCAACTGACATTTTGTTTTATCTGTCAAACTAATGTCAAATGTCAATGACAAGCGCGCAGTGCGCATTCTTTGCTGCGTTCCGTTATTCCGTATCGTTGACTTTTGATTTACATCGTTTACTTTTTATTTTATTTGAATATTGTTGTTTTTTGTGCAAGTTCATTGTACATATTCATAGAATTAGAAGTTCTTTGTATATTTATTCATTCATAATTTTATTTTTTTGATAAGACGGCTAACGACCTTGCGTATTACCTCCGCAACATCTGAGGAGTTACGAATGCGTTGCCGACTTTTTGAGGATTAGGGTTTTGGAGATTTTAGGATTGGGTTTCGGTAACCTCTTTATGAAATCCATTTTATTCAAACAATAAGTTACCTTAATAAAATATTTTAAGATTTATTTGCCTTTTTTGCGAATTTCGGGTTTTTAAATAATCCCTGATATCTTGTTACAGTACAATGAAGATGGACTATTGATGATCAATTCCTCCTGGACATTGGATAGAGGACACACGGAAAATAATATCACTGGCAGGGTTACACTTCTTACGCCTTTTCAAGTAAGAGGAGTTTTATTTTTTAACGATTTTCGAAACATTCCTTACAATTTGTACCTATCTTATTATATATATTCAATATCTTATTTGAAAGTTTCTAAAGGTGTATGTATTATTGTTATTATTTGCAAACTTTATTTTTTTTATTGATGAATTGACGATTTACATAACGTCCTTACAGACACACAGAAAATTGATTTGAAATTAGTTTGGCATTGTTTTACGAATTATTATCATAATGGTAATAAACTTTCTATAGGGTTACAGAAAAGGATTCCTACGTACAGCGTTCGTGATGGGCCACAAGCGTGACATCAATGGTATCACCTACCTCGACCTTGAAGAGAAAGTTCTCAAAATATACGTCAATGGTAAGTATTTGAGGAATACATCAGCCTATGAGAGCTCACAGCTAAGCGAAGGTCCTCTGCTCACACCGAGAACTTTAGAGCATAATCACCACGCTTACTTAATGCGGATTGGCGATTTCAAACTTATAATTAGAAATAATAAGTCCTGGTTTCCTCGCGATATTTTCCTTCGCTGTTTGTTAGTGGTGTCTAAATAATCTTAGAAAGTACCTACATATGACTCGGAAAAAGTCACTCTGGTATTTACCAGGTGTTGAACCCGCATAAGAATCGGGCGCCTTAACCTACGGGCCACCATGACGTTCAGTATCTAAGATTTTAATCATATTACGTCTATTGATTATCCCTGATTAAGATCAACTAATCAGGTAGTGTAAAAATCTTCAAGAAAACAAAACCGCGAGTTCCCATCCCCTTATTTCTACTAGAGTTTTTTTGTTAATGAGCAGATGGATCACACGATGGTAAGCAATTATGCCGCTGCCATGAACACCTGCAATACTAGAAGGGTTAAAATGCGTTGTTGTGAAGATTGGGGATTGGGGATGGGGGATGCACGGAGCTACCCTATTAGTATCGGAGCATGGTTTTTCCACCATTCAAAGTATTTCTTCAAAAGGCCGGCAAATCGCCTGTGATCCTCTGGACTTCCATATGTGGCGGCAGGAAGTCCATAGGTGGCGATGATCCCTTATCGGTAATCGATCCGCTAATTTGCCTGCTCTTACACAAAAAAATACGCTCTCACACAAATAGATTTTTTAAATGAGAAACCTTTGTTAAGCTGTGACCACCTTCTAGTATCTATATTGATGATTGTAAAAGAGTTATTTTTTTTAATATTGTTGCTCTTTACTCCAGGTCATATGCGCCGTATCACAAACTGCATGTTAGTTGTGAACGTGACCAGTCCGATGGTGGAGTTCCCGCAGATGACGGCCAGATTTGGCTTCGTGGAGGCCGACAGACATCTAGTGGCCATGGTCGTTACGACCAATTCAACTACAGGTATGTATAGGAATTATAACAAATGACTGACTGAACGGTTAGTGCTGGTCTGGGCAACTGGCTGCTGTGCAACGTGTTGCCGGTTCCATTCGCAAAAAACAACTCTTTATAAATTACGAATTGTTGTTCTGGTCTGGGTGTGATTTTCTATGTTTGCAAACGCAGCCACGACATACGAGAAGCTCTATCCAAAATAGTTGGTTTATACCGACATCAACTCAATACCCGAAATAGACGCTAAGATTTAAGATTAATTAAGGTTTGTGTTAACGCATCCAGTGCCCCCGACGCGTATGTGCGTTTCCTTACGCTACTCTGTGTGCCCTCGACGCACCTGTGCGTTCTATACATTAACCGACCTTCACTTACGGCCGAAATTATTAAATAGTCACGCTTTTTAGTTAAGCCTGTAACATAATTTATTTTTAAGACTTGGCTGCCTTTATGTAAGGAGTTACGTTAATGTAATGGGCACAGAGATATGCCAAAAAAAATATAAGTGATAACTAAAACATCCTCAAAATTCTTTAAAGTAGTACCTGAATAGCTTATTTTTGTACAGCAATATAAATGTTTAATTTTCTTCAGGTATCGAGGTATTCTTGAAGTTGGTATCCTTACAAGATTTCCATGTCTTCGGGCATGTAGCGCTACCGATCCAGTACCTCAACAGAGCTATGGTGATCGCTAAGAGGGCGCCGGAGGAGGTAACATATTTGTGTCATTATTATTATTTTATGTTATTAAACCTAATTATTGACGCGATTATCGCGGGTTCGATTCCCGAGCAGCACAACTTTTTGTGTGACCCACAAATTATTGTTCCTGGTCTGGGCTTCTTGTGTTTTATGTGAGATTATATGCTTTTAACCGTACACACGACACAGGAGAAAAAAAAACGTGGAAAGTTTTTAAATGAAATAAAGTACCTATATAATGTAAACTTAAAAAAAATATTTTCTTTCTTCATAAATGTTTATCAAAATATGTATTCTCCTTTTTAGGTGGATTTCCGAGTAGGTTGGGGTAAAATGGACTTCGGTTTCACTGGTATTTGGCACTATCGGTCTCCTCTGAACTTTGTGTACCTATACAAGCTGTACACACCGCTCGAAGGATTCGAAGAGAATGGCCTTGTACTGAAGAATATCTACGGAAACGGATTAGATACTGAGCTGTCAGTTCGTCTGTCTACGCATAAGGTAATTTCTTACTTTATTTTCTAAGAGGTTTTTTTTTTTTTTTTTTTTTTTTTTTGTGAGGGGAAAATCATCAAATGACTTCTCCCGCCCAGGGCCGGGCAGGAGGGAGTGTCAGACTCTTACTGACTAAAAACCCCCCTGTTCCTTCTCCTGCTCTGTGCCGAGGTCGCGGTACCTCATTGCGCTTACCCCGCAACCCCGGCTGAACATCAGCCCTTTAGGGCCCCGTCTGTGGTGGTCTATTGGCTCTTTGAGGCGCGCGCGGAACGCTACGCGCCGTACGCTCGGGCCTGGTTCTGGTCGGGCGGCGAGCTGCCCTTACTCGCCGACCGCAGGCCCGTACTTACGGTGGCCGGAGATCGTCCCTCGATCCCCGACGCCCGTAGTGTCGCCAGTTGCGGCTGCTGGGGCGTGAGGAGGAGGATTGCTCCCTCACGCGGGCCGCCTCTCTCTTTGCGAGCATGACTGCTTCACAAAAGGAGGAGACGGCGTCCCAGTTCCTCTCACTCCGCACCATGGCCTCGACTAAGGCCGGGCGCGAGAGGTCGCCGCCGCCAATCACTTCCCTGAGGATACGGCGGTGCTCAGCCCAGGCAGGGCATACCGCTACCGTATGCTCCACCGTATCCTCTAGGTGGTCCTCACAATGACGACACTCGGGCGTTTCCTCCCGCTGAATCCGAAACAGGAACCTACCGAAGCTGCCGTGCCCGGTAAGCACCTGCGTCAGACGGAAGGTGAGGACGCCGTGGCGTCTCTCAAGCCACTCCTCAAAGAGGGGTCTTACCGCTGCTATGGTAGCGTGCCCGGCCCTCGGTTGCGACAGTCGTTGTCTCCACTCTGCCATGAGATCTCGCCGGAGCTCATTCCGCCACGCACTTATTTGGCGCGGCAGAGGATCTTCGCCCCGGCGACGCGCGTCTGCGCGCAAACTGTAGACGCGCGCGAGCGCCTTCGCTTCTAGATCCCACGGCGGTGATCCGGCAAGGAGGTTCGCCGCCTCCCCGGAGATCGTGCGATACCCGCGGATTACTCGTATAGCCATGACCCTCTGGGACGCGACCAGCGTACGAGCCGGCCGCCGCTTCAAGTCCGGCGCCCACACAGGGGCACCGTAGAGGGCCATGGATCGCACAATCCCCATTTTCTAAGAGGTAAGGTTTAAATTTCTATGCGTGCTAGAAACGCATCTTTATATGCATAGAATAGAGGTCAAGTAGTTTTGTTATTTTATAATCAACCTTATAGTAAAAGCTCATAAGGTAGGTATATTTTTTCAATTAAAAAATAGTACCTATCGGTTTTTTCACTACTTAATTTCACTACATCAAACAATTTTAAATTCTTATTTCTATAACATTAAACTCAAAATCGATTGTTACATGCTTAAGTTCATCTCATAATTTACATTATCGATTCAACTATAAAAATATATTGCCAAGCAAATATAAACTTAACCCCACAAACGATAAAAGCTAAAATCTAATATTTTTTTCCAGTTCGGCATAGCAATTCTTCTGGAGGATAATGGCAAAGCGTTAATAGATGTGCTTCGTGACAAGTTCCAACATGAATCGGCCTCGTCTTCGGATATGTTTATAGAGAACTTCGACACAAGGGCTAGAGTTGTTCTGGACACTTTATACTATCCTACTATCACTTTCAATGCACATCTTATGAAGGTAAGTTTCATTAATTTTATAATTCTGTTCCGCCCTAATATCGTCGGATAATCAACGAGTGATAATTCCGCCGCGTATCGTCGCGAGTCGTTACGGTATCGCGGCGATTCCGCGGCGACTCGTCGCGAGAGCGTCGCGAGCTAGTCGCCAACTAGTAACGATGGAATGACGTTTTGCGCGCTCGTTGCTACTCGTCGCATCGCGGCGATAATATCGCCGTGTGGAGACGGTTCCATAGAGAGTGTATAGAAAAACGTGGCACGGCGATTTTTTAGCCCGGAATTCTAATAAGTATGTGTTATTTGCTTATAGATTTTTTAAAGCGAACCCCTACAACTAAATAGGTTGAGTCCACATATTGATATCTGTCCACGTGTTGTTTTGTCTCTGCATCAAGAGATACAATACAATACCGTCAACTTACTTGGCGAGTCTGAAGTTAGCCGATTAGCTGCGCAGTAAATTTGATCCATTGCGCAGACAAACAACTAATTTCAGACTCGCCAAGATACGTCGGCCGTACTGTAGTTATTGACTAGCATTAAGTTGATAAAGTATTTTGTAATTTGATGCGTCCACAAACGAACAGAGCATTTACTTGAAAGTAACCAATCAAGACGCCCATAACGCCCGCACCAGAATGGGTAGTTCGTCGCCAACCTTTTTGAGAATTACTTCGGGTTTTTTTTAATTACGGGATTGAGAGGTCGTGGTGGCCCGGAGGTTAATGCGCCCGCTTCCCATGCAGGCAGGGCAGGGTGCAGGTTCGAAACCTGCCAAGCACCAATATAACTATTTCCGAGTTATATGTCCTTTCTATTATTACTTAGACACCACTGACAAACGGTGTAGAAAAACATCGTAAGGAAACCTGGATTTATAGTGTCTAATTATAAGTTTGAAATTGCCAACCCGCATTGAGCAAGCGTAGTGATTAATGCTCAAACCTTGTCCGTGTGAGAAGAGGCCTTTGCTCAGCAGTGGGCACTTATGGGCTGATGATATATGATGACGATGATGATGGAAGGGGTTGGGAAAAGACGGGAAGGATTAGGCCTAAAGTAACTATACTCACACAGCAAAACTCATAGCTCGCGATGTAAGCTGGTTTTCTGAGAGGCTGCATTGTCCGTGACTATACCACGCCTAAAATATGCAACATGGATGATTGTGTATAAATTTTCCCTTTGTTTTTCAGTTCGTGGGACCCGAAGAGGAAGATATACTGGAAGTGAACGCGACATTACACTTACCGAACTTACCACCGCTTGTATTAACCGATGTCTTCGTTCTAGAGGTAAGGAAATTATTTCAATTATAACGAAGATAATTATTTTATGGCACCAGAAGATAAATTGTGTTGTTGCTGTCCAGTGATTGTAGAAAAACGTCGTTCAGGGTAGCTTAATGTTTGATTATAAATAGATTTGTTTGACTATGGGATGATTTTTCAACAGTCGGATAAATGATATCTGAGGAATAAAATTGTTGCTGTCACTGTCTTATACAAACATTCTGACGCGACAGCATTATAACTATTCCCCAGATAACTTTTATCTAACCATTGAAAAATCAGCCCTAAATAAAATTGAATAATGTGATAACCAACCGCTACTGGTTAGGTAGCTGGGCAACTGGCAGCTCAACGATACTTTGTACGATTCACAAATTGTTGTGTCGGATGTGTATTTGAAATTCGGTAGTTTCCAACTAGGCAAATTAATTTTCTTTCACTTTTATTGAAATGTCAAAAACTTTTCTTTTGTATTTTAACATTTTTAAAATATATCACATGTTGCTATCTCATACAAAAGTAAAGTTTTCGACATTTTTGAGCATATCGTCAAATCAATGAATGAAAGTATGGTTATACTTTATTGAAAAGTCAAAATAATGTAATTTTGACCTAGGAAACTACCCAATTGTATGTTCTAAAAGCGACACGACACAACACACGAGAAAATGATAATGAGCAACGAATGTTTAATTGGTTAATTCTATAATGCATATTTTGGTAACCGAATTATAATTTTGTCACGCAAAAATGAACTTTATCCCACAGGAATACACAGTTATGAGAAACACTCTAAACTTGGTGACTCCTTTCCAAGCTGTGAAGGAACTGAAGTCAGTGTATACAGTCGACATCACATTGGGAGAGAAGATCAACGTCACCTGTCTCGTGTTATTGTATAATGGAACTTATTGGCATGAGGTGAGAGTCTAATTTGTTATGTCAATCAAAATTTACAGTGAAGGTTTATATTTTTCTGTTACTTACTATGTAGTTCTATAATGTAGTCGAAACTACTACTTTTTGGCAAGATTTAATATGCTAAGGAGGTTTTGAATAGCAATAGTATGAGGTCGAGTGGATAAAATTTGTCGAGCTATTAAGTTCTCGGCCTTCAGCCTATACGCCTGAAAGAATTTTTAAAACAGATTCCAGAATTGGTCATTAAAAAAATACAAATTGAATTGTAAAAAAGTAGGTATCTGAATTTAATCTGAACTTAATAAAAACTCTAAACTTATAAAATTGTTAAACATTCATTTTATTGCATTAAAAGTTGATTTTATTTTAAATACCCAATTTTAGCTTTGTTTTGTTTTGTTTTTTTTTTATAAAACGTTGCCCCACACTAGGATTTTCTCCTGTGTCGTGGGTGCGTTTACAAACATACAATTTCACATACACATGACACCCAGACCCGAAACAACAATTTGTGGATCACACAAAGTGCTGTTCCGTGCGGGAATCGAACCCGCGACACGTCGCACGGCAGCCAGTTGCCCAGCCACCGCGCCAATCGTGCAGTCATACTTCATAGCTTGATCATACTTCACGATAAATTATCACGATTTTTTTTTTTTTGGGTAGCAAATTTTCATAGCATAAGCTAAATAGGTTATCAAAAACTTTTATATAATTAACCTCTTTACACAACCAACTACCAGATCTAACCTAACGTCCTACTCCACACTCCACAGATATCATACAAAATATTCTACGAGTACGAATGCGGTGAGGATGACACATACCAATCGTACGTAGCATCCGTCGGTATAGCGACGCCTTTGCCGGTCCTTCCCGCGCTAGAAGCGAGGGTTGCGGCGCGACTCGAAGACGCCTTGTGGAAAATGAGCGCTGATATAGCCATGCCTTCGTTTACTATTACTGCTTTAGCTAGCTTAGAGGTGAGTCTTTGAATATTGGACTTTATTTATGTGGAATAAAAGTTTATGTTGTGTTGATGATAGTTGGGTTCGAATGTTCTTGGCTATTAAAGAAAGTTGGACTTTATTCATAAGGAGGTTAGTTTCTTTTTACATCTAAGTTCTGGAACAGATGTTGTGGAAGATGAGCGCTGATATAGCCATGCCTTCGTTTACTATTACTGCTTTAGCTAGCTTAGTAAAATTGGAGGATGATTGGAGGTGAGTAAAATTGGACTTTATTTATGTTAGGTGAGAGTTTATTTTGTAGTGATCTTTGTATAGTATGTCAATTAAAGAAAATTGGAGTTTATTTCTAAGAGAGTTTGGTTCGTTTTGCATTGTGTTGTGTTCTGGAAGACGCCTTGTGGAAAATGAGCGCTGATGTAGCCATGCCTTCGTTTACTATTACTGCTTTAGCTAGCTTAGAGGTGAGTAAAATTGGACTTTATTTATGTTAGGTGAGAGTTTATTTTGTAGTTATCTTTGTATAGTATGTCAATTAAAGAGAATTGTAGTTTATTTCTAAGAGAGTTTGGTTCGTTTTGCATTGTGTTATGTTCTGGAAGACGCCTTGTGGAAAATGAGCGCTGATGTAGCCATGCCTTCGTTTACTATCACTGCTTTAGCTAGCTTAGAGGTGAGTAAAAATGGACTTTATTTGTGTTGAGTGAGAGTTCATTTTCATGTGTGTTTGGTTCGAATGTTCTTGACGATTTAAGAAAGTTGGACTTTATTTATAAGGAGGTTCGTTTATTTTTGCATTGAGCTTAGTTTTCGAAGATGCGTTGTGGAAGATGATGCCTTTGTTCACTATTACTGCTTTAGCCAGCTTAGGGGTGCGTCTTAGGATATTGGACTTTATTTATGTTGAGTGAGAGTTAATTTTTTAGTAGTGAACAAAATATTTAGCGAGCAATTAGAGAAAATTGGAGCTTATTTCCAAAAAATAATGGATAGTTTTGAATTGAGCTAAATTCTCAAATGAATCGTTAGTTTAAAAGGGCATTGAACTTTATGTGTATGGGTTGATAGTTAATTTTAGCTTGGAACTCTGTTAAAGCCGGATTAATATCTTGGGCTCAAATCGTCGTTGGACGAAATCAGTGTAAAATGACGCTTACGTTGTTCGTTGGCGCTAATCAACTTCTACCAAGTGATCTGCCTGTTTTTCAACCAACTCTAATCTTTATCCCATTTACTATATGACACAAAATTCCTTGCGACAAACTTACCTTTTCAATCTTCTTTACAGTTGGACGATCCCTTCGTGGAGACTTCAGGCAGTTTGAACTTAACATCAGGATATTTAGAGGACTACTTCATCAAGATGCAGTTCAAAAAAGATTTTTCGGATGTGGAGAATGTTGTCGGTGGCGGAATTCAGATACAACAGGGCGATCAGAATAATTATGTAAGTCAATTTGGAGCTTGTTGTCGCATGTTTAAGAGTAATTATTGAGTTTTCGCTTCGAGTTTCTTAGGACATTTTTGTTTCGGCATGAATGATACCACGGCCTTACAGAGGCAACTGGCGTGAAACAACCACAACATTGTGTTTCGCCATGTGATTGAAAACACCGGTGGCCCAATACCCAATCCTTCCCCTCCCCTAATCACTGAATGTCCAAAACCCTAATCGCCTAAAGGTCGCCAACGCTCTCGTAACTTGACTGTTCTATTTTCTCCTTGATGGGCAACTGAACCTCCAATTTGAACGAACTTCTATTCCATAAAAAAAAAAACAATCTGGTTGACTATAATGCCAGTGTCAATTTCAAAAATTCGATTTCGAACCCATATCAGATCATCAGGCTATGACTGCTTACTTCTGAATAAACTCTTCTCTCAAGTAAGGATTGAACATTAATTACCACGCTTGCTCAAGGCGAGTTGGCAATTTCAAACCTTTAATTAGAAATTATAAGCCCAGATTCCGTCACGATGTTTTCCTTAACCGTATGTCAGTAATGCCGAAACAATCATAAAAAGTAAGTACCTACATATAACTCGTAAAAAGTCATTACTGTACACGATACTTGATAATTTTTGAACCACTCTTACATGAAAAGCCTTGATCTCTAGGCCTCCATGACAAAGTGAAAAAGTCAATAATAAACGACACAAAAGAAAAAATCTAAGTAACAATATATGTTCTTTTACCCCCAGTTATTCGCGGACGTAGTATGGCATCCAGCCCCCCACAGACACATCCGCTTCAAGTCCCGAGGCGCGTTGGTCCCAGTACTCGCCCCTGCGGAACTCAGTCTGCTCTACAGTGAAGACGTATCGCGAACTCTCTCCGTAGACTTTAGCAGTGAAGACTATTACTACTCTTTGAAAGCAGATCAGACGCAAACTTCTATCAGCGCTGCGTTGAGTAGTCCACATAATGGATTCAGGTTAGTTTGTTCTTTATTTAAATTTGTTTTTTAAAGGAGAAAATCATCAAATAATATGTCCTCTCGTCCTTAGTAAGGCGTGTGTCAAACTATTACTGACTAAAAATTGCCCCTTGCAAAAATAAAAAATATTTGCTACCTATTCTGTCTGATGGTACCTAAGTGATTAAACCTTGGAGACTCGCAACACTATTTAAGTTGCAGTTGTATTTCCAGCCTTTTAACAAACAATACTGTATATGTATAATGTAATATTAATAATTTTGTTTTCTGAAAAGCTTTTTTTTCATGTGTGGCGGGGTAAGCATATTGTTATAGACAATATAAGACTCTGACTCTGATTATCTTTTTCTCTATTTTTTGTTTGCTACTGCTTAGATTTTTTACCAATATTATTAAAAAATCTAGGCAGTAAAATGACTTGAATGAATGTAGGATTGAATATTTGTATAATAAAACAACGTCGACAAACGATTAACTTTTTAATATTGAATCTTATGTGAATAAATCTTTTGTGGTATATAAATATTTTTTTTGTTACTTGCTATAAACTAATGCTTGACTGCGATCCCACCTGATGGTAAGCAGTGATGCAATCATTGATGGTAAGGCGCACTAGTTTATTAAGAGCCTATTCACTCTAGCCTTGAAGACACCTAAATTATATTTGGACGGAAAGACTGCAGCAGGCAAACTGTTCCAATCCCTCGATGTACGCGGTATAAATGACGAGGTAAAACGCTTAGTCCGGGCTGCAGGTGTCTCAACAACGTAAGGATGGATATCTGCCGTACATTAAAACAAACCTCTCTTTCTATTTCTAGAGCCATCAAGATTATAGGTGAGTTCGAAGAGGACGATATTAGGGGATCGTTTGTGACTGACACAACGGAGTACAGCATCAATGGGAAAGTACTGAACAGGACGCCTCTTGAAGTAAGTATTTTGTATACAAGTATAAAATAAATACTAAGAAAACTTTAGGCTACAAAAATAGCTTTATTCTTATATAAAGCTATTTTTGCTTATAACTCGGGAACATCTAGTCAGATTTGACTAATGTTTATCTAAAAATATTTAACGGCTTAAACAGCAAATGTGTAGAATTTTTTCACACTCCTCTAAGTGAAATTAAATTTTTGACTGATATACTTATATAAGATACACACTTTTTGAGGTGATACAGAGTTTGCAGGCCCCAGTTGGTTCGGATATATGTATTACCAAAATTATACCTTTTTACTAATCACTTTCAAACCCACATCATTTTCGTATAATTAGTATTGTTTTGTATATCTGGGCAGTATTAATGTATAAGGTATCATTATCCCGTTTCCCTAATCCTGATTTATCCATCTAAAGGTTATCTATGTAATGTGTAAATAAATAAAATATATTTTTCTCATTTCAGATGGCACTAACACTAGTTCCAAAAGGTCAGGGCGACAATATAAACATACGTATCAAGTACGAGAATACTCCCACAGTGTACACTCTGTCGGCGCACTTCGCCGGCCCAGTGGCCGCTACATTACACGCCAAGGCGGAACTCGAGGGCAATTTCACTGATATCAATGTTAAAGTAAGTATTTTTGAAGTTTAGACTTTAAGTTTAATGGAATTGGGTGTAGTTTTCATTGGTGTTGGTAGGCGTTTACGTTGTTTTGTTAAGAAGATAATGCTCTGCAGAGAAGTGAATGATTTTAAGGTGTAGTCGTTTCAAAAGTTTTTGATTTCGACATCTTCATTACATACATATTAAGTATAGACTTGAACTTGAGGCAACACTGAGAACTTCGAAGTTGCTCGATACACGTGTGTAAGTAGCGTATTATGGTCTTGTAATAAGTCTCTGAAATTGTGACAGTCAATCTTATTAAACTGAGAGGACCTTACGCGATCCGAACGCCATCTGGAACTTAATTCTCATAGTATCGAATTACAATATTATATGACATATTAACGTAGATTTAAAAAAAATACTTAGAAAAGAAAAAAGAAGTCAATTAATAAATAGATGATCTCTAGTTGCCTTCAAATCTTCGAGGGTTGCAAACGCAATTATGCAGCTTGGAGCAGCAGAAGGAACGGTGCTGTTTTTAGTCAATAAGAGTCTGATACTTCCTTTTGCCCAGATCGAAACACAGTCATATGAAGATATCACCAAAAAAAAAACAGTTTTGAATACTTTTGTGTAACAATATATAATCATTCTTTCTTCGCAGTTGGACATCCCGAAATCGAAATATAAGGATATATATTTCAAGTCCCGAGTGGACAACTATCCCGGACTGCGCAAAGTCCTTAGCGTACAAGCCGCTACCCCACTCAACAGGATACGATACGTTAAGGGTGATACTGATTTCATGTAAGTATTTTTAATTTTTTTTACTACCGACCCGCCCTGACGTTCCTACAATATTTAATTGACGTTATCTATATTAATATCATAAAGATGTAAGACTTGTAAGTTTGTATGTAGGGAGTAATATACGGTCGAATTTCCAAAAATCTTTCATTGAGCTACAATGTTCTTAAGTGAGACTATAAATAATACTTGATTTGCGTATTGTACTCGAGCTAATATTTTAAACACAATTTTTGTTATCCCGCGGTACCTACATTACATTTATACGCATTCGAAGTCTATAATAAGAATATTATAAGAATAGATAAATTGAAATGAAAATTATGAAATTTCGTTCAATTATCTATAACTAGCTACTCCCGCGCGGTTTCACTCGCTGCCCATTTGATTGTAGCCTGATATTTTATAGCCTATAGCACTCGGGAACATTGTAGCTATCAAGAAGTGAAAGAATTTTGGGGATCCGACCAGTGGTTCCAAAGATTACCCCCTACATACAAACTTACATATTTTACCTCTTTATAATATTAGTATAGATTACTATAGATATCTCTCATAATATAATATGTTTAGTTTTTTTGTCTATGCGTTTACTATTTCATTAATTTATAAAAATGATGTAATTGTAGTGCGCATTAATGTAACTGTAACAAATCCTTGTTACCATAAATAACAAAAATAATATAAATATATTTTATTCTAATACAGATTCGGTCCCAAAACTGGTTACCTGCTCTGCAAGTACGAGCTGCCTGATATGAAAGGCGAAGGAGATCTTAAGTGGAGCTTCCTTCTCGGAGATCTGTTCATAAAGGTTAGTAGAGCTTCAATTGTTATGACGTCTCAGTTTCATTTCTTCACACATTTACAGTGTGTATTTGATTATAAAATTTTAAATTAGTATTTCTTTACAATCTAGAAT
The DNA here is from genome assembly GCA_902829305.4 of Spodoptera exigua. Lineage (NCBI taxonomy): Eukaryota > Metazoa > Arthropoda > Insecta > Lepidoptera > Noctuidae > Spodoptera > Spodoptera exigua. The sequence goes on along the minus strand of LR824625.2, from coordinate 6,017,878 downwards.
ACGGTGGTTTCCAACTATGTAGTCAAATTCAATACCTACTTTTATCCAAACGTCAAAAACGATATATTTCTATGAAATTTGTGTGAAAAACTGAGTTATGACGTCATAACTTTTTTTCGTCAAATATCTTCCTTATTTCTTAATAATTGAGCTAAAAAAATCTAAAAATTTGTTTGTCGATCGATCGATGAATAAAAATATAGTTATTTTTCAATATTTTATTGTATTAAAACGTCGAAATAATTTGTTTTTGATCTAGGAAACTGCCCAATTAAAGCTATTGTTGAACCTGAAGTCTTAGAAGTTAGAACTCAAATTGTTGGTCTCGTAAAAAATATAATAATTGAAAATCTGAAACCAAAAGAGTTTGTGACATGGGTATACAAAATATGATAACTGTCACATACAATGTTTGTACTATTTAATAATTTCATAATTGATATGTATATTATATGACAATAATCATAATTTTAATCAGAAAGCTAAGAAATAATGTACCCATGACAAATCACAGTTGCTCCATGTGAAATACTTTCATATGATGCATACTGAGTTTTAATCACATTTGGCCGACGATAACACTTCTCTAATCCACACCCCATCCCCAATACCTAAAACCTCAAATCCCCAATCGCACTTGTAATAATAATGGTCAGAGAAGCTGACCAACTATAAAGTTGGGTTTTTCGCTAAGCGCCGATTGCTTACCATCAGGTGATCCGTCTTATCGCTTGCCTCCTTATCATAAATCTCATTCTCACTCTCCTCTCTCCAGGCCCTCGGTCACCAGCATGTAAAGGAGATAGAGAAGAGCGTGGACCTGGACATCCACTTCGGTAACAGCACCACTCCGGATATGATGATGAAGACTGACGCCGGCTTCAGGATGGACCTCGATCATGTTTGGGTGTAAGTAGACATTTATTCTTTTATACGCTAAATATTATTATTATTATTGGTATGCAACGCAAAGTGGACTTTATGGCTCATAGCTTAAAAGTTTGGAATTAACAGAGAACAGCTTACTAGTTTTAAGCCATAACAGGACTCTTATTCGGCGGTGACGACGCGCAGTTGCTCGTTAATTAGTCTTAACCCCGGCCTATAGGTAAAATGCTTATGATTTAAAATGGATGTGTGATAAGACTGCCCCTTGTACACTCTGTATTTAAATTTGTAAGCCTGATATTTGTAGGTTTTTTTTAATGTAAACAATAAAGTAAAAATTATAAAAAAATTAACTAGGTAATAAAGTATAAATAAATTAACTTGCGACCCGCCCCACACGGGTCCAATGCCGACACAAAATTTTTCAACTATTAAATGGATGTTATTATACATTCTTCCAGATAGTAATTTTAAACATTTATGTATACATAGCGATATAGCGACAGCGATAGCAACTTTGTTTTTTACTGTGTAACCATTACACTTATTGTTACAAGATTTTTTTTAAATCACTTAAAATTTTGTTCCTTCCAGAATCGGCGCCAACACCACATTCGGTCTTATCCCGAACAAACAAATCAATCTGGTCATAAATGCAATCCTTCCAAAACCCAACGTGGACGTACACACCCTGTATATAGACGTGGACGCCGGCTCCAACGAACAACCTTTGAAAACATTGGAAGCTGAGTACAGGACTGATGTCACCAAAATCGTTACCGGAGTTAAGGGAGATGTAAGTATAACTTATTTTTTAAGTATTGGAGAGTTCGTATGTTTTGTTCGGAGAATGTGATAGCACTGCCCCACAGAAAATCATCGTGAAACAACTATCGTTGTGTTTTGTCATGTGAATGAGGTTACAGGATGCACAATTCTACCCCTCCCCCATCTCCGCCTAATCCTTTATTTCCGAAACCCTAATCCCCAAAAAGCTCGTACTCGTAACTACTCTGGTGTTGCCATGGGAGTCCATGGGTGGCGCGAATTACTTACCTTCAAGTAATCTGGGCCTCAAATCATAATATTCTGCCACCCAAGGTCCAAGGTGGGCGGGAGGCAGTGTTAAACTCTTACGGACTAGCTCTAGGCCTTACCCCGCAACCCTTTTTTTTGTGAGGGGAAAATCATCAAATGACTTCTCCCGCCCAGGGTCAGGCGGGAGGGAGTGTCAGACTCTTACTGACTAAAAACCCCCCTGTCCCTACTCCTGCTCTAGGCCGAGGTCGCGGTGCCTCATTGCGCTTACCCCGCAACCCCGGCTGAACATCAGCCCTATTGCGCCCCGTCTGTGGTGGTCTATTGGCTCTTTATGCCGCTCGCGGAACGCAACGCGCCGTACTCTCAACCCCTAAATCCTCTATTTTTAGATCCCCAAAAACCCACAAAAGGCCTGCAACGCACTTGTATCTCTGTTGATGGTACATGTGTCTGTTCATTATATTTGTATATAAGGTAATATTAATTAATCTTTTATTCCAGCTACTTTACTTACCGGAGAGTTTCGACACAAACTCCACGATAACTTGGACGTCCGCTACTGGGTACAAACATATAGATAATATAGTTAAATATAAGTGGGATGTCAATGGATCCAATCACGTTGACTACACCCTCACATCACCTATGTTCGACGACAAACCAACGCTGAAGGTCAAAGGGTCGTATCAAAAGGATTTGGTGCATACATACCATATTGTTAAGTAAGTATTGTTGTTTTTTTTACAAGTTTTTATTTAGATTTCAATAAGATTTAAAGTATTGATAGATATGTTTTCGGATATGTCCTTCCGCGACCAATATTCAAGGCTGGATTCATTCATTTGGTTCAACAGAAAATGCATCATAAAATATTATTACCTATCATACCTTTGCACTGATAATACGTATAATTGGGTAGTTTTGCAGAACTAAAATAGACTTTGACTAATTATAGGTATCTAGAGTAGATGATCATATAATAGTATCGGACTGTTACAGATCGGGTCGATGATGACTTTTTATAAAAGCTATTTAATTTACCAAAATAAAATTTATATTAAATCGATAAAAACGTATTACAAAACTGGTATTATATCCGAGAGAAATCTAATCCAATTCTAATGGGAAATTAACATGGAATAAATAACAACGGTTTTAATGCAATAAAAAACTCAGCATTTTATTTAAAAAATAGAAGTTATATTTTGTTATATATTGGAATAACAGTAGTACAACAACAGCATATGGAATAACAACAGTACCATCAACTTGGTCTAATAATGAAATAAGTAGGATGGAACCTTGAACCATCCAACTATCCTTAGGACGTTTATAATAAAATCTTTTTTACTCAGGGGAGACATGCACCATCCAGGCGACAGTCAGATAGGTGAGATAGACCTACGGTACGGCGGTGTAAAACATACAGACGGACACTTCAACTTTACCACACCATTCAAACGGCTGCCCTGGCTCAAGTCTATATTTGACGTAAGTATACATTTATAGTAAAATAATTTAACTAAAAATTTTACTTCTAATGTAATGATAGTAGTTTTGGCACCTTGTCATTTAAGCTACCTTGATCTGACCGGTGTAACTTTGATCCAAACTCCATAACCAATGAAAAACAAATATACGTTTGGTTATGGGTTGTTATTGGTTAAAGTTACCCCCCAGGATCAAAGTAACCCTAACTCACGTTAATGTTTACAATACGGTAGTTTCCAACTAGTCAAATTCAATAGGTACTTTTATCCAAACGTCAAAAACGATACTTTTCTGTGAAATTTGTATGAAAAACTTAGCTATGACGTCATAAAATTTTTGCGTCAAATAGCTTACTTATTTCTTGATAATTAGCTAATGAAAATCTAAAATTTAGTGTATCGATCGATCGATGAATAAAAGTATAGTTGTTTTTCAATATTTTATTGTATTGAAACGTCGAAATAATTTATTTTTGACCTAGGAAACTATCCAATTATGATCATAAGTGCTAAGTGTGAGTTATTTTTGTTTTAACTAAGGAATATGACTTTATTCCAAATCCAATTTAGTTCCGAGACTTATTGACAAACCTGATAAAAACTTATACTATTTAATTTTTTAATAATTATGTCTAACCTTTAAATAATGTATGTATTCAATTCACTATCATTTCACCAGATAAACAACTTAGAAGAGTCTTCAGATAACAAAGTGAACCTATTTTGGCCAAACAAAACAGCGTCAGTGAACACCACACACCGCTACCACAAACGAGACAAAGGCTTCACGCAAAACGGCGAAATATCACTTTCAGTTCCATTGAGCCGTCAACACGTAGTCAACACAGAATATTACTACATACAAGACGATAAAACCAGCAATGGAAACGCTACAATTGATTTTGACCATGAAAGATTCGTAAAAGGATCCTTCGATCAGATTCTCAGCAAGAGCGATAGGAATTTAGACCTTGCTACCATGAATATAGAGGTGGAAAACGTTCATACGCCCGTCGGTATTAAGTATATACACGAGTATGACAATACTGGAAATATTGTGAGTATATTTTTGTTAATATTTTTTGTGTTGCTATCCTTTTCTAATTGGAGGTGGTGGAAAAGGACAGTACTATTTTATTGCGTAAAACAGTTATTTGTTTATTTAATTAAACATTATATGTTAATGAGAAAAAAATAATTGTCAAAACGCCTGTTTTACCACCTTCGTATAAGTTTCCAATAAACTTATAAAATTTAGCATTCACGTGGTTTTGTAGTTGGCTTCGGCCCTTACTTACCCTGAAATCCGGCCTTGGAGCTATGAAAAATATGATAAAAATAATTTATTTTTCAATAACAACCATCTACTATTTTCAAGGACGTAAAACAAGCCACAGTATTCCACCTGCACAACGCAACAAAATTCAACGTTACCGGTAAACTAGACATTTACACCTACGACATCGGAAAAGATCTGAAACTGACTGCCATACATGGGAACCGCACCTGGACCTTCGACAATAAGTACGAGGCGGTTGACAAGGAGCTGAAGCAAGGTTCTAAGATTAAATGGGCAGAAGATGTTTGGTTTAATTACGATTTACACGTCACTAATATGACAACGGTAAGCTAATTAAAAAGTTTAATTCAATTTTTTATCTATTAGCAATCCACCTTTGATTTGACCTGGCTAATTTTCCCCTATACTAACAAAAAACTTCTTACAAAATATAAAAAAATAAACACAGCAAAACAAGATCTGGCAGAATTGGTACAGGTCCGTTGTTGAGTTATGCGCTTACCAACACGTTTTGCGATTCATTTTTTTATATTGCTTTAAAGATATTTCATATTCCCTGAAGTCGTTTAGAAAATAGTGACTTCATTTTGTTTGACTTTTAAAACTGCCTTATTTTCAAGTTTAAAAGACTAACACCCGGTTTCCAAAAGGCCGATCAATGTTAAAATCAATTTAATCTCTTGTCAAGTCATCTGATTGGTTGACTGAATTATCAACAACCAATCAGATAACGTGACAAGAGATTAGTAAATTTTAGCGTTGACAAGCCTTTCAGAAACCGGGTGTCAGTCTCTTTGTTCTTTGTTTACAAAAATTTCTTAAACAAGTAAAGTTGTAAAAGTTTGTAGTTGTACTCAGTATATAACAACATGTGAGCCTACTGCAAAAAACATAGAAGTCTATCTTGAATCCCCAAATCCGCAAATAAATCCCTAACAACCTACAAAAAGTCGGCAACACACTCCTGTCAGTCTATCATCAGGAGAATTGTCTGCTCGTTTTCCGACATATACCACAAAACAAAGTAAAAAACAATAATTTTATTGATATGTCATAAGCGAAACTGTTCTATGACTTTGGTATGGGAAACAGAAATGTAAAGTCACCATATTTTTGGGTCAAAAATATACTTTTTTCTGAAAATGAAAACGATAGAAATCTATAATTAAGTATATCGTCAATACTACAAATGCCATAATCCTAATTATCCTTTAACATTCCACAGGACGAAACCGAATCCCAACAGCTCGTAATGAACGTATGGTACCCCCTACGTACATTCAATTTGGTCGCATTATACAACTTGCAAGACACTCTACTCGACGGTTCGGCGAGATTGCACTGGAACGTTAAGGAAGAGAATAAGACGGCGGAATTAAGAGGTCGCTGGGAGAACCCCCCGGTGCCTGAAGGGAACTTGCATCATGTGGACTTGTCGCTTGCTCATCCTTCGTTTAGAAAGGTAAAGTGATTTTGATAAAAAATATGTTTGTGACTTATTTCATTTAAAAAAGTTGTTTTGTTTTGTTAGCTTAAATAGTTTGTAATAAAATGGTTGCTGATCGAGCTGCCTTGAATGTGATATCGTGGTTGAATTAAAACGAGGTCTTTCATTTCCGAAATTAATTGGGAAATGTAATTTATTAAAAATGGGACATCCTGTATTCGATTGGACAGACCTCCCTCAGAAAAACGGCGTGAAACAACAACAGCACTGTGTTTCGCTTTGTGAGTGAGCTTACCGGAAGCCCAATCCCTAAATCTCCCAAACGCTTATCTCCAAATCCATCAAATAATCCGTCAGCGTGTTTGCCGTCCTACCACATAAAAATAACTGTTATGACCCAAAAGTTTCTTAATAAATAGGAAATCAAACTACCAAATCCCATTAAAATTAATGAAATGACTGAAATTTTTTCTTTTTCTAAACAGGACGTAACTCTGAAAGGCCAGTATCTATCAACGCCATCTGTGATGTCAAACATCTCACTAGAACTACAATACTCCGACTACGAAAACGAATACCTACAACTAAATTCAATTTTAACGGACAATTCGAACGGCCCAGTGAGAGATTACAAATTCGCATTAATATGCAAACATCCTTCAACCAATTTGGACCTAGACATGAAGTCAGATATTAATATACGGAGTCGCTGGTACTATTTCAACAACTTCTACAGGTTCCAGAAATCTCTATTCTATCAGAAACTAAGACAGAATATGTTTTTGATTGACACCGCTAATAGTGCGATCCATTGGGAGGTGAGTGTTAATTTATTTGTTCTAATATATTTCTACTATCAGGAAGAGTTGTCAATTTTTTCATTCGATTATAGACTTTATATCAGAAAGTTAATGTTAAAAATCCAATAAGTAAATTAAAAGAAAGGAGCAGGTATTTTTTCCTTGGTAGTGGTTGTGCCTTATGAGTTTGTAATTTATCGCTAATATCACAAGTATGTGCCCTATTGAAAAACTACCCGTTACTGATCCTTAGTTCCTTTTGGTTTGACCTTAACATTATTTCTCTAACATTTCTATCTCAATTAAGGTGTAGTAAAGTACAAATGCAAAACTATTCCCCCTAAATCGCCAGTGCTGCCCTCTACACTCTTGTGTTTTTTTTTATTTCAATTATACCTTTTGGTGTTATACTAATTCAAAATATGCCTAATTTCAATTGTTTTTATATCCAAAAAATGTTTTAGCGTGCCAACGAGACGTATTTCTACAAAGTTAATGGAACATGGGAGCTATTGTACCCAGACTATACGTTGAAGACGTTCGTCAGTCGATCCACTGGTAACGATACGGGCACTGCGACGCTGTCTATGAAGAATAAATCGTTTGTTGCACATTATAATAGTACTGATGGTAAGTTATTTTACTCAATTTATCTACCAATGTGTAAGTTTGTAAGAATGTATTTTTGTTATTCTTACACGCAAACACGACAGAACTTTTTAGCATTATCGCTTGCATTTCATCATCATAACACGTGAGACTACTTTCATTTCTATAACAAGGATGTCCTAAACATAAAATTAATCAAATTTCAATTTCTTCCAGACATCTCCTACCACATGGTAGGTCAAATCGTCGACACTAGATACGCCAAATTCGATTCATGGCGTAATTTCGATGACGTCGTTACAGTCGACCTTGCCTCCTACATCCGTCTGAACCACTCCCGACTCCTTACCAGCTCAATAAAATGGCGCCCGCAAATTTTCACCGAAGTCAAATCCCAAGCTGTGTCCACGCTCAAACTTCTGTATAGCCAAGTCAACGACACTCTTATCATCATGAAAGAAATGCCAATGGAAGCCCACTTGGCCCTCAAGAACATTTGGACCGACGCCAAACCCAGAATCCGAGACTTTTTGGACGACCTAAATGACCTTCACGTTATAAAGGACGATTTGGACGAATTCGAGCGGTTTTTGAACCAATCTTATAGCCAAAATGACTTTTATGTGAAGGATATTGTCGAGTTTACTTATTACGTGTTAGATGAAATGGCTATTAGGAACCATTTGGAGAGTTTGCCGGGGATTGTGAATGATATGTGGGGTATGATGGGTAACACAAGCCAGTCTATAAAGCAGAGTTTGACTTACATAGTGGATTCGATCAAGAAGGCCTATGCGAACTTTTTGGAGTCCGTCAATAAGGTTCTGGAAGCTGATTTCATGGAGTTGGTATCGGATAGGTTGGAAGCAATGATTCTGCAGTACGATACCTTTATCAGGGATCTGCATATGAAGTTTTTGGAGTACTGGGAGGAAACTTGGGTCAATGCGACCAATAGGCTTTCCAAATACTGGCACGAGGTCCTTAAGTCTATCGAGCCATTGTTCTTCAAGGTGTTGCACTACAGTGAGTCGTTTGTCTTCGCTGTGGGCAAGAACGTTATGGATTTCTTCTACAACAGGACCCAAGAGCTGACTGATTCGCCATATTTCAACTATGTATCGACATTCGGACATGAGATGGATCGGTGAGTGTCTTTTTTTTTATTAAGACGGACGTTATCGATTGAACTGATACTTTATGATGTATATTTGAGTTGCTATTGTTTAGTAAGTTAAAAACCCGAGTGCTCACACCCATTTAGATGCGCAAAGAAGTGCTAGAGTATAGAATTGAGTACACATAAATAATAGCAGCATATTAGGATTGCCTTTATAAAAATAATTATTTAGTATAATTGTATTCAAAAAGTAAAAAACACTACATTTTGCCTATTTGAATAAGTGTTAGAACAATTCTCAAAATTTATCTCAAATATCATTGCAAACTCAACCATAACCTCCAATCAATAAGTCTAATTTTCCCACAGCATCTACAAGGACCTTATGAACAACGATTTGATAACCAATATAAAGAAATACAGCAAAAAGCTCTTCAACTTCGTTTGGGCTAAGATAGAGAAGTATATTCCATTCAAGGATGAATTCACACAACTGTACGCGGAGTTCAGAAACGCATGGGAGAACTTCTTGAAGACCAAGCAAGTTGTCTACGTCAGAGAGAAGGTAGGATTTTCGACCGTTTTTCGTTTAAGATTAAGTTATAAATAGGTTTTCGTGTAAATATTGAAAAACGTTATAATATTTCAAAAATCTTATATGCGAATATTTGTTAGCTTCATAGCTGAAATAACCAAAAGAACATGCCTACAGGAAGAAGAAATCTCGTTTTCAAAGTCAAAGTCAAAATCATTTATTCCAACTAAACCATAAATAGGTACTTTTGAAACGTCAAAATAGAAAAGTAGTCTGTCAGTCTGTTCGTCAGTGAAGCTAGGTGCTCATTCCAAATTGTAGATTCGAATGGAGAAGAACGAGCAAGAAACTCCATAAATTAATCCTCCAACTCCATCAATAATTTATTTTTGTTCATATTTTTTTTATGTTCAAAATGGGAGTTAACGGAATTCGCTTATACATAATATGTATATATTCGTCAAATCATTTGCATAGTATCTAAACCTTACAAAATATCCTACTAATATTGCGAACGTTTGTGAGAATGTTTTTACTCAAAAACGGCTGGACCGATTTGATTGAAATTTAATAAATAGATTGGTGATGCCCTAGGCTAACACATAGCTTGCTTTTAATCAACATACCACGCCGGTGAAGCCGCGGGCAAAAGCTTGTTAAAAATATTTGTCTTCTAAACTGTATGTTACTAATTTCTACATCTTCCCAACAGTACCAAGAAGCGTACGTGCGCCTGAAGTGGTGGTACGACTACTTCCTAATCGGCGAGGCTCTGGAAACAGTCGGCGAGATACTATACGCCAAGCTTACTGATATGTCCAAGACCGCGCTGCAGTATGAAGAGCTGTAAGTTACTGTTTGTTTTGAGGATAAAAATTGGCTTGGTTTTGCGTGGTATCTCGTTATAAATAAGAGTTAATGAAAACTCATTTTAAAGAAATTGAAATTAATGTTTGATATCATAATTGACTGAGGAAAAATCGCATAGAAAACAGAACTAAATCATAAAAGAGGATATTTCATAAAAATAAATTATTTAAGTTTGACGTAACAAGCGTTCAATCAAGCATTTTTTCAAGCTTTCCGGCTAAGTATTCTAGAAGAAAACAGTCAATTATACTATAACAATCATTATATTTCTTCGAACCATTCAAACATTCGAAACATTCAAAACCTGACCTGCCTCTACTTCAAATCGTAATGTTCATTTCAAACCCTCCTCTTTCAGACATCGTACACCAAAAACAAACTTCATATTCGATCCCCGAGTCGGTGCTATACTTCTAGAACAGAAGTTACCAATGTCATGGCACGCGTTCAATCGTACTCCAGACTTCACTGAAATATCTGAATACCGAGCCGTTAAGGACTTTATGGACGAATGGCTGACCACCAACAAGAGTATATGGTCATTCTACTATGACATCAGACCTTATATGGACTTTGATAACTTAATGCCGCCTTTTGCTGGTAAGTAAAATTCAATAAAATCCTGTCCCCGATCCTTAAATCCCTAATAACCTACAAGAAACTGACAACGCACTTGTACTAACTCCCTTGGAATTGCGAATGTCCTTGGGCGGCGCGAATTGCTTACCATCAGGTAATTTGGATGCTCGTTTGCAGACCAATGGCAAAAAAAAATATTTCATCACATTATCAGCCCATAAGGGCCCAGTGTTGAGCAAATGCCTCTTCTCAAGGGAAAACGGGCTTTTTCAAAGCGGATTATTGTATAGTGATGTCCAAAATAACACTACCGTACAGTTTCTGAAAAGCTAGCTATCACAAATTCACATACACAAGTCACACAGACCCGAAACAAGAATTTGTGGCTCACACAAAATGTTGTTCCGTGCGGGAATCGAACCCGCGACACGTTGCACAACAGCTAAGAGTGGGAGAGGGCTTTAGCAGGAATGGGTCGGCTCGACCGAAGTGAAATAACGATAGCGATGTATTTCTCCGTGTGAGTGAGGTTACCGAAGGTCCAATCCCTCCCCTAAATAGTGATGTGGAAATAATCATAGAAAGTACATATAACTCAGAAAAAGTCACATTGACATTTGCCAAGTTTCGAGCCCGCGGACTCACGTATGAGAAGCGGGCGCCTTAACCACCAACAACTAACTCGAACTTAAAGAACTACCGAATAAAGAAATTAACTAAAAGCAACTTTATTTTTATACTCTTTACACTAATCTCTTTCACAGGTATGGCAATGATGACGGGCCAAGGTACTCTAGTAACGTTCGACAAGCGAGTCTTCACGATATCTGAGGCGGGAACGTTCCTTCTAACGCGAGACTACAGGCAGGACAACTTCACTGTTTTAATGGAGAGCAACGACCAAGGACGCTATAACTTACTGCTCTTGACTAGGCGGAGTTTAATACATATCGATTTGTATAAGGAGGTGAGTTTGTATTTATTTCATTTTTGTTTATTCAAGAGACATTCCGATATAAAGTTGTCAATGGATACTTTTTATTAATTAATTATGCTTCCTAACTCAAAGGCTTCTAGTATTATAATAGTTAATTAATTTAAACTATGTTATTTATAAAGGCAATCATTTCAGTCATCCAAAAAAACTGTACTGAAAAATTGTGTTTAAAATTCATAATGAATGATGGTTAATCATTAGTTATTGATGAAATTGTTTTTTTATTTCTGCTTGTTTATTCAGTTCATTCAATTTTTTTTTATCTTCCTTTACAAGCCAATCACAAACAAATAGGCTAGCTAAAACGTATTAATCACATTCTCAATACCTAACTTTAACTTAAACAAACACTACGAGCCCCGGTGTCGCTCGAAACTACTCGAGCATGCTCTACATGTTACGTAATTTTCGAAAAAGATTTATTTCCAGATATTTTTAATATCATCTTAAATAAAATTCTAACTTTTCTCTTACAGGAAGTATCAATGGGTCAATCAGTACTAAGTTTACCAGCCTACGTGGACGGCGTTATAGTGGACAGACAGATAGACTCTCTCTTCGTGCAAGGATACAATGGACTCGACATACAGTGCAACCTCGTCTTCCATACTTGCAAACTGCAGGTTTCAGGTGTGTATCAAAACTATAGTGATAAATTACACCAACTTTTAAACTTTCGTGTTTCATATTAACAACATAAATTACGCGGGTATTAACGCGAAAATAATTATCTAAATACCTTAGTAGGCTTGACGTTTCGACCTAGTTGCACAGGTCGTGGTCACAAGCAGACTGAAGATGCGATGTCACAGCTCCCCGCATTCGGGCGATGAAACTTCATCTACACCCTTATTTTCACTTTCTACCATATTAGGCCGTCTACACACTACGCTGATCGTATCCACAGATGTGTTAATCGACTTTGAAGAAAAGCGAGTTTGTGTTTTCCAAATCACTGGATTCCACGTCGACGACAATTTAAAGCCGTCCTCCCGATTGAAATTATTTGGGCATTTATTTATTTCAACCGCTTCACCCACAAGTCCTGTTTGGTAGTGGCGATCAGTAGAGAGAATTTGCGGTCGGTGGAATTTTATCCAGTGATTGGAACCAGTCTGGAGCAGGTGTTCTGCTATCGCTGATTTGTTGCTCTGTCGGTTCTTGACTGCGGCGATATGTTCTTTGAGCATCTCAGCATACAATAGGCATAGACAACAGTCATATATTATAATAAATACAGATATTATTGTAAAAGCTAATAATCCCCATTCCTTCCATAGGTTGGTTCTACGCAACCCTCGGTGGCCTACTCGGGACATACAACAACGAACAGTATGATGACCTTCTACTACCCAACAACACGTTCACGACCTCAATCCCAACACTAGGCCACAGCTGGAACATTGTGCCCAGCGCCAATCCCACCAACATTGAAAACAAAGACTTGAAGAATGATACACAGTGCGAGAAGTTCTTCCAGAATAAAGTATCGCCACTCAATCCGTGCTTCTCTGTGGTAAGTATTATTTATTCTGTGTTTTTTATTGTTGTGTTTATATAGTTATAATAGGTGTAAGGGATTCCACTAAGTCAGGGTTATACAAAAAATTGACAGTTAGTAATATAATTTTGCCAAAAAAATAAATGTTAAAAAGTCAATTGAAGGATTTCATGATTTGCAAAGAATTTAATTTAGGGCAATGATATACCGCGGTTCGTTTCGGAGTAAGAGAAGTAATAGGGTGGTTTTTGGACAGAAACAGTCTGACACTCCTACCCACCCACGGCGGGCGGCAAAATCATCAAATGACTCAGTAAGAGTACTGACTAAAATTCACCCGTTCCTTGTCCTGCTCTAGGCCGAGGCTGCGGTGCCTCATTGTTTTTGCCCCGCAACCCCGGCTGAGCCGGCTAAAACTACCTACTAGTACTACTACATAATATTCTAATGACACTTCATTCTTCAGTATGATCTCATTTTAGATATGGTTTGCTTAGCTACATAATTATGAGATATCAAAATGATTTATATAATATGCCATAATCTCCCCCCAGATTCCGTCTCTCCCGCTATACAGCGAGTGTTTGTCGGGCGGCGACGCGTGCGCACTGGCCAGCGCGTACAAGGAACTCTGTCTGCACGAACACGTGCCCACGCATATGCCTGATCATTGCCATCAGTAAGTATATCATCGTTACAACATCATCATCGTTACGTCATCATCATCATTGTTATTGCATACATAGGTATAATGGAAACGGGCACTGACTGACTAACTGATTGAAGACAGAAACGTAAATACTTTGTGGTCTTTTAATGTCGATAAACGATTGTTATTCTTATTAAGTACCTATATTAATCTCACATATACATCACACTCAGACCCATAACAACAATTTAAACCACAAAGTTTCTGAAAAACAAGAATAAAGGAATATTCTTCATAAAATGGGAAGTAAGTAGGGTTTTGGAAGTTAAGTTTTAAAAAACACCCTCCCCCCCTCGCCCTTCTCACCTTACACAAACTCACACATCAAAATTGAAATAGTTTACAACCATATTTTTAAAAAAATCAAACATTAACTAACACTACCAATCAAAAAAAGGACCAAATCACCACGAAACTACACGCAATAATTGCCTTTATTCACTTATACACAAGAACTATTTCCCCCAACAGATGTACGACCCCACAAGGCGATGTTATCGAAGAAGGTGCCTTCCATATACTTCAATATATACCGAACTCGACCGACGTGGTGTTTATAGTGGAGGCCCAGTATTGTAACAAGAATCTGCGCAAGAGCAAGAATATGGATCTATTCGTTGAAGCCTTCGATATTAAGCTGCAAGCCAATGGGTACTCCGATAATAGGTAAGTGTAGTTTTTACTTTACTTCAAATAATTATTGGGTATTTTAATCTTTACTATCGACCCGCCTTGGCTTAGCAAGACAAATAATATAAAAAAAAAAACTGAATCTGATCCGATGAACTGAATCCGATGCGTAATTTTGAAGATTTAAGCATACATAGGAAGGAGAGAGGAAATACTACATAGCGACAGAGAAAGCGACTTTGTTTCATACTTTCAACCTTATAGAAAAAAGAAACACTTTCTGTTAGTCGGATCAAGAGTAGCAACATCTTATTGCGGTTATGAACGTTCCTAAGTCTTGGAAACTACTGAACCGATTTTAATAATATTTGGCGCTTATATGCGCAATATAGGAGTAATAGTGTAAAAACAATTAAGTACATCTTCGAACAACATCTTAGATAGACAAAAACTCAATTTTAAGTTCCCAAACAATTTAAAATTACACTTAACTTCACTGAAACAATATAATTGTAAGTTTTAGACCTTGATATTCTTGGTTATTTTAAAGTTCGTTTTCTCACACTAGAATATTCTCCTGTAAAATGTATATTTTTACCGAGTAATCAGCTCTATTAAACACTCTATGGCTTCCCTGTATTATAGAAAATTCAACACCACTTATATACTGGAATAATTATAACTTCAGTCATAGTAACAGCCTTTTCTCTCCACCAAATATTTACTCAAAAATCAGCTTTAATGTCACATAAATTAAATCTACTATTATTATTTTTGTCCACAGATACGCGATTGTAGGTTTCGGCGGTAGCGGCGTGTACCGCCGTCCTCGGGCTCTGTACGTCAACAACAAAGTGTTTAC